>CM070514.1:12574462-13031761 GCA_036346375.1 Guadua angustifolia
AATATACAGTGCATGTTGATTTCTAGCTACATGTGGTTGCTACATCAAAGGAAGGCAAAATGGCAATTTTAGCATAAAGCAATGTTTGGAGTAAATCGTAAACATGTATAGATTGAAAAGAATTGCATTTCGTAAATATTTGCAAGATCTAATACATATTATAACATCATCATAATCACATTCATATCATGCCTTCAAGCATTCTCCGAACCATGAGTTCCATCGCTCATGTTCGACTACACACACAAGTACTCCAATACTTGTGTCTCTTTTCCCACTCCCATCCCATTCTTACCAAGTCCTTAATACTCGCGCCCGGTGGTGACAGTTCAAGCGATCGCCATAACCATGGGCGCGGCTATTGAATAGTTTAAACTCTGCAGAGGTGCGACTTTACCCACACGACACGTCACACTCGTAAGCCAAGCTATTAACACATTTCCTTTGATGTGTCGGCGAAGTGAACGTGACAAACCATTTTCTAGTATGCATGGTAGTGTATCTAAACCATCGGGTGATCGTGTGACCCTCGATCCGCGTGCCCAAAGGCTCGGTGTGTGTGATCAAGGAGTACACCGTTGTTGGACATCCCCAACTCAACAAAGTTCGAGGGACTCGAGGATATTCCTTGGCGCTCCACTAAGCCCAAGGAATTTCGGCGATCATTCCTTGACGCTCCACTAAGCTCAAGGAATCCCGAGTGCATATGGTTTACATACCCTAGTCATACACAAGTACTTGGTTACGCCGGTCCCATAAACGGCGTGTGGTTCGCACGATAGTTACTCAAAGAGACGTCACCAAGATTTAATCCTTAGGGTCCTTAACCAACATCTCTACTCATTAACCAACATTTGAAACCATCATAATCATAATAATTCTCAATCATTGCGACCAATGGACTAAGTCCATCTATCGCGGTTTCTAACGAGGTTCTAAGCATGGCTAAGCAATTTCGTACGAACCCATATACAATAGTAATAAACCAACCACCTAGGGCGACAATGGACATGGAAAGAACATGAGAAGGGAATAACATCACAATGTGGTAATAGCTAAGATTTCTACCCAATCATAATGGTAGTTGAAAATAAGCATGCAATTGATAAAATAATTCCAAAAGTGTAAATTTCAAATAGTAGGAGCAATCATGGTCAAGGAGTAAGGTAGTGCCTTGCTGCTCGTTCTTGACTTCGAAAGCGTAGTCGTACTCGGGAGTGCCTTCCGAAGCATCAACACCTAACGAGAAGATCCAAATTCATAAACACCAAATCAATAACTCCAATGGTGCACATGATTAAAAGATGCATGAAATGCTCATGATGTGTCGTACTAATGATAATACGAAATACTAATTAAGTTTTGCGTCAAAAGTTCAATTATTTAAGACATTTTATTGAATTATATCTGGAATATCCGGGTTTAAACCCCGGAGTGTCCGGGTTAACCCTCTCGGTCTGCCCTATCCGGAGTATCCGGACAAAAACCGGAGTGTCCGGGTTGACCCTCTCGGTCTCGCGAGTTCTGGCATATCCGGACTATCCGGACAAAAACCCCGGAGTGTCCGGGTTGACCCTCTCGATCTCGCGAGTTCTGGCATATCCGGACTATCCGGACAAAAACCCCGGAGTGTCCGGGTTAAAACCCCGGACTATCCGGGTGAAATCCCCGGAGTATCCGGATTAAATCCCCGGAGTGTCCGGGCTGAGCAGTCTGTTTCAAAAATGGCTATTTGCCTATTGTCCTCTACACTTCAAAGGAATGGACTAGTGTTTCAAAGGGATGGACTAGAGCAGAATATTACCACTACAAGATTGCTTTTGCACTTGGTGAAGGTTGGTTTCGGCGAGGAAATGACAAAAGATGTCGAAATGCCGGTTCTCGCGATTCACCGCATCCTAGCTCGCGTGGACGACGATGACCTCGCTTGCTCGTGCTTGCAATAGCAACTAACCCTCCTCCTCAAGCTTCCATGTGACATGCGCGACCCGATTCAAAGTGTGATGATGGGTTCCATGGAGAAGGAAGAAATGAGTCACCATTGCAAAATTTCAGAACATGGGGAGAAGTGAAAATCAATTGCTACTCACCCAAAACTTGGTGCCTCAAGAATCCATTTGGATGGATTTGAAGCTCTTGATGTTGGCTACAAGGTGGTATAACATGCACAAGCTCAAACTCAAGCTTTGAGTGGATTTTGTGGGGGAGAATGGCAAGGTGTTGGAGAAGAGGTGCTTCTTGTCAAGTCACTGGATGAACAAATGAGCAGGAAAAGGGAGGAGAAACCAAGGTTTGGGCCTTATAAAGGCTGCCCACTCATGCCTTACATGTGGGGCTAGGTCCCACATGTCATAGGGTAAGGAAAAGGGTGGGTATGGGTGATGGAAGTGAGAAAAGACATGGAGAGGATGTGCAGCCCACAAGTTCCCATGCAAGGTAGGTCCCATGTGTCATTGATAGGTTAAGTAAGTGGGTAAAGGTGAGTAAAGTGAAAAATGGTATGTTAGGTATGTGCAGCCTACTCTCCTTTCTTTTATGTACATGGCCCACATGTCATTAACTAAAGTAAAATAACATGTGTGCAGTTTGGAAAATAAGTTTTAGGATTTTATTACTCCCTCTTTATGCAAGATGAATGTCCTAACATTTGTATAATTATAGTTAAGTGAGGATGTAATGGTATTATGGAAGACGTTAGCATGACAAGCCTCACTTACCGTATTTGACGAAAATTGGGCTGTTACAGTCAATCATGCAACCACATGTCTATTATGGGGTAGCCTAGATGACTAATTTGCACACTACACCATGACACCAAATTAGCGTCAAACATCAGTCGGCAATAATACATAATTACCGACCAACTGTCTGTCGCTAAAACTTGATGACGGACTAAGCGTAAACAATAATACTTTTAGGGTCGATGGTGCATTGGAAATTATTTTGATATGTAGGGACAAACTATCTGTCGGCAATGACAAATTTTTCTGTCAGTATATCTGTCGGTAAAAGTCTATCTGTCGGCAAAAGTCTATCTGTCGGCAAAACTCATGTATAGCGAAGGCGGCAAAAATAGGCGCGTGAATTATATTTTCTTATTTATTTATCTGATAATTCTTTTATATATATTATTTTTACTATATATATTTTTTTCTTTCTTTTTTTTCACCGGCCGGGCCGGCCCGTTTAGCCCGACCGACCGATGGCCAACAGGCCCGACCCAACCATCCCCCTTAACCTAACTCTACTGGTCTCTCTCTCTTCACTTGGCTCCCATTCCCCATTTCCAGCCGCCGCCTCGCATCCTCCGCTCTCTCTCTCGCACTCATCTCCTCTCCCGAGTGCCGCCGCCGCTCTCCCTCCTTCTTGCGCCGCCGCCTGCTTCTCTGGCCTTCCTCGACGCGGCGCCCTCTGTCACCTCCCACAGTGCTGTGTTGAGGCCCCCATTTTTTTATAATAAATATCAATAATGGGTACCATGTGCATACAGTACTAGTCCCATGATCAGTGGCTAGTACGCACATTCACAAATCGATATTACAACCACACATATATATTATTGCAACAGCGGAAGTAGTTCTTACATAATAATCTTACAAACCGAAATAGACTCTTGTTGTGGAGACATGCATCTTTTAAAGTTTGTCGATTGCATATGCTTTATTACGAGTTCAAGATGCAAAAATTATTTGGATTGATAATGTCAAGAACAGATTTTTCCTAAGGTAAGTCATGTGCATCTGACGTTTTATCTCTAAGTGTTTTCTATATTAATTTAGAGGCAAGAATTTAAAATATTTATCTCCTATTGTTTTCTTAGTTCATTTTCTTTATTTTGGATGAGGTCAAGAGTCATATATACGTATTTTTTTTTTCACTTATTTACTCATGTATTTATTTATTTATTTATCTATTCATTTTATATATATGTATATTTATTTATTTTTATTTTTATTTTGGCCACGCCATTTACTTGGCCCAACCGGCCCACTAACCCGACCGAAACCCACCTCCTTAACCTAACCCATGCCTCTCTCTCTCTCTTTTCCCCACCTAGCGCTGCATTCCCCTTCTTCCTTCTGTCTCTCGCTCTCATCTCCTCCGCCTGGCCGCCACTTCTTCTTCCTCGGTCACCAAGCCCGAGCGCCGTCGCGCCATCGGCTCTCCTCCAGGCGTCGACTTCTCTACGGTCCTGTGTCTCTCAGCTTCGAGCACCGGCCGACTTCCTTGCCGGATTCGGTCCCCTTCAGCGTCAGCGACGCCTTGGCCGGCCCTGGACACCACCAGCGCCACCTCCTTCTATGTGTGGAGCACCGCCAGATCCACCGCCCTGGCGGTCTCCCGGCATCGGCACCCCTCGGTCGCCTCCTCCTATCACTCTCTTGCGCACGACGCTGCCGCCTCCTCCTGCGCCAGGTGACGTCACCTGCACCTTCCCGGATCTACCGCACATTGCCACCTCCTGGACATCACCGCCTCTCAGCCGCGCTCGAGCCCGAGCTACAGGTTTCCCCCTTGCCTCTCTCTCTAATATTCACCCTCTTTACTTTTTTTCTACTCATTCCCCTTTTCTTTTCCATTCGATTCTACCCTAGGTCGCAGGGTTCGGCCCTAGCACCGACACCCAAAACCACCGGCTTCCTTGGCTCGGCCAGTGGCAGCCACCTCGGCACTCACCACGGCACTTGGCGGCCTCGGCTTACACTCAACTACTACTAGGGTTCATTCCTTACCAAGCTAAGTTTTTATTCCTCATTACTTCTTGTTTTCACCGAACCTTCATTAGATTGATTTCCTATCTATCGTGATTTAGCATATTTACTACCAAGAGTTGTACATTGGCTAACAATTTTAGTTGAAATGCTTGTCTTTGTGATCCTTGCTCAATTTGATTGTGAGTATGGGTTAGAACCGGTCGAGGTATATGAATGTCGATTCTTGGAAGGTTGAATTGGAGGTGGTTATTTTTCATTTTCGAGTTGGATGACATTTGTGCATTGTTTCTTATGATCCTGCTCATGGTGATAGCATCTAGGTTACTCTTTCGCATTCATTTATCGATGATTCTTGATTCAACACCTTGTTGTTCTCATATAGTTGTATCACAGTTTATTTGATCCTAGTGATTTGGCTCTAACATATATTACGAGATCAAGTGGTATAAGTTTTAGTGATCTATTTATATATCTGCATTGATGTCTTATATTCTCGATTAGTGAGTAATCGTGATTCTTGCTTAAATTCTCATGTTCGGACGAGAGAGTGGTGTATGCATTCGATGCTTATGTTGAAGGACATAGAAATGGGGTGGGGTTGATTATGTTATAATCATTTTGGATATCTTCCCATATTTAATAAGATGCTAACATTTCCTTGATTTATCAGGAATCCTTCCAACTTGCCATGTATGTGTTTTAAACCAGTAATGTAACTTGTATTAAATTAAACTAGATCATGGTAAAAGAGGAAATAGAATAATGCTTGGCACCTTTTTCTTGCAGAGACTGGGGGGCTTGATGGGCGATAGAGTGAGAGACAGATGACCGGTCTCTTCTAGCTCCCTCTAATGGTTGGTTCTTCCTTTGCTCTCAGCAGAAAAGACAGTGAGGTAGAAGAGGACAGCTAAGGTAAGGTGCGATTCTTTGAGTTTTCCTTTTATACTTGCGGGCTTTAGAGAAAATCTTAAGTCTCATCTGTTATGCAAGGCCTATGTTCAATACATTTGCTGGTTTGGGAATATGTTGCTTGGAGCTTGGTCAACGACACCCAATTCTTATGTTCTTCCGCAAGATTGCTCTCTCATTTACACAATGAGCTTCCTCATTGCTGGATTGATGATCTGGACTCTTGTTATGCTGCCACAATGTGACATGCGGCCTAACAAGAAACTGGGAGTTGGCCTCACATTGCTCTTTACTTGGTTTTTGTTTTTATTAGGGTAAGCAATGCTATGGGTATATTGCCACTTCCTGGCCTGAGTTAGTTGCTTGCTTTCCTTGTAAAAATGAGATACACATCGAATTGCTTGTCTATGTCTGCCATTTATACTAATGAAATGGAATGGATGTATTTTGATGGACAAATTTTGATGTTCCAGTTGTTGTGTTGAATGAATGTATTAATTGAATCATTTTCTACTGTGATGTGGCAAAAATATGAATTAATTATCAGTTGGATTTATAATATTCTCCACAATAATGTTTATCATTGTTTTCTATTTAAGAAATGCATGGAATTCACACCAATATGGTTTACCCTCAGACTATCTGTCGGCATTTCTCTTTTCTGTCGGCAAAAGTCTTACCCTCAGACTATCTGTCGGCAAAAGTCTGTCTGTCGAAAAAAGTATATCTGTCGGCAAAAGTCTTATAACAATGTCAGATCATCTGTCGGTAAAAATATATCTGTCGGCAAATGTTTTTGCCGACAGACTTCTAAACAGTTATTTTTCTGTCGGCATAACTTTTGCCGACAAATAATAAGTCGCAATATGTGGTTTTTGCCGACAGATACACTGTTGATGAAAATGTGTCATGGTTTAGTGGCAAGGTTGTATCATTCGCTTGTGTGGTGCAAGGTTGTATCATGTGGGTAAAGTGCATAACCTCTGTAGAGTGTAAATTTATTCGGATAGCCGTGCTCACGGTACTGAGCATAGCTCGGGAATTACAGTCAAGGGTTAGTTAATCAATTGGACAACTAAATGGGATGGCAGGTTGCCATGTGGAAGGATGAAATTGATTTAGGATGAGAAACTTGGTTTACTTGAGAAACATCAAATCTATTTACTGCTATTTGTTTTACTGCTTTTTAATCTATGGATTGTATGTGTTCATAAATGCTGCTTTACTGCAAATAAGCCATAATAGCCATTCCTTTGGAATAAGCCTTGCATATAGCTATGGTAGAACTGCGTTCTGTGCACAACTTGTTGAGTGCTTTTGTACTCATCCTTGCCATCACCAACAAATCAACAGTTGAAGAATCGTCGCCCTTGCTAGAGGGGGAGTTCCAGGTGGACACGAGTCACTAGGGCCAAGCCTTGTTAGTCGCCTGTGGTGTACTGCTGAGTCACCAACGTCTTTTGCTATTTCCACTGCATTTATCTTATTTTATTTTCAGTCTAGCCCTACGTGGCTGAATAATGTAAGTTGATCATAAGATCATACACTTAGTTATATCAATAAATAAAGTCTTATTATTTTTATCATTGTGTATGACGTGATACTTGCCAACATTGAGCTATGTGCACTAGCGTTGATCTAGGGACTAGTGCGGTAAACACAGTGGGTTCAAATTGGTGAATTCGGGTCCCGACTGATGCGCACTAGGTCGGCCCGATCTTCTGATGAGAACGATACATCAATTTGGTGTAGTGACGACGCTACCAATCCACGGGATCAGCAACCGAACAATCGCAAAGTGACCACACGAGGCGATCAACCGAGCCAAACACGATCGATCCTTGAACCTGCTAGCAATCGAGAACATGCAAGAACAAGGTGAGAGCAATTCCAATCCAATAATCTCAAAGATACATGGGTGAGGTTTTGTTTCTCGTCACGGGTGGTCTAGTCGACACACGCGAACACAAAGAGGGACGCACAAGGGATCTACCAAAACACAACAAAACCTAAGCGTAAAAGAACGGTGGCGGCCACATATATAGTGGCGGCCAGGAGGAGTAGGGCAGCCAAAACAGCGGTGGCCACCAAAACCATAAGATACATGGGCCATAGGCCCAAAAGTGAGGTGATGCAGCACCCTGAATTACTGGCCCGTGACATTGTTCTATATTTTCCCATCGTTCTGGAGTGAATTTGGAAGTGGGGCTAGATCCATTGGAAAGCTTATCTCCTAAGCTTTCAAACGGGTGGTCGCACGCTGAAAACGGAGTCCGGGAGCCCAAGTTATGCCCGTTTGAAGTTGGTATGCTGCTGGATGGCCGAACCGGGCTTTTTGGCATCTTGGGCTTCCATATGGGTCTTCCTTGACGCGTGGGCTGTTCTCGGGGTGTGTGCTTGAGGCCCTTGTCTGTTGATGTGGGCTTGAATAGCTGAGCTTTTGGATTAAGACCTCTCGGCGACGAAGTTGCCGCAGCGTCGATCATTTGTGACGAAGATGGAGCAGCGTCGGTAGCCATTGGAGAAGCCGGAGAGGAAGGAGGGGCAGCGGTCACGCTGGTCATATCTATGTTGGTGATGTCCTCATCATTCTCCCCTTCTTGAATTGGAGTTGTCCTCGACTCCTTCTCATGATCCTGCAAAAGGTTAGTGGCAACAGGAGGCAAGGAAACAGATGTCTGCAAAGCAATATCATGTGAGGAAACAATCTTATTTAAAAGAATTTCTTTCTTGAACATTGGTTTAGATTGTTGTACACCACTAACAAGTTATTCATCCTCATGTTCTTTACCATTAGTTCTTTTTGCATTAATTTTGGCTAGCTCAGCAGGAGTCATTGGATTCAAAACCAATTTCTTTCCATTAAACTTGAAAGTATATTGATTGGTTCTACCATAGTGAATAGCATCAACATCATATAACCAAGGTCTACCTAATAAAAGTGAACATGATTCCATAGGTATAACATCACAACAAACATGATCATGGTATGAACCAATGGAGCGAGAACTTGCAGGTTTGTGTTACCGAATCTTACCAATTGAGTTGAACCATTCCATTGAGTAAGGTTCTTTGAAGTGGAGTCGTAGTCAAGCCAAGTTTCTCGACCATGTGTAGACTTGCGAGGTTGCTCTGATTTCCCCATCAATGATGGCGTGTCACAGCGTTCTTGCACAACAAACTTAGTTTGGAATAAGTTGTTGCGTTGAGTTTCATTGGCATGCTCCTTTGGTGCACTAAGTAGGCGATGAGACATGAGGCTCATATAGTCGTCGTCATTGCAAAGACTCAGTCGCACCATCTTGATCATTCTTGCCTCTGAGGGTTAGTTGCGTGAATAGCAAGAACATTCTTGTCGTTATATAATAAAATACACTTACTATCCTTCTTTTTGAGTGAGGCAGGCTTCAAATCTTTCTTCAGTGGTGTGTTCTCATTCTTGGTCGAAGGGATAATCCCATGCTCAACCGTCTCACCCTTTGATTTCTGCAGGGACTCAATTCGCTTATGTTTTCGCAAGCATTTCTTTTCTCTTTCTATCAAGAATGGACAATCCTCAGTATCATCCTCGTAAGTTGTCTTGATATGTGAACCTGCCATTGTTAGGGGCAACAAACAGAGAACTCACAAGAGAATTAGTTCCTATGAACTACTAATATGTGGACAATGGAGGATCTCACACGCTCAAGCTCACACCAAGTTCTTACCAATTCTTACCCTGCAACTTTTTCAAGGTTCAATCGATGGATGATGGTAATCACTTTCGGGGGTGACAAAGCGATTGTAAGGTGCTTCTCCTGTGGTTAATAGTAGGTGGAGCTTGGATAGGTATAATATGTAGCAAAGGATATACTAGAACCACACTAGCCAAAATAAGTTGAAAGAACGTTCAACAGCGGTACTTTGCTGGTCCTAGGCTAGACCAAACTAGAGACGCGAGCCTGAACACCAATGAAGTCACAGAAACAGCAATCAGAATGACCACAACACACAAGCAAATAGCTAGGGCTTCTTTTTTCCACCTTTTAGTGCGGCTCTTTTATTTGCACTTGCCTTTTTTCTTTATTTTTCTTCCTTCTATATCAAAAAGTGGCACATATGAATTACAACTCAAACTTTTTTTCCTGCTGCAAATAGATCTACTATGCAGAAACTTCAAATGCTGTTTTTGGATTTTTATTGGCTTCCAATGCAAAAACGTATAACTAGAAAGTTGTAGATCTTTTCGAGCTGATCAATTTGCATATATGGAACGTCTATTTTGGATAAGGGAAGCCAGAGATATTGACCCCGAAATACAGACTGCTCAAAAAATCCAGGACGAAAATAGATTCCAATCCAACGCGATTTTAGGCAAGAAGACGGCGTTTCTGGAAAGTTTCACAATGGACAAAGTTGTAGATAATTGCTCAAGCTTTCCGGAAAGTATAAGAACAGCAAAATCCGAGTTCGTATGAGGGAGTTATGACCAAAATACCGAACTGGACAGAGGAGGATCCGAATTGGAAGCGGCGACGTGATGGAGTTCAACTCGATGACAAGAACGTGACAAGAACTCGAAACTCTAAAAATCAAAACACTAAAACCAGCAACGACACGACGATGCAACGCAAATTCAACAAGAATTAAACTAGGCAATAATAGTAAAGGCCAAAAGGGGCTCGGATTAGATCAAACACACGACAAACAGAATTTTTTTGGCTATTTTCTGGACTCTAGGACGAACAAGAAGAACTAAATAAGGATAAGGGTGTTCTCACCAGGCAACCGTCGCTCTGATACCACTTGATGCGCACTAGGTCGGCCCGATCTTCTGATGAGAACGATACGTCAATTTGGTGTAGTGACGACGCTACCAATCCACGGGATCAGCAACCGAACAATCGCAAAGTCACCACACGAGGCGATCAACCGAGCCAAACACGATCGATCCTTGAACCTGCTAGCAATCGAGAATATGCAAGAACAAGGTGAGAGCAATTCCAATCCAATAATCTCAAAGATACATGGGTGAGGTTCTGTTTCTCGTCACGGGTGGTCTAGTCGACACACGCGAACACGATGAGGGATGCACAAGGGATCTACCAAAACACAACAAAACCTAAGCGTAAAAGAACGGTGGCGGCCACATATATATGGCGGCCAGGAGGAGTAGGGCAGCCAAAACAGCGGTGGCCACCAAAACCCTAAGATACATGGGCCATAGGGTGAAATTGTTCCGCATTTTCCTATCGTTCTGGAGTGAATTTGGAAGTGGGGCTGGATCCATTGGAAAGCTTATCTCCTAAGCTTTCAAACGGGTGGTCGCACGCTGAAAACGGAGTCCGGAGCCCAAGTTATGCCCGTTTGAAGTTGGCATGCTCTTTGGATGGCCGAACCGGGCTTTTGGCATCTTGGGCTTCCATATGGGCCTTCCTTGACGCGTGGGCTGTTCTCGGGGTGTGTGCTTGAGGCCCTTGTCTGTTGATGTGGGCTTGAATAGCTGAGCTTTTGGATTAAGGCCTCTCGGCGACGAAGTTGCCGTAGCGTCGATCATTTGTGACGAAGATGGAGCAGCGTCGGTAGTCATTGGAGAAGCCGGAGAGGAAGGAGGGGCAGTGGTCACGCTGGTCGTATCCATGTTGGTGATGTCCTCATCACCGACAGAGGTGGTATCAGAGCATACTGACTGTAGGACTTGGCCCTAGTTAGCATGGTGGTGTCCTAGGTGCGTCTAAAACTATTTTCTAAAGAAAAATCTAAATTTGCCCAAAATAACATTCTTGACTCCTCTTATTCTCCGCTCCTTGCCTTTGCTGAAATTTTCGTTTTCTTGTGGCCATTCGGGAGTTGTGGACTTATCTATTTCCTTTTTGAATAGATGAGGAGGTAGCAGACGTACAGAGAGCGTGAGGGTGGCTACGCAGCAGAACTTTGGAGGGTTATTCAGATTTTGGGAGGCTTCACAAGACCTATGTACCGAGGAAGAAACTGGATCGTCAATGGAGTTACAAGAGGAGTTATCTGCAGGCTTTTGATCTATGCCAGGGAAGATGAAAAGCAAATTAGCCCCTCAACATCACAGTGAGGAGGACCACCTTTGAGATCGGTATTCAGGAGGCTTCTCGACTTGCCTTGAGGAGAATCTGTCACGACTACTCTTACAAGCTCGACGACATGGTGTTCAGACTTCACCCTTCAGGACGAGCATCGTGGAGGCAGAGGATCGAGGAAGAGGAGGATGCCATAGTTGTGCACCTGGCACAGTTGGTAGCAGCGTAGGATGCCCACGCTAGAGACACCGCTGAAGAGCTGAAGATGGTGTACGAGGCCCTTAGAGTCACAGAGGAGGAACTGCAGGACACTCGGGTGGCGTTCACTGAGAAGGTCATGAAGCTCAAGAAGCAATCTGAGGAGTTGGCGGTGCACCAAAGCCTGACCAGACGTTGAGGAGGAAGAGGAAGACCCAGAGGAGGTCGAGTTCGAGTTAGAGGAACAGGAGGTGCAGGTGGTGATGGAGTATCCAGCTGCAGGGCACTAGGATCGGTTTGCGCTAGCGCCAGCCCACCCACCGGTGTATGCACCGAGTCAGCCTCAACTAGGGTGGCTGGAGGAGTGAGATTCTTAGGGTGTCGGTGTTTTGTAAAGCCGGCAGACGTATTTGTAGGTCAAGGGGCCGCGCGCCCCCTCTCCTTGATGGTTGACTCATGGAGTCTCGAACACACATTTGATCAGGCAGAGGAGCCTCAGATGTATACTGGTTCGGGCTGAACGTCCCTACTTCCAGTTTGTGGTGGAGGATCTCGTTGATCGGGGTATGGCGGATTACATGCGAGGACTAAGGACAGGCCCTTAGTGCTCGTGTGTACGGGTGAGCTCGGGAGCCTCGACCGATCGCTCGGATCGGGGGAGCGAGTCGGACGCTAGGTAGACGAGGGGAGTTTTTTGGTTCAAGGAAAAGAGAGCGCCCCCCTCCCTAAAGGTCCCGCCTCTCCTTATATAGGCGGAGAGAGCAGGTCACACGAGGCTTGGGAGAGAGGAGCGACTAGGGCACATTATCCCTTGGCGATCTGGTTCGCGATCTTCAGAGTTGACAGGTCCATGCGTATGTCATGATGGGCTAGCAGGTTCAGCCAGCTATGCCCCGTCGGTAGGGTTAGCTGGCGATGCTTCTTTGGGAAGGCACGTTCCTGTCCTCTGTGCGCTTGTCAGAAGTAGGCGTTGCATGGACGGCGTCTCTGGTGTTGCCTTGGGAAGGAACGCCTTTCCCTGCTCCGCCGTCTTGTCTAGACGGCAGTTGACCAATTTCGAGGTCGGTCGATGACGTAGCCGGAGTTGCTGGGGTGGGACCTTGCCAGGGCCCTGACCAACAGCTGGGTCGGAGGCTGCGTGCACTCCCGTTCTGCGGCCCGGTCGGAGCTCTCGGAAGTTCCGACCCGAAGTCCGGCTGTGGGCCACAAAGAGTCTGACCCGCGGCCTGGTCGGCGCGCTCCTGCAGACCATGGCGCAGGCGAAGGGTCCCTCATGACCCGATCGAGACCTTGCTGTGGGGTACCTCTGGTATAAGTATTCGTCATAGGGTTAAGTTGAGACTCAAATGTCGAGTCGCGTCAATAAGATAGTCTTACCATTTGTAATAATCGTTAAGGTTGTATGCTTAGTTTGGTTCTTATTGTTTGCTAGGTATGCAGTATATGTTGCATAGCCCTTAGGCTTTTGTAAGCAACCATACCAGGTATATTTAATAAAGTTGTTTAAGTTTGGGTTTAACCTGTTCCCCCGCCTTAGAAATTCTTGCATCTTATCTATACTACTTCTACCTTTCCTAACCTACGAAGCAATCAACAAATGGTGAAAACTCGTGGAAACAATGGAGCTTCAGGAAGTGGCCTTCGCCCGAGCGACAACTTCAACGATGGAGCGCCACCGCAGTCAGCACCGCCAGTGGATATGCAAAACTTGGGAGCTTTCCTAGCAGCACAGACTCAGCTTATGCAGACAATGATGCAGCAGATGCAGAGTGTGACCAATCAAGCTGCAGTCAACAATAATGCTTAGCATGGCAGCAATGAGCCGCGTCCCTACTCCAAGTTGTCAGACTTCATGAGGACCCGCCCACCGATGTTTTCAGGCAACGTCAACCCGTTGGAAGCTGATGATTAGTTGAGGACCATTGAAAGGAAGTTGCACATCACTCGGTGCGAGGAAAATGAGAAGGTGCTATATGCTTCTCATCAGCTGGAAGGAACTATCGCTGAGTGGTGGGAGAACTACTGTACCGCGCATGAAGCCCCATAGGAGATCACATGGGAAGAGTTCTCTACTGCCTTTCACCAGTACTATGTGCTAGAAGGAATGATGGACCTGAAGAAGGAAGAGTTAAGGGCCCTAAAATAAGGAAGCCAGTCAGTGGCAAAGTACCTGAACAAGTTCACCCAATTGGCATGCCATCATGTGTTGATGAGTGTCAAGAGAGGATTCTAAAGCTAAGGCAAGGGGAGTTCATCTTGTGTTGATGAACAAGACGAAAATACCAACTTGGAGAAAAGATGATGATTATCATAAAAGCTCCAAGTGGTTGGTAGAGGTAAAGGTATAACTAGCTAGGGCTAGGTTGTGTTCCTAGTCTTTTACCGGTCTCGGTGTTTGGATGGGAGATCTGGTTGGTAGTTAGGTACCATACTATTAAGAGGGGATGAATCTTTTAGTTTGAGCTTCATCATGTGTTGATGAACTCAATCCGGTTCACTCTAACTCAATCTCTTGTTTGGATTTTGCATGAGCTAAGTATTTGCATGTGTTGCAAATAAGGAAGCTCATGCTTTCTTCTTATTAAATCTTAATCGATTTGATTTTTACATAGAGCTATGGATTTGCATGTGTTACAAAAGGGAGATAGCTCATGTAATTTAGTTCATAATTTGTGTTTGTAAAATGTGTTTTTACAAAATGTTGATTTGTTATTTGCAAATGTGTTTTGCAAATAAGCTAGAGGTTATGGGTTTCAATCCTAGAGCATGTGTTGGATTTGCAAATGTGTTTTGCAAAGTGTTGGGATCATATGTTGATCCTTACATCGCTAGAGCATTGATCTCATAGGTTCTCGGTTTATTTGAAAATTATTTTGATCATTAGTTGATCATCAAATGGCTCAATATTTGATCTTAGTGACTTTTGCTAGCTTATATTCACGCTCTTGATCAAGTCTACGTGAGGGATTTCGAGAAATCAGATTTTAGACTTGAATGACTACATTAGCGTTTTTGTTTTTATAAATTTTAAAAATATCTATGGTTGTTTAAATCTTGAAAATAGGTGGAGATTGAATCCCTCTTGATAAACTTTGTATAGAGTCCAAGATCACCTAAATCGGAGTTTGAAGTAAAAAGTTATGACTATTTCAGTTGCTGAAACAGTAGTTACATCACCCGAGCAATGTTACCGGCCTTAGATGGGTGGTAGCACCTCTCGAGCGGTGCTACCAGTCCTAGATGGGTGGTAGCACCACTCGGGACGATCCTAGAGGTGGTGTAAAAATCACATAATGCATGTTTTTAGCTCGAGAAAAAAAGGAAAAAGGCCTGATGCTACCACCCGAAGGCCGATAGCATCGGATTTTCTATGTAACGGCTAGTTTTTCTAACTGTTAGCCTTGAGACCGGTGCTACCAGCCCTGGTAGGGTGGTAGCACTGGGTTTCTTGGGTTATTTGCCCTATTTTACCCTCCAACGGCTAGTTTTCTTGGAGAGGCTATAAAAGGAGCCTTGGGGCTGTCATTTTGTGGCTTGCTAACCTTGGGGATGGTTTGTGGTAGTTGTGTGCATGTGTTACTCTCTTCCATTTGGTTTTTGAGCTAAGAGTGAGCCCTAATTGCATATGTTGCAATTAGAAAGTAGATTGAGGGCCTCTTGTACATGTGTTGCACTTGAGGAGGGTCCTAGTACATGTATTATACTTAGGAAGTCATCAGAGTGCACGTATTGCGCTAGGTGAAACTCTAGCTAGAGGGCTTAGCTTGTTATTCTTGGTATTTGCCGACACCTAGACGGCATGTGGAGGTATTTTGTGTGATGACCTTCTCAAGAAGATTGTGAGAAGGCTTGGTAAAGTTGTGAAGGTTGGAACTTGCCTACTTGATGAGAGAAAGAGCTACCACTAGTGAAATCGAGATGGGTTCTCAATTCGTGGAGCCGGTCAAAAGTGGTTTGGGTTTGCCTCAACATGGATTAGCAGAGACTAGCAAGTCTCCGAACACCACGGTAAAACATCGGTGTGTCTTCTTGTGTTTGCTTGCAATTATCTATTTACATTGTTGCAATTGTATTCCTAGAATTAAATTGATTGCTTATATTTATGATTGCAAATTATTGTTAGAGATATAAATAATTAGTGCACTTAGTGAGCTTAGTTGATTTAGGTTTTAATTTGTCAAAACCTTAATTTATTGCTTCTGCATCTATTATAATTTAGATTTTGACATAAGGGTACTTAGGCGAGATTTTAATCGTGGAAAAAAATTTATAGCCTCCTATTCACCCCCCTCTAGTCAGCATCCTCGATCTTACAAGTGTTATGAGAGTTTGGTCTCTCATTTGTTAGGCTTTACCACCTAGAGAGTAAGGATGATAACTAGTGGTTTAGTGCACTACACCAATTCACATATTTTTAATAGCTCAAATTATGCTTCATGGAAATTATTTATAACTTCTCATTTTAAATCCATGAGCCCCTAAATATGGTGGATCGTAGATGTGGGCTTTTCTCTTCGGTTGAATGAATTTGCTCCAACTAAAGGAGAAGAGAAATACTTACATCTCGACGCTCATGCAACTAATATTTTATTAAGAGTTGTGAGCACAGATGTATTTAATAAATTATACAATCTCAAGAGCGCTCATGAGATGTGGACAAAGTTCAAGATTTATACGATGAGTCCACATCCTCAAGTGAGAATTGCGTAGAAGAATGGGTGTCAGGAGATGAAACTTGAAGTTCTATCTCAGTTGATGAAGAATTAACAACACCATCAACCTCAACTTCTACCTCAAGCGATGATGAGCATTCAATTCCATCTCCACCATCATGTTGCTTTATGGCAAAAGGTAAAATTGAGCTAAGCGATGATGAAGAGCCCTCCTATGATGATTTGATGAACTTGTTATAGGAACTCAATGAATATCTTAGGAAGGAGAAAGTAAAGTATAAGATTTTGAAGCTTGAACACGACTCACTTCAAAATGATTATAACGTGTTTAAGGAAAATCATGAATCCCTCCTTCTCAAAGAAATCATTAAATCTAGAGTGGACATAGGAATCCAATGTGATTTAGTAGATGAAATGCCACGCATAAATTCTATTTTATGCATTCCATCTATGATTGACATGTCCACCTCTAGCGATGACATGCTTAGCAGCTCAATTTCAAATGTTGCTATTTCCTCTATGCTTTGTGAGATTAACCTTGTAGAGGAAACATAAAATGCTCAAGTCTCAAGTCATTAAATTGAAAAATGACTTGAAAAATGCTATAAAGGAAAGACCACCCTTGACGATATCCTAAGCAAGTAACAGGTGTTGCAAGACAAGAGAGGGATTGGCCACATCTCTAAGAAGAAGGAAAATAGTAAGGCAAGACACAACACAAGACACTCGAAAACCATTAAGTGCTTTGGATACAATAAGAAGGGACACCTCACCTCCGTGTGCCCTAATAAAGTGGAATTCAAGCCACAACTATTAATCTTGAGGCAACCGGCATTGAGCATGACAAGAAGATGAAGAGAGGTCTAAAAGGTCAAACATGCTTTAATTGTCAGGAAAAGGAACATTTCAGTAAGGATTGTCCCAAAAGTAACACTCCTAAGCAAACCCTCTTTAATGATCATTATTTGCTTAGGAAAGATAAAAATGGTAATGTGTTTGTCAAATTTGTCAATTCTTCTAAGTCTATGCAAAATAATAATAATAATTTGCTTAGGAGAAATAAATATAGAAATGTGTATGCTAAAGTTGTTAGAACTCTTAAGTCCTTTCAAAACAATGCAAACAATTTGCTTATAAGAAATAACAATTGCAAACTATTTGCTAGAAATTATAAATCCTCTAAGTATTTTCATAAAAATGTTAATCATGTGCTTAGAAAGGATAAGTATAGCAAATTATTTGCTAGAAATATTAGTTCACCCAAGATTACTATTCCTATGGCTATTTGGGTCCCTAAATATCTTGTGACTAACATTCTTGGACCCAACCAAAATTGGGGACCAAAAAGTGCTTAAAATGTTAAATAGATACTTGGAGATGCATTGGAGGCTTGGCTCATTCAAGAAAAGATGATTTTGTCATATACAAAATGAAGCCAAGCATGAGGATGATCACTTCAATCATGAACTAATGCCATCTCAGGTAGCAAGTATTTAAATTGATTCCTTATAGCTTCTAGCCATGTGTAGGTTAAGTTACAATATCATGAAAATCAATTTAAATTACTTATTTATGTTCTTGCTCATACTTCTTTATTGTTTTGTTTACAATCTTGAGAAAGTTTGGATGTGGCATATTAAGGAGTGCTAAATCATAACCATGTATATCACATCCTTATGTGTGCCCTTATTTATATAAGTGCTATTATATTTTCAAAATCAAGCCATTTAGCCAAAAGTGAAAAAATTACTAACTATTAGTAATCCTGTAAAAAAACTAGATGAAAAATATATACAAATGCTTTTAAAAGGTTTTCTAAGGTTTTGACTTTATAAAAACTAATTTCAAAAGAAAACAAGTTTTTAGCCCAAAAGCTAGTTACTAGTATCTAGTTTTGCCTTTAAACTTATATTTTCATTAGAATTAATTGTAAAGTGATTATAAAAATAGCTCCAAAATGAAAAAAATAGAGTTGATCATTCTTAACAATCCTCGTATTCAAAAGATTTTCAAAAGACCAATCTATTAAAAGTTATTTGATTTTAAAACTAGCCCAAAAACCAATATTGACCTATATTGGTCATATTCTAGCACTTTATGAGTTTCATCTCTTGGATCGGATTCTTGGCCATATCTTGGTTCCAAATGATATTTTAAACTCATACATACTAATTCTAATCAAATATCTTCTCATTTGCTTCATTTGATACTTTTTGAATAAGGTTGAAAACCATATACATGCATACCCTTTTATATGAGCCTCTTTGGTCGAAAGTCAAAAATATTATTTAAAAAGCCCAAATTTGTGAAAATCTTTATAAAAGAATTTAGATATATATTTCAAATATTTTGCAATACTTTCAGAGTAAAAATCCCTATTTTAGAAACAAAATAGCAAATTTAGCCTCAAATGGATCTTAGAGGATCTTGATTTTGGATTAAATGAAATATTTTCATAAATTAAAATCTATTGAGTTTTTGAAAAAGTGGTCAATATAAAACTCGTAGGGTTGGTCATTTAAAGCATTTCTTTAGTTCAAAGTTTTTCCAAATGACCAACCGTTCAAAAGTTATAGTCATTTGAATTTGACTAAAGTCCTTCAATTGACCCAAAATGACCTTTTCTTGCATATTGTGAGTTTTGCTATTTCGATTGGCTTTCTTTGTATGTCCTGGCTTGAAATAATATTTCTAAGTCATATAATGCCATGAAAGTTTAAATTTTAATTCGGATTGCATTTTGAGCATTTGGTGGAAATTCACTTTCCTTTCATGCCTACAAAGCGCATTCTGCTATATATTTTGAGAGAAAATTATTTTTGAGGAAATTCTTTTTGAGTGAAGGATCGGAATGGCGAACAGAGGGGGGTGAATGGTCGCAATCAAAATTTTCCCACACAAAGTATTCCAAAAGATTAACACAAAAGATCACTCAAAAGGGTAGAGGTTCTAGAGAAGCAAAAGCTGGTAGTACCCTACAGGAGTAGGTAAGAGTACCAGACCCGAAAGTTTCTTGTGAATAGAAACCTCAACCAGAACAAGAATCACAAGACCTTTTGATTTAATCAATAAACCTTGCAGAAATTTGCTAGATGTGATCTTGGTTCACCAAGAAACTTGATTCTCGAAAGGATCAACGAGATTGATCTCAAAGAATCGATCTTTCTGTCCAAGAAGAATGAACACTTTAAGAAAAGCAGAAAGAACAGGGAATTCGGTGTAAAACTTGCTACTGATGAAAAGATCTGGGAAGTTCAAACATTGCAAGCTATAGGAGCATAAAAATGAAATACAAGATCAATCAACTCAAGAACGCAAAAAAAGCAAGAAAGAATGCAGACGGAAGAATCAACGTAAGTAAAGTAAATTGCGTAACTTAAATTACAGAAAGTAACTTGCATAAAGTAAATGATAGAAGATAAAATGCAAGTATTGAAATCTTTGATATGAATCTTGTATTCCTAGAAAGGAGGTTACAAAGCCACACACACAAAAGTGGGCAAAGCTCAACAGAGCATTCAAAATCTCTAAAACCCTTCTGGGATCCCCTACCAACCACAACCTGATTGAGGGAGGCATTCCTCCATATTTATACAACTCTTGGGCCACTTACCACCCTTAGATGCAGCTCTTAACCCTAGAGACTCATCTAAAGGCTAGGAAGCATCCACTCACACAGCCTGCAAGGGGAAACCCTAAACCCGCTAACATAGGGTTTTTCTTGCACAGCTCTCAAAGCATACTACTAGACCCGCTATTCCTATCAACTAGACTGTACTCTAACAGTCCTCATTGATCCTTGCAGCATCCAGCTAGTATCTGCTCTTTTCCTTGCCTTCTTGGCTTGCCCGAACTTCGTCTCCGGTCATCTTCTGGCGATCTCCCAACCGTTTTGGACCTCCGACGCACCTCGCCTAGTCCCGGTCACCTTCCGCCTCACCATGACCCAGCACCGTCATCCTGCAACCATCAAAGACAAGGAAACATTTCTCATAGCAATGTCCACAATCATATTTGTTGACTATCTCAAAATAGTCAAACACAACTTAACAAAAACCAGTCGGCAAACCCATATACTCAAGCCCACTCAATGAAACGCTTGCCTAGCCACAAGGCTAATTCACCCAGCTAACCACTTAATTAACCACTCGGCTAACAACCTGGCGAACCACTCGGCTAACCACCTGGTGAGTCCTTAACAACCCCGTGATTACAGCAAGGTACTCAACTCAAAAGGAAACCTGTCGAGAAGCCAAAAATCACGCAGCAAGGACTGGAAGCACTCGGCACTCAGCCTTCACCAAAGGAAGAAAACCAGTCAAAAAGCTAGACACACTTAGCAAAGATAGGAACCACTCGGAATACAGTACCTATCAAAGAAACCAGTCGAAAAGCTAGAAAAACTCAGCAAAGGCTTGGCAGCACTCGACACTTAGCAAATAGCCAAGAAAGAGAACCAGACGAGGAGCTAGAGAAATTCAGCAAAGAAACACAACTTGGTTGAGAACTTTATCAAAATGCTTCAAGACAAATCTGACTCGGATCAACCTTTCAATCTAGTCAGCTATTCATCGGATCAACCTTTAATCTAGTCTTTTACTCATCGGATCAACCTTTAATCTAGTCAATTACTCATCACACAAAGGTATAGACCTCCACATGGTCTTTCATTGAGAAACATTCTAAATAGTCCAAAGTTATTTCTAAAAATTTTCAAACCATTTGTACTTTATTTAAAAAAGTTTTGACTTTTTTCTCATTGAGTAAAAATAATGCCTACAAAGCAAAATTTAGCATATTTTTTTATTGGAGACTCCTTTTTAGAAAATTCTTTTAGAAAAAGTTTCTTAGGAGTCCAAAGTATGTTTCTGCACAATTTTAACTTCATTTAAAAAAGTTATGGCATTTTCTCTCTTTGACCAAATGCTGAAAATTCATACTTTTGTATGGTTTTGAGCTGATTTATGATTTTTGTATCTCCAAATTAGATCATAATCTGAGGAGACCATCTTTGTAAAAATTGATCCTAAATAGTTGGTATATTATCCCAAGATTTATCATATTTTTTAGACCTCATTTGAATAGTTTTTCAGCCATCTTTTGAAGCCTAAATGAAATGTCAAAATCTGAAAATATGAAATTCTAATTCTTTGAAATCTTTGTGGATTTCATATCTTCAAAGTGGCTTCAAATTAGAAGAACATCTCAAAACAAAACTTGAGCATGTTTAAATATATTAGATCTATGATTTATCTTGGAATCCTTTTGGAGCTTATTTATTCAAGTTGTGTATATTTAGAAGATGCACTTCTTTTGGTTATGTCAAGGTATCAAGTTAATCTTGAATTGACATATAGTGTTGATCTTTAAAAAAATGAGATTGTTTTTAAGACAAATGTCAATGTTTTTCTCAAAAGTGGTATCATCATGCAAAATAATCTTTACACGTGTATATCTTACAAATAGTATCATTTGAAAAACAATCTTTACTTGTGGTATCAATTGAAAATGAGCATTACAAGTGGTATCTCTTTAAAAATTTGATATTTGCAAGTTTTATATTTTCTTCAAGGGGACATGTGATGCTTTTCTAAAACTTTCTACAAGTGGTTTCATGAAAATTCGAAGGTCATTTGGATGTTTTCCTCGTTTAAGTGCTATTAGGCTCTCAAATACTCCTATTGTCAGTTTGTTTGCAAATTGAAAAGCCTAATAAAATGATAAGTTTAGTTGAATGTATTTCAAATATCTTTCTCATGCTTAACTCAAACTATGGCATCTTTTCATGTTGGTTTACTCTTTTGGGCCATATAAAGAAGTTTTGTAGAAATATTGAATCTTATTAAAAATTCTTAATATTTACAAGTGGTATTTTTTAAAAAAAGGAATTCTTGTGAACTTCAATAGGTCATATGTACTTATTTCAATTTTGTTATGACCTCATTTCAAAGAATTTCTTGCCAAGCTTTCTTCTCTTCAAAGTGGTATCTCCTTGGAAAGCTCTTCACTCTAAAAGATCTCCTTTTTGGATTCGTTTTCGATTTTTGGTGTTTAATGCCAAAAGGGGGAGAATTTGTGGGAGCTTAATACCTCATTTGGTTAAGGGGGAGAACTATTTGGTTGCAAAATAAAATTTACTTGGATGTTTTGTGCATGTCTTGAAGAGAAGCATTTTTTTCATTTTAAAAATCTCTCATATGCATTCTCGATTGTTAATACTTAAATTGCTCAAAGACATGCTTACATGTTCAAATAACTTAAATTATCTCAATATAATGACTTTCATCTAAATGTGGTTATTAAGCTTGGATTTGCCATCAATCAATAAAAAAGGGGAGATTGAAAGTTCAAACTCCATTAATTTGGTTTTGGTGTTAATGACAAATATAATATTGAGACTAACTTTTTTGATAATTATAATATTGATTAGTATTAATTATTAATTAATGACAAATCCTTTCATGAGACAAACTCTTTCATTGAGCTTAACTCTTATTAGTCTCTTTTGGATGAAAAAGATGGAAATATCAAAGGTATGAATTCAAGTTCATATTATCATATCTTGTTACATTTCTTAGATATAATATTCATGATCATATTGATAAATCCAAATATAAGACTAACTCATTTATTGAGTATATCGTTGATTAATCTCATCTCATTGAAAAATGAAAAATCCAAGGTATATACTCGTATTCATTTTATGATGTCTTAATGCGTATTTTGGATTCAAATTAAAGGATGAGTTCTACCATTATTTAGACCTTAAGATGTGCATTAATATTTCAATTCCATATATATATGAATGCACACATTTCCTTAAGATGTGCATTAATATTTCAATTCCATATATACATGAATGCACACATTTAGAGGAAGTTCATACTTTATCTTGATGTTTCAATAGTATCGATCTAATTCATCCTTTTATATCAAGAATTATTACTTTGAAATAATCCCTTAAGTATATTTAACTTGTGTAGTTGTAATATACTCATGGCAATATAGGATAAACTCCAAAGCAATCAAAAATTGAACATGTGCATATTGATTCAAATTCAATTATTTGTATGCACACATGCAATGGAGTTTATTTTATAATTAATAGTCTTAAGAGTATTGATCCCTTTTCACCTCTCCATATACATTGGATCATTACTTTTAGATTCTATCGAATTGAATATATGAAACTTGTGTAGTTAATATATACTCATAACAATTTAAATTCAATTTAAATTATGTTCGGTTGCCATTCAATCAACAAATGATTAATCATGTGTTGATGGTGTATGTTGTTGATCCTAGGGCAATTGAAAATTCTCGAGTATATGAAGTATTAGTTGCATTACTATACTCATGACACAATTAATCTTTCAATCAATTTGTCTTTGGTTGTGGTCAATCATCAAAGGAAAAGATCAAAGGATCTTGGGAGCATCCATTATATGTTAATGAAGTGCATTGATGATTATCATAACCATGTGTTTTGGACTAACACTTTCACTGCTTTCAATGAGTTTGAAATAGGTTAAGTCCAATGTTGAGATAGATAAACAGGACAAGGATGTCATCATGTGTTGATGCGTGTCAAGAGAGAACCTTGAAGCTAAGGCAAGGGGAGTTCATCATATGTACGTTGATGAACAAGACGAAGATCCCAACTTAGAGAAGAGATGATTGGTCATCATGAAAGCTCAAAGTGGTTGCTAGCTGCAAAGGTATAACTAGTTAGGGCTAATGTTGTGTTCCTAGTCTTTTACCAGTCTTAGTGTTTGGATGGGAAATCAGATTGCTAGTTAGGAGCTGTACTATTAAGAAGGGTTGAGTCTTTTAGCTTGAGCTTCATCATGAGTTGATGAACTCAATCCAGTTCACTCTAACTCACTCTCTTGTTTGGATTTTGCATGAGCTAAGTATTTGCATGTGTTGCAAATAAGGGCGCTCATACTTGCTTCTTATTGAATCTTAATCAATTTAGATTTTTTTACGTGGAGCTATGGATTTGCATGTGTTGCAAAAGGGAGATAGCTTGTGTAATTTAGTTTATGCTTTGTGTTTGAAAAATATATTTTTGCAAAATGTTGATTTATTATTTGCAAATGTATTTTGTAAATAAGCTAGAGGTTATGGGTTTCGATTCTAGAGCATGTGTTGGTATTTACAAATGTGTTTTGCAAAGTTTTGGGATTATGTGTTGATCCTTACATGGTTTGAGGATTGATTTGATAGGTTCTTGATTTATTTGCAAATGTATTTTGTAAATTATTTTAATGATGAGATCATCAAATAGCTCAAAATTTGATCTTATTAGCTCTTGTTAGCATGTAGTCACGCTTTTGATCATGTCTATGTGAGGGATTTCGAGAAATCAGATTTTAGACTTGAATGACTACATTAGAGTCTTTGTTTTTATGAATTTTAAAAACATTTATGGTTGCTTAAATCTTGAAAATATGTGAAGATTGTAGCCCTCTTGATAAGCTTCTCATAGAGTCTAAGATCACCTAAATTGGAGTTCGGAGTAAAAAATTATATCCATTTTAGTTGCTAAAATAGTGGTAGTACCGCTCCTAGATAGGCGGTAGCACCATCTGAGCAGTGTTACCAGCCCTAGATGGATAGTAGCACCTCTCGAGCGGTGCTACCAGTCCTAGATGGGTGGTAGCACGGCCTAAGGCGATACTACCGCCCAGAGGCGATGTAAAAATCATAGGATGCATGTTTTTAGCCCAAGGAAAAGGAAAAAGGCCCATGCTACCTCTTGAAGGCCGGTAGCACCGGATTTTCTGTGTAACAGCTATTTTTCTAGTCGTTGGCCTTGAGGTCGGTGCTACCAGTCCTAATAGGGCGGTAGCACCGGGTTTCTTGGGTTATTTGCCCTATTTTACCATCCAACGGCTAGTTTTCTTGGAGAGACTATAAAAAGAGCCTTGGGGTTGTCATTTGTGGCTTGCTGATCTTGGGGAAGGTTTGTGGTAGTTGTGTGCATGTGTTGCTCTCTTCCATTTGGTTTTTGAGCTAAGAGTGAGTCCTAATTGCATGTGTTGTGATTAGAAAGTGGATTGAGGGCCTCTTGTGCATGTGTTGCTCTTGAGGAGGGTCCTAGTGCATGTATTGTACTTAGGAGGTCATCGGAGCGTATGTGTTGCGATAGGTGAAACTCTAGCTAGAGGGCATGGCTTGTTACTTTTGGTGTTTGCTGACACCTAGATGGCGTGTGGAGACGTCATGCGCGGTGATCTTCTCAAGGAGATTGTGAGAAGGCCCAGCAAAGTTGTGAAGGTTGGAGCTCGCCTACCCGGAGGGGAAAGAGCTACCACTAGTGGAATCGAGGCGGGTGCTCAATTCGTGGAGTTGGTCCAAAGTGGTTTGGGTTTGCCTCAATATGGATTAGGGGAGACCGGCAAATCTTTGAACACCACGGTAAAACATTAGTGTGTCTCCTTGTGTTTGCTTGTAATTCTCTATTTACATTGTTGCAATTGTATTCTTAGAATTAAATTGATTGCTTGTATTTAAGATTGCAAATTATTGTTAGAGATATAAATAGTTAGTGCACTTAGTGAGCTTAGTTGATTTAGGTTTTAATTTATTAAAACCTTAGTTTATCGTTTCTGCATCTATTATCATTTAGGTTTTTGACATAAGGGTAATTAAGCAAGATTTTAATTGTAGAAAAAAAATTATAGCCATCTATTCATCTCCCTCTAGTCGGCATCCTCGATTTTACACACCTTTCAAATCTAACCTGCTCATACCGCTACACCTATGTACCACGACGACGTACTCTACTTTACTTCAAACAACTGTTACAACTCCACAGAAATTAATTTTTATCATATTGTATCTCGCATAATTCTTGCAGACATTGTATCTTCCATAATTTTTGTAGTTTTTTTATGCATAACTACTATTACTCTATACAGCTCATTACATACAAAACTAAATAATTCGATTACTAACCGATTAATGTAAAAAAACTATGACAATGTACACAGCTAATTAGTTACAAAACTAATTAATCTAAACTCTACATTACTTACGCAAATAACAATTGATGCTCTATAGGACTAATTACATACAACCTTAATTAATTTCATCCATATATCGTCTTTCTACATAATTATTACTTTACAAATTTAATTGTGTCAAAATCTATTTCATCTGGTCACTAAATTGCATTTCTAAATTTCAATTAAAATAAATAATATGAAATTTACCTCAATGCACGACGAATCTCCACTTCTTCCTCCCCTTCCTCCCTCTTCTTCCTCCTCCTCCCCCTCCTCCCCTCTTCTTCCTTCTCTCTATCCTCTTTTTCTTCCTCCTCCCCTCTCCTTTCTTTTTCTCCTGCGCGTGCACTTGGTTGCTTGGTTTGGGGCGTGCAAATGAGCCCGAGCGGCGGCGGTTTCGGCTTAAGGCCTCTTTGTCGCCATTGGCGATAGCTCCCTATCACCATTCCAACTAGCGACAGAGGCTCAATCGCCATTCCAATTGGTGACAACATAATTATCACCAGATCAAGTGGCGACAGAAACATTGTCGCCCAATACAAGCGTGATAGGTGGGTAAATCCGCTATTTATTTTTCGTATATTTTTTCTGTAATTTTTAGGGTGATGCGGAGCTAAGAGGCGCGGCACCACATGGCTGCTTACTGTTGGGTGCGCTAGGTGGGGGGGGGGTTAGGGTTCTTTCCTCCGATGGGACTGTGGGGTCTAATGACTGTATTGGTGCGGGCTGGAGATGGAAATGTTAGGGAACGAAAGTGTCAACCTTAATTGGTTTTAAAATATTTTATATTATTTTTTCTAGTATATTATGATACAAAATTGCAATAAAATATTTTTTTTTTGGGAATCATGAATATTTTAAATAGACTTATATTTTGAGAACTTATTAGTGTCCATGCTAAGTGTGACTTGAACAGAAGTATTTTTGTCATTGCTAGCATTTCTATCAAACATTTACGATTACAAAATACCGTTCCATAAAGGATTAGCTAAACAATGTAATATCATGAAGCGGAAAACATGTAGTGGAAAAAAGGTCTTGATAGAAATATAGAAATCACTGTCTGATTCAAATCCTAAGACTAAGATCTAGATGTCCTCTCCCTTCCGCCTCTCTTCTCTCCCTCTCCCACCTTCTCACCTATGTCCCATGTCTCTCTCATCGTTGGATTACCCGTGAGCCACGTCGACTATGAGCCGCATAGTCGACGTCCTCCCACTGGTCACGAGCCACATGCCTCCTTTCTCACACTACCGTCATGTAATTGCCTTGCATGCCACCTCACTGCATGCTTGTGTAAGTTTTTTTTATCAAACTTTGTCATACTTGTGGCGCTGAATTTTATTGCTACAAAAATATATGACAAGTCACGCTTGGCTAAGGTTAGTGAGAACTGCAAATTTGAGGATGTCCTTTTAGTGAGGACGCTCTCTCATGGTGATAAGTAGCAACATCTCCTTCCTTCCCCTACTTCCCTTTTCCTCAAAGGCTCTTTGGTCACGACACTTGACACTATCCCTTCATCCTCCTTTCTCGATCAATTTTCTTCCCCTTAAACTCAAAATAGTTTTGGTTTTTCAATTTTTCTCTCTAAGTGTTTTTAGTAAAAAGTATTTTTTAACTACTTTTGAAAGCTTTTTGAATCGAAAGTTTTCAGGGTTTCTTTTCAATTCTAAATTTTGCGAGTTAAAACTTTCTGATTCGAGAATTTTTTATTTAATTTTTTTTGAGTTAAAACTTTCTAAGTTAAAATTTCTTGATTTATAATTTTTTTGAGTTGAACTTTTTTTGAGTTTTTGTTTTAAATTTTTTGAATTTAAAACTTTCCGAGTTAAAATTTTTTGAATTGAAAATTTTCAAGTTGAAAATTTTGAGTTTAGTTTTTTTAGTTGATACTTCTTGTTTAAATTTTTTAAAGTTAAAATTTTCTAATTTGAAAATTTTATATTAGAAAGGAAGGAAGGGAGATAGAAGAGTAGTGAAGAAGGAAGGGTAGAGTTAGACGAAGAAGATGACAATTAGCAAGTCACTATTCAATGGATCTAGGCCGTGCTTCGTCTCGATTAGACGATGCTTACGGTGGATCGCAGGCGATCCGTTTCCTCTAACCAAATATGCCGGAATAGACTCAGCAGCGTTCTGACCGCTCCACATCTCCGTGACTTCCTCCCCCGTTCCTATATCCTTTCTCCTGAGTCCTGACCTCCAAACCACCCAAGGCCGCAATCGCTCCAGATCTCGTGCCTCCCCTACCTACCTCCCTTCCCCGCGCGGCCTCACCTCGCCATCGGCACGATGAGCCGCAGCAGCGCCCGCCGCGGCATCTTCGACGGCCTCCCAATTCCGGCCGACAAATCCGTAAGCCCCCACCTCCCCTCCCTTACCCCGGAATCTTAACCCGAATTGTGACCGGAATCTGAATTTTTGTGCCTGCGCGTGCAGTACCTGAAGGAAGGGCTGTCGCGAATCGACGAGGGATGGGCGGCGGCGCGGTTCGACTCGCTGCCGCATGTCGTGCACATCCTCACCTCCAAGGACCGCGAGGGCGAGATCCAGTTTCTCAAGGAGCAGAGTGACCTCATCGAGGACGTCGTCGACGAGGTCGTCCACGCCTACCACCACGGCTTCAACAAGGCCATCCAGAACTACTCCCAGGTCCGGTCGGCTCACCAGGGCGTTTGTTTTCCCAGGCGGATGCTTCATCCTTGTCCATTTGTGGAGTGGAGCTGTTGTTGAGTTTAATGTTATCTTTGCGCGGTGTGGTGGCAGATCCTGCGGCTGTTCAGCGAGTCTGCGGAGAGCATCACCGGGCTCAAAGGGGAGATGGCGGAGGCCAATAAGCTGCTTGGCAGGAAGAACAAAAACCTTGGACAGCTGTGGTACCGGTCCCTCACGCTGCGCCACGTGCTTTCCCTTCTTGATCAGGTCGAGGATGTCGCTAAGGTCAGTGCGTACGCATCACCAGTGACAGTTGTTTGCTTCTTGGCAACTATGTTATGTTAAACGGAAAATAGAATTAGGACATTAACTGCCAGAAAAAATCTTGTTTGGTTGCTACAGGTAAAACCTGTACAACAAATTATGAATTAGCTGCTTATCTCTAAACTTTAAAAGCAAGTCTTGTCAAAAACAGCTTTTACGTCTTTTATTTTTGTCACAAAACGTTAAAAAAAAACTTGTTTCAGCCAAACAGTGTACCCCCTTATGCTATGTTAGCTGACTAACAAAATGAGACCTTTTTTTTCCTCAAACACCCACCGAAACTTGTTTTGGATACAATTTAGCAAATCCACCATCCAAAAAGCCATTTAGTGTTCTTGATGTTGTTTGGCATGCTGTTGTGTCATGTGCTTGAGAACAAATAGGATAATTATGACCCCTAGGCCTGTGCGGTGCCATGGTGTCAGTGCCCCTGAGTCCAAGCGTTTGGCTGAGAAGGATCGGGAGAGATAGACTTTAATAATTCTTGATTGATTAAGCAAATAGCATCGCTGGCTATATATGCTGCCCCTAACAATCAAATCCTAGAGATAACAACCAAATTTGAGAGATAAACCTCCTAACCAAAGAGATAGACTTTCTAAAGATATAATTTCCTAAATTACTCAGCTGTTGCTGAGTTTGCTGCAACCGGTTGTTGTGCCGTCTGGACTCCTGTGCGCTTGCACCGCTGGTAGTACTTACCTTGCATGACATATTGGATGTTTGCATGTAAGTTGGAAGGAGAAATAACTCCTATATTATTGTAAGATTGTGCTCCAAAAATGTTGTGTTGAACATGCAACTCTGTATGGCCGTACATTTACTTCTAGTTATAGTCTAGATAACAGGGAAAATCTATGTTGTTAGTATTGTGCCTAACAGTTGTCAGGCGTGTGATTTTCTGTATTTTGCGCTTAAGGCAATTTATGGCCCTAGAGTTTTAAGTGCGCCTTGCTCCTTTTAACTGCCTTGGCCATTCTAAACCACGAATGTTCTTTATGCCACTCCAAAATTGATATAACTCCTTCAATGCCACTATAATAAATTATCTCCCAATTATTTATCTATAATAATTGTCTAAGATTATTTTTAATAAATAGTCAGATACCCCATGTTGTTGAGATCTATCATAAAAAAATCCGGCTTTAGTGATGTGATCATATAATATGTGATGTATAGATAAGGATGTAAGTTTGTTGAGAACTTTAGATTTTTATGTCAAGGAGGAGTTTGTTTGCGAATGGGTTCCTTTTGGTGTATTTTAAGCTGTTTTGTGTGGGTGGTGGTAGGGGAGGGGCACACACACAAGGCATAACTAATGTTGGATTCTCGATTAGCTCTCAAACTTTTATTCTGTCTTTTGAACAGTTTTATCTGGGCGATGGAGGGGATGAAATAATGAAACAGGACAGTATAGGTTCTTAATGGCATGAAAATTTCTTGCAAAAACTATAGATGCACCCCCCGAATTAGAAGTAATTATTCAAAATTTTGGATAAATTAGTGCTAGATGGGGCTATGCTTGCTTAGGCCCTGTTTGTTTTGGCTTAGTTTTTTTTGGCTTATGGTTTAAAGCTAGCTTTTTGGCTTAATGAGCTTATAAGTTGTGTGTTTTTAAGACAAGACAGGTTGTTTGGCATCCTCGCTTTTTGATGGGTTGGATCATGATATACCTTTTTGTTGGAAAGTCTGAAATACCCTTTAGGGCTGTGAGGACTTCACTTATCTTCTGATTTATCTGATGCAAAAGTTAGGCTTTCTCAGTTTCATTGTGCATGCTGTGACTTTATTTATGTTGTCATTCATCATAATCACGAAGCAACAACCTTCAATCTCACTCCATTCAATGATCCAAAACTGCAAGTCTTGAGCAGCGCAATATGAATATCCTTACCATTGCTAAAAACCAACTTCAGTTCAATCAAGTTCAGAGGGAACAAATTTCACATGATCAGTAGTACAAGCAGATATCACAGAAAGTATCACGAGATATTTCAAGAGTAACATAGATAGGTCAGGGTTTCAATCTCTGTCACACACAGATTAATAAACAAATACACACCCAAGGGAAATTATCAAAAATTGTCTTGACATCATAATTTCATATGATGTTATTTATATCGTTTCAGCATATATAGTTCATATAACTACGTATTAACTTATCTACCTATACTGTTGCAACTATCAGGAATTAGCAATACTCTCGCGAAAGGCACACGTTTCTATCATCCATTGCCGATGCATTACCACCACCTCCTCCAGATGATCTAGCTTGTGTAGTGTTTGAATCATAGTTTTCGTCATCGTCGCATCTCTTCAAAAGTTCATCACGTAAAGCGCTATCTCTGATGAAGTTGTGAAGAGCCATACATGCAATAATAATTTGTGTTTGATTGTCCATGTTGCAACTTGGCATAGCCAACAAGATTCACCATTTCATTTTTAGCACACCAAAGGAACGTTCAATCACATTTTGAAGGGAGGAGTGAGTATGATTTACCACTCATGCATGAAGACATCTTGAGAGTAGTAAAATGTCAGTACGAGATTGCTCATGTATGGTGACATCTAGAGAGTAGTAAAATGTAGTAATGTCAGAGATAGTAGAGATCAAGGCCAGTATTCATATCAAGTTGCTGCTGCTGTTGCAATGTAGCGATATATGTCCAGGAGTCAAGAATAGATCCTAGTGGATGGTTTGTATTTCACCACAGCTAGCTAAACATTAGGCGCTTGCTTAGGCCCCTTTTGCATCAGTTCTTGCTAGTGGAACATATGTGTCTGATCTGTAGTGCACTGAAAGGAATCTGTCCGATGTGTAATCCTGCACAAAAAGGCAGAGCCAAGCATCTTCTTTGAGGGGGAAAAAACACCTTGTCAAAAACATTACAATAAAAGTGGTTCTATCTTGCTCACATAGAAGAAGAAAACTACAGTGCTTCAGAAGCAGATAAAGGGGTTAGGTATGATTCAGTTCAAGTTGTTTAAAGAGGAGGATTCTAACTCAAGTTTTGTTCATGTAAGGTGAATGGTAAAAATAAAAAAAAAAGCATCTATTGATATCTATGAAACAACATTCTACTACTAAATATATGACCAATTAAAAGAGCATCCTGGAATCAAAAAGGAAAAGGATAATAGATTGTTAAATTAAATTCTACGGTTCATGTACAGAAAAGCAAACTTATGTGTAGCTAATGAGAAATCTAGCTTCTACTAGCTTGCTTGCAAAGAAAAGGGGAAAAAGGTTACAATTTAATTACAAATTTGCAAATGTTATCCAATATCATGTTATCACGAACTTATTGGTCCACAGAGCCCTCATGTTATCCAATCTTTTGTTAAGCTACCCTCCTCTCGGCCTTTCCTCTGGTCATTTATGTACTACTCGTTTAGTACATTTCTTATCATGAGAGATTGAAGCTACTCTGAAAATTTCTTGCCTGTACTTATGAATGACTCAAGACTGAAACTCTCTTTAGTACTCCTTAAAAAAATAATGGTAGCTCCAAGAAGTCAATGGACAGATAATATGCACTTGAATTTAATTAGATTGCCCTTCCTCATGTGTTTCTCCTGTCAAATTGTATGGAAAGTTGCAATAATGGATAGATGGCCTCAAAGGTTCAATCAAATTGTACAATAAATCTATCACTGAATATGCGGCAGGAAGCAAGAAACAAAACCTAAGAAATCAATTCAGGGACCTACATGCACATAATCAGTGGCTTCTTGTTTTGGTTATCCATCGTTATCCAATTGGGTAGATCAGGACATACTAGATAGTGGTGAATTTCAGGAAAGAAAACAATGATGTTCACAGCAGCAGTGTTTGCCTCAATTTGGACAGCCAAACTACAGTGCTGAACATCTTCCAATCCTGGGAACCACTACAGCCCGCTCAAGCGAACCAATTCTTGTAAACTTGTAAGGCAAAAATTGTACCTTGAAGTTGGGGGCACCGATTGGCTTGATGAGGGGGGAAGGATGGCTGCGGAGGTCGCGGGAGGCAGGGTATACTTGGACAACAGAGGCGCCGGGGAGGATGTCGGCGCTCAGAGAAGGGAGGACGGAGGAGCGGGAGAAGAGGGTGGTGCTTGAACTCCGTGGGACAGAGGCGTTGAGGATGTGGGAGTCGCAGGGGATGATGGTCTTCGTCGTCGCAAAGGGGTTGGGGACGAGGGAGTCGCAGGGGAGGAGCCGCCGGCTTCATAGGGGATGAGGGAGTCGCGGGGGACTAGGGTGCCGCTGGCTCAATGCTTGTCGTGGGGGAGGAGGGCACCGACGGCTCAACCCTAATCGCTAGGGATGAGTGCGTTGCTGGGTCTCTGGGCGATGAGGGAGTCGCGGGCAGAATCAGAGCAAAAAAACTAAGAGATTTTCTTTTATATATGAATGGCATTGGTGGGTAAATATTTTAGAACTTCAATGGCAAATGCCTATTTTCAACCCACAAAATCCAAGAAAAGCCCCCCTAGATTGGCTTTTGGCTTATAGTTATACGGAGGTTTTAGGCTTTTTTTTTAAGCTAGGCTGAAAAGCCTTCTGTTTATTTCGGCTTTGACTTTTTTGCTTTTAAGCCAATGAAAAAGCCCAAACAAATTGGCCTTACCGTGACCTAACCATTGGGGATTTCATATCTAGAAGGGTATGATGGTCTTTTGGTCTAGTCAAATGTTCTTAGTGGAGACTTGGAGAAACAAAATATTTTCAACTCTTGTATTGTTACTTATTGAGATTTTAGAGTATCATATGCATCCAATTTCTAGCATTTACAGTTGTATATACCCTCTCCTTGTACCTATTTTGGTTTCAACATTCAACCTTAGTTAGTTTATGTCCCAAATTTTAAGAAATTAATGTGCCTATTAACTTGGTGAATTCTGCAGGTTCCTGCTCGAATTGAAAACATGATGGCAGAGAAGCAGCTATACGCTGCAGTGCAGTTGCATGTCCAATCGATGCTGATGCTAGAGCGAGAAGGCCTTCAAGCGGTTAGTCTTAACATACAAATCTTTTGAAAATAGGCCAGTATTATTACTTGCTATATGCTTGTTTCAATCTTCAATGTCTACTATGCTAGAGTTTAGCAGAATATGCAGTTATGGTTGGTAAATGGTTAAAAACGAAATACTTTTTGTAATGGCGGGTGGTACCTGTTTTCTCTTTTAAAAGTGAAGATGGAATGTATTCCAGAGGTTGATGATCATTCTTATATGCTATTTGGTTCTGGTTGTCCTCTCTGGTTAGCATGCATTCTTTCTTTCACCCTAGCAATGTCACATATTATCAAAATTTTAAAGGTAGGTGCTCTTCAAGATGTTCGCTCTGATCTAACGAAGCTGCGAGGTGTACTGTTTTACAAAATTTTGGAAGAGCTGCATAGCCATCTATACAACAATGGAGAATATAGGTATGATCTCATGTCATTGATTACTTTTGGTTTGTTTGGATGATTCTCACTTTTTTATGTAGCCATCTTATTTTTTATATTTATAATCACATGCTTATTTTACATATGTACCTGATTATAATGGTGTGAACACCAGTGATGACTATTTGTTGTTAACTCTTTTGGTAATGGTCACCATATGTGTCAAGTGATTATCTCTTTTTAATGTTGGCTTCTTTTTAACTCTTTTGTAATGGTCACCATATGCGTCAACTGATTATCTCTTTTAATCTTGGCTTCTTGTTATCTCTTTTAGTAGTGGTCACCATACACGCCAAGTGACTTTTCTTAAAATTCTGCCATTGATCAATTTCTGCTCATTTCCAAGATTTTCTGTTGCAGCTCGATGACTTTAAGCATGGTTGGCAGTGAGGAAGTACCAACTTCTACAGCCACTGGTCGCTTAGTAAACAGCATGCAACCTTTGTCCAGGAGAACTAGGTCAATTAAAGGTGATAATCACTTTGGCGGACTAGCCACTGCAGATGGGATTCCTAAAACTAGTTCTGTCGATGGAGGGTAGGTTCAACTCCCTATCCTGCTTCCAAGTAGTAATTGGGCTAATGTTATTTTTTTCATCTCATAACATTAAAAGATAGCTTTTGGTGACTTCATCCTGTGGTCAAAGTTTTTGATGCATTATGTGATATAAGTTGATTTTACCTGTCAGATGTGAATAACATTATGCTTCAAGGTAATGCTTGTCAAATTAATGTATGAATCACTTCAATTCATGTTTAGTGAATCTATCGGAACAGCCACATGCACATAAACAGTTCCATCAAGTTGTTGTAAGATTGTGTAATCCTTCTTTTATGTTAGTCATTTCTTGTCGTTTGTGCCAGAATCAAGTAATCAGAAGTTCACTCTTAAATGAATGGAATACATTGACTAATGGTGTTTGTTGCCATATTTTGGATTTTCTGATTTTTTTTTCGTATTTTCAGTTCTTCATTTGATGGCCCAGATGATGATAGTAGCTTAGACATGCGTGAAAGTGATGGTGGACGTGGTCGGAAGGATTCAAAAAGTATTTTTTGCGAAATACCCATATTTCTTTCTTGCGCTACACCTGATGAGTTCCTTGTATGTCTTATTCTGTTTCTCACTACATCATGGTATATAACATGTCTTTTTTGGGTCAAATTTCCTGACCTATATATTTATTTATTTTTGGATACCGCTGAAGGAATCAATGACAAAGGCAGACGCTCCCCTTAATGTGAAATACTTGAGAACATTGGTGCAGTGCTTATCCATGCTTGGAAAGGTTGCAGCCGCTGGAGCTGTGATATGGTATTCTGACTCTATTTGTTTTTATATTTCTCACACTGTGTAACTGCACTTACTAGACATTGGTTTTCATGCAAGCAATAGTATACTGGACTGATGTTTGTCTTCCAGAGAAGAAGGCCATCCTTATTTGCTACTGAAATCACAAATATCATAAGTTTGAATGTTCAGTAGCAATATACTATTCCTCTCTAAATTTGGGACCACTTTTTATATTGTTACAAAAGGGTGGTCTTAGGGGAAATAAGGCTGGTACAGTGGTACAAGAACAATTCTCCCCCCTTTCAGAAAATAGCACTTCAACTATAGATATACCACGACAATAGTTGCTATTGTTAAAGATTGCTTTAGAACTCCAGTTGGTGGTTTAGAGCAAGAGAATATTGCCAGTGTATTTTTATTTCCAGTTTACCTTTTGATAGTTTTAACTATTTATATTTTCATAATAGCCAACGAGTTCGCCCTACAATCCACGATGTTATCACCTCAAAGATAAAAGCATATTCCGAAGAGGTTTCAAAGTCCAATATAGATAAAGCTGCCAAAAGAATTACATGTGATGTGTTACATTCAAATGGATCTGTCCCCCGTTACCAATTGGTCAAACATAAAACGAAGAATGGTGCATCACCAACGGCAACACAACTAGTTGTCAGTCCCATCTCTCCAGCTATGGCACCCACCGGAGATGCTCAGCGTGCAGCTAGTCAACTTCTTGGCTCAATATTTGAATGTCTAGTAGACATACTTGGTAGGTACTCTTATCTGTTCTCAGTTTCTTTGGTCGCACTTTCAAAACTAAATTTTGTAAATTATGCAAACATAAAAACCTCATTGCACTTGTCAGAGAACCATATTACCGTTGGAGAGCTTCTTGAACAAAAATCAACTGAAGTTGACAATATAAACACACCTCACATGGCAAATGGGGACGCAAGCTGGAATCCAGATGCTGAGTCCTCCCAAGCTACTGGAGGTTTTAGTGTTGCATTCTCTTTATCCGTTGTGCAGGTAGCCGTTACTTTTTATTGTTTCAATCATGATCTTTTTTTTTTGTTTACATATCATCCACATTTATTTCCTTTCCAAGTTTAATGCAACACTGTGTGTTCCCTTCCTGCTGTGGAATTCAATACAACAACTCGCTTTTCCTTTGAAAAGGTTTTATAAGATATGAAATGTGAGTTTGTTAATCAGCAGTGGGCAATATGCTATCATCATGGTTTGTACTTGTGCAATTAATGTGTAGTTCTGCCCCTTATTATTCTAATGCCTTTTATTTTTCCGTCTGTTTTTTTTTTTGGGGTTAGAGCGAGTGCCAGCAACTTCTATGTGAAATTTTGAGGGCAACTCCAGAAGCTGCTACCGCTGATGCAGCTGTTCAGACAGCTAGGCTTGCAAATAAGGACCCAGTGAAGGAAAAGAGGCATGTATTCACCTATCAATTACCTAACTTAATACAATGATTTACTATTTTTTGTTAAATATTTAAAAGTTACAGTATTATAAATAAGCTAACAATTTTGTTATGTCTTGAACGATGGCTGGTGATCGTTTTTTACCTTACATTTCTTTAATTATATTACAAAAATAATACCCCCAAAAAATGACAAATAGACCTCTTTCACCATTTGGACGGGTGATAAGAGGCTATGTTGCCATTATCTCTATTGCCAATTGGAATACAAGAGGTCCTTTGTCGCTAATCCAATTGATGACAGTAATCTATCGCCATTCTAAATGGCGACAGGCTTCTGGTGCCATTAGAACCATGTATGCAAAAAATTACCAAGTAGTCCTTGTGGTTTTTGAGGGAAAAAACATGGACACTAGCCATCTATTGAAATAGAGTAATATTTTCCTTTAGGGAAGGAGAGCAAAATTTGGCATTTTCTTCCCTTAACAGAGGAATTTGTTGTATGCATGTAATGAGGTGTAGTGATGTTTCTTGATTGAATAAACCGAATACAGCCGGATATAGCATTTCGTAATATAGGTGCAAATTACATAGCGCATAGAGTCCAGTACTCCAGTTCGGTGCCTATGTTCGCCTTGCTACTTCTATGGTACAAATAGCGACAGAGATGAACCATGAAAAGAAACTACACCTAAGATACATGCGTGCCTTATGGAATTGAAAACACTGTTGGGATGGAAAGTCATGCTTGTGGTCATATACCCTATGCAGCAGGATCCATAGGTTCCTTCCCTTGCATTTCTCTCGGATGTTGGCCTTGACTTTTTGCCAATTACTATCGTACACATCCATCCAAAGCGGGTGTTTCGTCTGCTCATTGTGGTTGTCCTCACCTCCGGCCATCGACGTTGTTCCCTTTGATTTCCTGAGGATGTAAGCCTTGCCTTTTTTTCAATTACTCCCGTAAATATTCACCTAAAACTGGTCTTCAAGGTCGACCTTAGGCTGCTCCTGGACTTTAGCCGTAGCGGCTTGCTCCTTCAGCTTCTGTTGCTGGGCCAAAAAATTATCTTGAGCCTTCTAGAAATACGCAGATTCAGGATGACAAGCCAGTGGCTTTCCTTAATCTTCCCCGGTCTGAGGTGAAGGTTTCCAACGAGTGAAGACCTTAAGGCTTAACTGGGTAGTTTAGTCAAATTTTCCTCTCGATGAACGCGCTGTTGTACTTATTCAGCTTGTCGATCCATATGAAGAAGTAGCACCTTTCTGAATCCTAGGATTATGCGTGGAAGAAGTTAGCGGTACAAAAGATATGACATGCATTGTGGATCATATATACTGACATTGACTTACCTGGTTGTCTACGCACGTGTGGAAAGCCTGGTTGGCGGTGTCTGGATGTATAGATTGAATGATCCACGTTGGAGTACCAAAGTCGCAGTTTGGGTGAGGAAACTGCAGTGGCACAAGTGCATCCTTGCAAGAACAATCTTGGTATGTTCTCATCTTCTTTGCAGCTCACTTCTGGTTCTGAAGCATCTCAGCGTAGTTTGACATCCTAAACCTAGGAGGTGTGATGAGTTTTGGGTGTGGTGGAGTGTGCCCCGTTTTTATACTCAGTTTGTGCGTAGGGCATTGTCGTGAATGATATGCAATGTTGTTGTGAGCTGTCGACGCAGAAATAAAAGGTGATGTGACATGTGAATTACTTGTAAAAGCTAATGCGAGTTGTCAAGTCATGGAGGAAAGCTGGTGGGAGCAAGGTTCAAAATCCCGGCGAAATATCGAATTTCGGCCCTCTATGAGATTCATAATCCTGACAGAATAAAATTTTTTGAATTTCAAATTGCTACAGTATTTTCGGAAATTTTAGTAAATTTCGCTGAGATTTCGTCTTTTTGGACTGAGTTAGAAAGTTTCTGGACCGGATTTGATGTTTTTAAGGCCGTAATGAATTTATATATACAAATTATGTATAAGAGTTTACTAATTATGCATGGACTGAAGTACACATGAGTTCAGTTGGTTGGAACGGCGCATTCTTTTTTGGTAACCTGACCAACTCCCTTGGCTCTCACCCTGACCAACTCCCTTAGCTCCCAAGCAAAAAAGAAAACTGAAGTACACATGACTACATGAGTTGAGTTGGATAGAATACTTGGAAATCACTCTGGTGACCCAGGTTTGAGTTCGCATGGCACAATGTTTTTTTACCTAACCTCCCTTGGCTCTCAGCCTCTCACCCGGACCAACTCCGTTGGCTCTCAACCAAAAAAGGAAATGTTGTGCTCCTAGGATTCGATCCTGCGACCTTTCGAAGCATGGACCTTAGTCTGGAGCATTAGACCAACCCAACCTCCTACATTTCTTGCAATGGAGCCTTGGTTATATTATTTTGTAACGTTGGGAGTTCATTTGGCAGGTTTGAAAAAGACCAAAAATTCCGCGCTAATTTTGTCCGAAATCTCGGTTTTCTTGGTTAAAAAAATTCCAACTTTGAATTTTGCTTTTTAGATTTCGTCCGAAATAACGAGATCTCGCTGAAATTTCAGATTTCGGAGGGTGACAAGATGTGAACTGAAAACGAAATTTGAAACCTTGGGTGGGAACGAAATTTGAAACCTTGGGTGGGAGCTGTGAAGTCACTAATACGAGATGTGAACCGAAAACGAAATTTGAAACCTTAGGTGGGAGCTGTGAAGTCACTAAGGAAAGTTGGTAAGAGTTGTTACTAAGGAAAGCTGGTGGGAGTTGTCAAGTCTCTGGGAAAAGCTGGTGGGAGTTGTGTGGTCATTGAGTAAAGGTGGTAGGAGAGGTCAATTGAGTGAGGAAAGCGGTAGCGCATGTGCGACGCATGGAGAAAGCTGGCGATTGATGTGAAGTCACTGTTAGGAACTTTTGCGAGTTTTTAGTACTTAATGAAAGAAATACGGTTGAAAGGTGCGTTGGGTTCGTTGGAGTGCAACTGCAACTCGGATTGGCACGACAACAGTAAGGGTGGTAGTCGCTGTCGAGGTGGACCACCTCATTGTTTCTCTCCCTGATCCTCTGCCTCTGGAGCTCGTCATCGTTGATCTTCTCTGTCTAGAGCTCCTCTTCTAGTTCCTCTAGGTGTACTAGGAGTGTGGATGTTACACCTAGACATGTATGCGATACCGTGGGTCAAGCTACTTGGTTTACTTGTAATCTGTGGTTTGAATGGAAGAGTAAGTGTTAACGAGTAATATAGCGATACATGCATGGAAGTATAGTTAGAAAATGATGTAATTACCATGAAAAGAGGGTAGTAGAAAAAACGACGTCTTGGGTTCAGAAGGTCGTTGCAAACCTGGACTATCACGTCGAGGTTATTCTTGCATGGTGGCCAATCCTCGGTTAGGTGTGTGTACTCCCGAAGGGGATTTGTAGTGGTGTAGGACTCTTTGGTTTTGAGTGGAAGTTCGGGGCTAGGGGGATCGGGTTTAAGGGGACCGTAGATGTTCGTGTCCTCAAGAGAAGGGTTGCACCCTTGAAAACTTGTCTGCCCCCATCTTCCCCTCCCATGCCTTGAGCTTCCTGCTCTGTCTGTCATGTTGGGCATGAAATACTTCGAGGTACATGGGCTCTTCGTGCAGGAGTACTTATAGAGCAGGTTGGGTGTTAGTATTGGTGCATAAAAATTGGAGTTTTAGGGAGGTGTGGTCACATCGGTATGAAAAGCAAGTGGTAGCGTGTAAATGTTTGATGGAAAATAATTAGCAGTGTGTTGTCATGTTTGATTGAAAATATTTGGTAGTGTGTTGTCACGTCTGATGAAAAGTAATTGGCAATGTGCTGTCATCTCGGTTGGGAGCAATTGGTGGTAGTGTGTAGTCACCCCTGATGGAAAGTAATTGGCAATGTGCTACCATATCGGTCTGAAAAGCAGTTTTAGTAATACAGTTTGCAATAGTTCATTGTGTAGGAGACATTTTTAGGAGTAATTTGTTTGTTTTTAAATCACGAAGGAACATAAACAGGGAGGGCGGACATATTAGTAGAACACCAGAATTTCCGATGTTGTTTAGGAACACAAAATGAGTACAACAATCGCAAAAACTAAAAAATGTACCCGTAGTTCCTTTGTGGTGCAACCCCACGAGTGGCCTCAGCATTGGCTTGACGGTGGACATGACTAGATGGGTACTGTTGGAGATATGCCCCAGAGGCAATCATAGAGATGATTATATTTTCTTATGTTCATAATTAATTATTTTGTTACTTGAATTTGTCATTATTATTTATTAACAAATATGTGACTTGTTTGTGAAACTCTATATATGACTTTGTATGATTATTCTAAAGTGATCCTTAGTCGATAAATATATGGGGACACATATAAATAGACTAGCATATATATAGGTTGATAACCATGTTTCACGGGTCATTATAGAGACATCAAACCAATAATATGGACACATTATAGAACATGGAGTTGGATCGACCCACCTTGAGACACTGCGAGAACGTTGTATTCTTCTTGTCATTAGTTGATCTCATATAATGTGCATGGTATATCTTTAGACTTGAGGTTGGCGCTCAAGCTAACTAAACAAGGATGGTATGTACTCGCCTTGAGTTTGACGGATATCATAAGGCAAAGGATATATATCTAAGCATTGTTTAGGTTCGTCCGATGTGATCTTTACATGTACTTGGGAGTCGGCACATCCTGCTAGGTATCGCTACCGATTAATGGTCGAGTAACAGTACTTGGGCCATGTCTAGCAGTCTAGGTATACGTGAACCTATAGGGTCACATGTTTAAAAGGTTGGAACTTAATTCGTATGGTGATCCGAATTCTAATGGGTTTTAAGTTCCTAATGGGCCTCTAATATAGAGCCCATTATAGGGTGTCTATTTAAAGAGGGGGTGTTGGCTTCAGGATTAAGAGACATAGTAGGAATTCAAAATTCCCGAAACCCTAGTCACCACCCCTCCTCTGCCTAGAACCGCGCAGCCGGTGCTAGCATTCCGGCACGTGGTGTTCTTGCCTCGTACGTGTGGATACCTTGGAGGCGTTGATGCGAAGTTTCAACACTAAGATGATCTGCAACTTGCGACAGTCACAAGGAGCTGTTGGAGGAGGTGCGAAGCTAGTATGACTACATCTGCACCACCGAGCTACATCGACTCTACTTTCGCTATTGGTCTGCGCGTTGAGTGGTAATTTTATGATCCATAACTTGCAGTGGTTCTTTGGTTATGCGGTAAAAATAATTTGGTTTTACGCTAGAGTAGCCTACCTGTTCCCCAACAGGTATGTCCATTGGTCCAGTGATTAACGTGTCTTGGGTGGACGAGCTGATGGTGTAGGAGTAACAATGTCTGGCTCGTTCTTGGCACATTGGACAACTGCCACAGACCAAGCTGGCCAACCAACCAGTCATCCACTGCGGCATTGTCGTCCCCCCTCGGTCCAGATCCCTCCCAGTCAACCACGTCGTCCTCGTTGTGTGGATGCTGGCCTGCAACAAGATATCGCACAATTGAAACAACATGAAATAATCATGCCTAAGTGACGGAGGAAATATTACAACATATTCTTCCTGGATGCATATGGGCTTATGGAGTAGGTGGCTGCGACATAGAGGGCCTCGCTATGTTCGCAGGAGGTGGGGGGTCCCATGCACTGGCCATGTTGTGCTGTGGCCACCTTGTCAACTCTACTCTCCTCTTCTCTCTTTTCCTATCCTCTTCTCTCCTCTGCTCTGCTTGCAAATGGCGTTAGAGCCGACGTGCCGATTTTTGTAGTTGGTCTTTTGTTGCCATTTCAAATTGCGACAGAGGGCATGAGGGCCTTTGTTGCCATTGTAAATAATGACAGAGGCTATTCTGTTGCCATTTCAAATTGTGACAGCTGCCATGGCAACTCACGTGGCACTTTGTCATTGGTTGAAATGGCGACAATGCCTCTATCGTCGAAATGGTGAGAGATGTTTATTTTTGTCATTTGTTTTGTAGTATTATTTCTGTAAAATAGTTAAAAAAGTGGATTATTTTTTTAAAAATTCGTTGGATGCATCTATAGTTGCTTTCTGTTTTCACATGCAAATGAATTTCAAGAAATCATAAAAATTTCTGCTGAACAAGCTTCAATTTGAACAGTTTTTGTAGGTTGCTAACAGACAGGTACATAGACTACTAATGGATGTATTCTTCCTGGCCACATGAAAGGGAAATAATAATCCCTATGGGTTTGACCTTTTGGCAATGTAACATAAACTGCTATAAAATGTAAACATCCATTCTTAATATTACAAGAAATTACGATGTGGTTAATATTTTTGTTGTCTATTTCAAAGCATTTCATTTTTCAACTGTTGGGTCTATAACTAATTGACAACCTCTTTGTGAGAGTTAACAGTAAATTGTCTGTAGGGATGAATCAGAAGGCCTATCTTTTGCTTTTTGCATTACAAGTACACGCATAGCCACATAAATGTATTACAAGTTGTGTCGAAAGCATGTTCATCCAGTCATCCACAAATCTAACTGGATGCGATCATTCTTCATTTTCAAAGTACAATTTCTTTTGTATGGCTTACTCTTCATTTTGGAAATGTAATCAAGTTAAGGAACATCACCTTATTACCCCAAGATTATGTGACAAACAAAATGATAATAAAATAACAGCGAAAACAGCTTTCCTTTCCCTTATTTTATGAACAGTCTATTCTCTTTGTAATTTAATTTGAAAAAGAATGTGTGCTTTTCATAAATGAAGTTACTAGGACTAAAACTCTAAAATTGTGGAGAGACTAGAGATGCAGTGCAGGGTATACATATGCCTCTCTGCATCACGAGGCTTACTGAATCTGTTCACTTTTGTTCATCTGAAATGAGTGCGGACAGAAAAGGGCAGGAGATAATCTCACTGCTGGTGTTCACTTTAATTAACTTGCATCGGATTATTTTGAACCACACTGTCACCGAGTGTCCAGCACGTGTTGTTTGCCAGCATTGTGGTTATAATGCTGTTACTGAATGCAGGGAAGCTTATGGTCTGTTTATTGACTTAATGACTGGTGCAGTGGTGCTTAATTTGGGACATGAATTTAACTTTGAATTACATTTGTAGCATCTTCTGGATGAATCACTTGGCTTGTTTGGGTCTGCCTGTTATATAAGAAAATAAAATTTTAAATCATAGAGCTCTGGTATTTTTACAAGTAGTAGAGATATATCTTTAGTTTCTTGCTTTTGTCTTTTTTTTTTCCATATCTAAATTACTAAACTTTCTGACTGCAGGGATGGATCAGAAGGCCTTTCTTTTGCTTTTCGCATTACAGATGCAGCAATCTCTGTGCCAAATGAAGGTATATGCTAACCAGCTTAATACATTTTATATGGACTCAATCTTGTTTCCTTCATCCTACATGTCCTCTTCTGTGATTATTATAGATGCCGCTCTTCTTGCTTTTGCTCTTTTCTTAGGCATAGGTGATGCACGTCAGGTCCTTGGTTAATTATCACTTTTACATGGTTTTGCATTGTCTTTGCTATTCCCTCACAATATTTGTCCACAACCCACCATGTGCATAGACCAAGGAAGCACTAACTCTAATAAGAAGTTAATGAGAAATGACCATACATAACCCTATTAAATGACATACTACAACCATTTAACCTCTTTCAAAGTATTTAAATAGGGGTAGTGAATGGAAATATTGCAATAACTACACTCTTGGTTTCCTCAACGGACAAATATTCTGCCTTGGAGACTCTGGAGGCCATGGACAAATATTGTGAAGTGGAGGGAGTATTAAAATTATATATATAGTTACTCCTACACTGTCCACCGTTGAACAGTTTTGGAATGCGACCTTGCCGATCGGGTTTGTGGGTGTGGTAGACATCCATTAGCATGGAATGGCCAGTTGAGTGGTTGAACTAATTAATCTAATTAAATAGTCAGATATTAGTACAACTACCACGTAGATACTCAGCCAATCTGCCTTCCCCACGTGGCACATGCATGTAAGTCACGTACGTACATTCTCTCTCTCCTTTTCTTTTGGAACTAGATGCAACTATTTACAATGGAGTATGTAGTATATGTGTACTTCTGATTGGTAGGAGTATATGTCCTTGTATTTGTAGTATGGAGTGTTTGGGGGCAGAAAAATAGTATGGAGTATATATGTACTTCTGATTGGAGTATGGATTTTATGTACTTGTATTTAGAGTATGGAGTATTTGGATTAGGAAAATGGCATGAGAATTAATAAGTTCTTTAATTAGAAATTTAGTACTGCATGCATGTAGACCTAAAGTCCTGGTTAGCTTCACAAGTGTATGTGGGCTCTTAAAAATACGATTATTTATGCTAGAAGAATGTGATCTTGCAAAGTAGTGTGGTATCATCTAGCCCAAACAAGGAAGTAGTATGTCGGTTGACGATGGACTATATTGTTGGATGCACTAGAATATAGTAGTAGCATGTAATCACAAGGGAGACTATTGTCAACCATACAAGAAGTTACACTAGTATATCATTATATGAGAGTATTTTATTGATTACACTAAAAAGAAACACTGAAACAAACTGGAGCACTGCTAGCTTCTTGTACATGTGAAGATGTACTCACTGGCTGAAATTAAGGAGTATATATACTTCCAGTTGTTATACTTCATATCAAATGGAGTATCAATGTAAAGAGAAATTAATACGATCATAAGAAAATAGCTGCATGCATGAGGATAGAATGTAGCTAGTGCCTTAGTTTGCTACACGTATTACCTAGATGATAGTAGGTATGTTGTAACACCCTGGCCCAAACTTCGCTCAATGCCCAGCTCACCTATGGGGTGGGCCCATGCATGCATAGCATCCTTCTTACATTTTTGTCCTCACTTCGTGTAAAAAGGTTAACCCGAGGTGCTATGTTTGGACCAAACAGGTATTATATGCTCGTACAACTCACTTTATGCAAACAATATGAGGCTACTCCCCACCATTGCACCATATGGGCCACATGAGCCTTCACATTAATGGGCCGGAGTATTACACTCACTCCCTCTTAAGGCCTAACGTTCTCGGCAGCACACCACATACGCAGCAGATACCCATAACCACCCCTTAGTACATGTTTGTGCGTTCAGTACCCCTATCCCACACTATGAAGCCAAGTTCCCGGGTCGAGAGGGTCGAGGAACGGGAACGTGGGACGAGGGATGCTACTTTGAAAATTATGGTACGAAGGGGGGTATACCTCTTCGGAGTGTTCGTTCGAGAGTTGGAACGTGTTCCCAATTGATTGGGAACGATGTTCCTGGAACGATCCCTCGAACGAGGAGCGTTCCAATGTTATTATCTTCAGAATTTATAAATCAAGTTTTTTTTAAATGAAATATACTGGCCGGATGGTTATTAGGCTGCATAGCCCAACGTCCTTTTTTTTCTTGGACCCATCCAGCCCATGCACTATTCGGCCCATCTGGCCCGAGTCACAAGACCGAGTGTTTCAAGCCCACAGTGGCGTGTTTCTGGAGTCTGGACTTCAAGCGCCACACCGACCGACACAGCGCGCTAGAAACCCTAGCCGCCACCGGCTCATTTTGCGCAAGAAGTCAGAACGAGCGACACTCGCCGGGAGGGAGGGATAGAAATCGCGGGCGCCGACGCTGCTTTGAGGATGTCGGCCGCCACCGCGAGCAACGCGCCGCTGTGGGGGCTTCAAGCGCTGTCATTCGCCGTCTTGGGCTCTTCAGCAAGACGCTCTCTCTCGCCATCATGAAAGCAACGCGCCATTGTGGGGCTTCAGCGCCGTTCATTGTCTGGCGCCAGGCGCCCATTCGCCGCTCGTCTTCTCCATCGCCCATTCGCCGCTTCCTCGTCTTCCTCCCAACGATCCAAGCGCAGGTTCTCATTCTCCCCCAACTCCTCCTCAACTCCTCCATTTGCGTGTCCCCTGCTCTTAGGATCGACGTTCCAGTAGCGTTCGGGTCGACGTACCGTGTTGTCCCCGTTCCTTGTTTCGGGACGAAGTTCCCGGGACGAGGAACTCTGCCACGTTCCGCGTTTCCGGCTTCATTGATCCCACACGGGGTTGTGCAGCGAAGGTTGATGCTCTGATACTATCTGTAACACCCTAGTTCAAACTTCGCTCAATGCCCAGCCCACCTATAGGGCGGGCCCACGCATGCATAGCAACCCGCTTATATTTTCGTTTTCGCTTCATGTAAAAGGGTTAATCTAGAGGTGCTATGTTTGGAACCAACATACATTATATATTGCTACAATTTATTTTATGCAAGCAATGTGGGACTAATCTCACCATCACTCCACATGGGCCTTATGGGCCATCACATGAACGGGCCGAGGTATTGCATATGTATCCATGTAAAAAAGTAGGTAGAATGATATATTCCATCGGGATCGCACAACCAGAAAATGTCGGTTGCACTGGCGGCGCCATCGTGCCCGTGCAACAGAATACCCTAGATGTGGGCGAGTATAGGCTGTCGCGTTACTGTGCATGCCGGATTAGCTTCCAGTGCTGCTGTGCACGTGATAGTGTGTGCAGCCAGCACGCTAGAGCCGATTCAGATCAGCAGCCCTGCATATGTTTGCCTCACTATAGCGCTAGCGGAAACCAGCTTGAACTCCCCTTGGCTGTGCTGCGGAAGCCCAAAACACCGTGTAACCGGTTTGTTATGGAGCACGATGGTGGCAGCTCCCACGTTCTCCCAACAGTTCCAAGTGCAAGGTGGATAGAGTGGACTTTCCTGGAAGTCCACGTTCTCCCAACGGACCCAACCGCTTACATTACCTCCAAAACAACCATTAAGCTGCCCAAATCTTGGAACGCTGCAATGGTGGTGGATAGAGTAGGAGTAACTACAACCGAGAGTAGATAATATTTTTGTAACTTCTTTTCTACTCTTGGGAGTAGTTATTCCCTATGCTGTATCTCCAAAAGTTTGGAGTATCTTGTGCAACCGAGTGTATGTACGTGTAGTATACAAGACAAGGCTATCTAGGTGGTATGTACATTTTTTCAGAGATGGTATGTACATTTTTTAGACATACTCCTTGTTATGTGTGCTATATAAAGGTATTTGCAAAATACGCTAAAAACTATAGACTTCTTGCAATTTTTTTCGTGTCATTCACATTGGAGTATCTTATAATTAGTATATGAGTACCCAAAGTGATAAATGAGTATTTTAAGTTCATTTAGGTGGTATATTAGAGATGGTAATAACTACTCCCGAGTAGAATGTATTTTTCCTACATACATACATATGACTTAAATGAATGTGTTATATTCTTTTACCACTTTTAATATACTTCAATAACAATTCTAAGATACTCCAATGTGATTTGGTTGACGACATTCCATTGAAGCCCATTATTTTTGTTATATACCCTTTTCTATATATAAAAGGCGTATATACACAAATTATGCTATAAAAAGTAGACTTTGATGAAATTTTTCATGGAACTCAGTTTGGAGTATCTTATAATCACTATTAGAGTATACTCAAAAGGATAAAGAGGTATAACAACATCATTTAAGCGGCATATTGAAAGTGTGAGTACATACTCCCAAGAATATGAAACCATTTCCCCATATATATATATATATATATATATATATATATATATATATATATATATATGTTCAATTCTAATTTTTTGTGATAAAAGTCGCAGGTCAAGGATGGCGAAGAAGCTCAACTGTACCACAAGAAGGGTATGGAACAGCAAGCGTCATACCTGACCAAGGGATTTTCCTAGCCGCATCAGTTTACCGTCCTGTCTTTGAGGTGACCTGTCTCATGTTACACATGCATATCACAGTATGATTACTTAGTTGTTCATGGAGATATTTTGTTTTGCAGTTTATGAATAAAATAGGATTGATGCTGCCTCAAAAGTACTCTCAACTCGGGTAATGTGTTAAATCTTTCAATCCCAATTCTGATTCATATGTGAAATTGTGGATCTATGGTTACTTCTGTACAATGGTTACCTTCTGAAAACCGGCAGTCATAAGATTTGTTGATGATATGCGATGTAAAGTGTGTGCTTCTCTTCACCATGTTTCTACTGCCATCCTTCTTTTTCCCGAAATAATAACAGATCCAAGCTAAATTGTATAGAAACCAAGTGTCACTTTATTACACGATCAGAGAACCCTGGTGCAATTTTCTCAAGATACACGATAGAGTTATTCTGCATAAGTAGATACTTAGAGACTTAAGGGTGTTGTTTTTGGAGGCCACAAGCTCCACCTTTGGCAAATGAGTTGTGTTCTGAAGTTTTCTCTTAGATAAGCTTAAGATCCATTTGTACCACTAATTTTAAGCTAGCTTACCCTAGCTTATTGGGCTTCCTTATGCAAATCAAAATCCCCTAACAGGAGGTCCTTAATTGGATTTGTAGACCAAATTTTCCCTTCTGTTACAAGTGGCATTGCCATTCTTCACTCATGCGATATTACTGGATCAGGCTTTTCATGCCCATTGTCCCTTCTTTATCATGATGACCACTGTTCCTTTTTCTTTATCATGAAGCCCATCCCGTGGCATTCCAACATGATATTTGTTCAGAAGTATCCACTTATAGCAATTGATACCATTACCTAGAATTTCTCTGAAGACATCATTCCAAAAGTGTGCTGAATTTGTCAGTGTTAAGTGGTTATATATGGAGAATTGGCCTATGTAGCCGATGAGGCCTACAATAATCAATAAGATGCACAGTTGTGAATAGCAAAATCTCTCTCAATTTCTCTTATATGGTATCAGAGCCAAACCCTAGCCTCAACATGCTATCACACCGTCGGCACCGCGGACCTCACCGCTGGCGAGCCTCCGGTGACTCAGTGCACCAGCTTGTCTCCATCGCCGCTGGTGCTGGATCTGCTCGACTCGCACCGGATCAAGCTTCATCCATCACCATCAGCCTCGATTTGCCCCGCATCGAGCCCCCTCCTCCACCCGTGGCCTCGATTTGTCCTGAATCTAGCTCCCTTTCATCGTTGACCTTGATCCTGGTCGCCTTGCTCCTTCCACCACTGCTGGCCTCGATTCACACCGGATCCGCTCGATTCGTTGCTGCTGGCCTCAGAGCCTCGTCGGTCTTGGCATCAACTAGATCTGGAGCTTGGAGAACAGGAGGACGATGGGACAGGTTTGGCAGGACACTTGGCTGCGCGTACGGCCGTTCTCATCGTGACGTGCCGGATCGAGAGGGGTTGCAGAGGAACAGTTAGCATGGCTTCCATGTCTTCCTTGCTGGCTTGGAACACTGAGGGGTTCGACCCATGACCCATGCCTTTGATCCATTGAATTGAGGTGCAGCTACTTTACTGATATGCCCTTATCTACTTGATTTTGCTGGTGGTGCTCTGGTGTGTTGCTAGTTGGTACTACGCTTGCTACCACTTGGTAGTACTACTCGGTCTGCTGCTGTTGCTCTTCTGTTGCTGTTTGTGTGCTGATTGGTTCTGCTCTATTGCAAATTGCTGCTGCTGCTAGTGTTATCTTGCTTGGCATATCATGGCTTTCGCTGGAATTCTTGGTTCCGGCCCTCGTCAGTGTCAGATTATCTGTTCTCATTGCAAGAGATATGGTCATCAAGCACATCGGTGTTTTGAGTTACATCCTGAGTTGAGCTTACCACATGTTTCATGTCATCGAGGTGAAGCTGCTATTGCTTCTTCATGTCATTCTATCAGTGCTCTGGAGTCTTATGCAACTCAGATTCGTCAGATTCAGGCTCAGATGAGCAACCTTCAAGCTCAGTTGTGTCAGTTGCAGTTTTCTTCTTGTGGATCTACCGGTTTTACTGCACCATCATGTTCTGTGTCTGGTGTTTCTCTCCCATGGGTATTGGATTTAGGAGCCTCTTTCCATGTGGCATCTGATGCATCTCAGCTTACGTCATGTTGTCTTGCTGCTGATGGAATCAAGATTGAGATAGCTGATGGCACACCTTGCACCCTCACTCATCAGTGGACTCTCTCTACCCCACACTGTTGTTTCAGATGTCTCAATTGTGTCTATGCTCTCCATTGAATCTCATCTCTGTTGGGCAGCTTGTAGATATGAACTGTTTTATTGGATTTGATAATAGCTCCTGCTTTGTGCAAGATCATCAAACAAAAGCTATCATTGGTACAGACCATCGTAAGAGAGGTTCTACAGAGCTTTGTGTTCTTGATCGTCTGAGTCTCCCTTTATCCTCCACTCTTGGTACTGCTCCTGCTTTATCTTCTGTTGTTGGTTCATCTACTCTTCGTCCTTCTGCATCTCCTTCTGTTTTCAAGTCTTCCCCTCAATGGCACTTGTGTGGTTCTCCTGATCAATCTTGAGCTTGAAGGGGGTGTCAAGTGTGTATGTATAGAGAATTGGCCTATGTAGCCCATGAGGCCCATAATCAATTGTATACATATCTCCTCAATAATCAATAAGATGTACAGTTATGAATAGCAAAATCTCTCTCCATTTCTCTAATAGTCAGTACCATTTTTTTTTTGAAAACAAAACTTGGAGGAACTTAATTTTTCTTTTAGCTAATTTCTTTATGAATATAATTTATCTTCACCAAGCAATAAAATTTTGTCGTAATAAACATTGTTTGACATATTTATTGTTAAGCTTGCACTTAGATTTTTTTCTTTTATATTACTTATATTACATGAAGATTGCCCTGTGTAGTATATTCATTCTTTCACAGTACATTTAACACATACCTTTACCTATGTAAAAAATCAGCTAACTATCCTGCCATGAATTTGTTAATATTTAATCTTTACAATAAATATTCTTGACTATACAAGAAATCACTCCCAGAGATAAGATCAGTCAGTTCCTTAGAAACCAGTAATCATGACAGTATACTTAGGTACTGTTTCACCTGAACTTTATGGCGACAAAGTCTGTTCTTAAATAGATGTCTGAAACAACAAGTAAAAGAGAATGGATAGAGCAGCTTGATTCTTTTTCTAACTCACCCTTGTGAAAATCAAGGATCTAAGTCTAACGAAAATGTTCACAATTTTTATCTTTTGAAATATGTCAATTTTAGAAATTAGAATAGACCATTGGTAATTTTGATTCATTATTTCTCTTAAACATGTGCAGGAATGATGGGTTATTGGCTTTTGTGAATAACTTTTTGAAAGAGCACTTCTTGCCAGCAATATTTGTAGATTACCGAAAATGTGTTCAGCAGGCTATATCCAGTGAGTCAAATACTGTGTAATTAACCCTTTGTCTATCGTTATGTTACATTAAGTGACTAAGAAATCTTGTTGTTTTATACTGGAAAAGAGTTGGTGGATTAGTTATTTAGTTATTAAGAATTCATGTATTGTTTTGTAAGCATGTCGGCATCCCTGATCAGGCATGGAGCAATGACCACATGCAAAGCAGCAGATTTCCTTTGATTTTGAGCTTATAAACTTAAATGCATGTGGCATCATTAGAACAATAGCTTTATTAGTTTGGTCATTTTACACTATGAAGCATATTGCCTGTAAGAAATACGAATGGGAAAACCCAGCACAGTAATGGGCCTGTGCTTACCCCTCATATTTATACAAGAATAAGGCTATACAGAGAACCCTAGAGACAGGCAAACAGAAAACTGACAAAGCCAAAACTGAAAGCTGACTAAAGAAATATGCTAGCCTGGAAAGCAAAACTGAAAGTAACCATATACAGAAGATTACAGTCTATCTAAAATAAATCAAGAAATCGCTAACATTGCCCATCACCGATGGGAGTCCAGGTGCCCAGGACATGCTGCACTTGGCTGGGTTGTCGTGACATCCTTGAATAATCGAATACACATATATAAAGCATGATACTAACATTCCTTGATCATTAAAGACTGAATCCTCCATTACTTGATATTGTGACCCTATTATGCATCTTTGAAGAAGTGCGCTTAAACATAGTGTGGAATTTATAGTCCAAAATTGTGTTTACATGTATTGGAGGCTGCAGGAGCCTTATCATTTTTTTTTTTCATGTGTACACATTTGAACAACTTTATTTTATCCATTGGCAGGTCCAGCAGCATTTAGACCACGTGTGCATGCAACCTTGGTATATAGTTCATTAGTGGAGAATGGTCGTCCTGTACTACAAGGGCTTCTAGCCGTTGATATAATAGCCAAAGAGGTAGTGGCCAAACAGTTGAAATGTTACCTTTCTTGCAGGCTTCAATTATATTTATCATATTTTCTTATTTTCTCCTTAGGTTCTTGGGTGGGTTCAATTGATGCCAAACTATGCCACTGAGCTTGTCGAGTATGTTCACACATTTCTGGAGCGTACACATGAAAGATGTCGTGCATCATATATGGAGGTATTTTAATGCACTTATCTGTATTTTGCGGTTTTCATGCACATGCAATGTGTTGCATCTAGGATGAGTAAATTAAATATACTATATTTTATAGTCTAATTTTGTTATTACTACCCAATTTTGTGTCTATAGTTCTGTTGCTGTGAAATACCAGTTAATAATGTACTACTGAAAAGTGAAAACTCAGCGAGTTGGTGTATGTCCCACATTTGCTGCTCATAGTGTTCTGTGGCTGTTTTTCTTATCTAGAAGTACAAACCATGCGAAAAGTTGTTTGTATTTTATTAAGCACTTCCACCTTGGCGAAAGTGTGTTGGAAAGTAATCCTGTGTGTGACTAGATTAGGAAACTAGGATCATTTGCTTGATTTCAGCATATAGAATAGTAAGGTTTTCTGCCAGAATTATAGGGGCATTAAAACTGCAATAATGGAGATTATCTCCTTCCTTATTTGTAAGCCATGAGCTGTGTTTAAATAAAGAGAAAAACAGAAAAGCTGCACTGCCTCTAGCAGCACCAAAACCCATTGTGTCTTTGTGTTCATGCGTGTGTACCTGGGTAGGTTTAGAACTTTCATTTGGTATCAGAGCCTAGGGCAACACCATGTCTAGCAATTCTTCCCTGAATTCACCCGTAGACCCTACTAAGAACCGAGAGGTAGTGGTTCAGAGAGTGGTGAGGGACATGGGAGGGGCATTCCCGATGCTCACTAAACACAATTACACTGAGTGGGCGGTGATGATGACTGTAATGCTTCAAGCACGCGGTCTGTGGAGTGCTGTCGAGAATGGCGGCGCGGAACTGCTGGACGACAGGATGGCCATGGAGGCCATCATGCGCGCAGTGCCGCCAGAGATGCTGAAGGGATTTGCCAAGAAGACGGCGAAGGAGGCCTGGGACGCGATCAAGACGATGCGCGTCGGCCCGTCGCTTCGCAAGGCAATCGCCGTGAAGGCGAGGAGGAGTACGAGGCGATCTCCTTCCAAGACGGCGAGTCTATCGACGACTTCGCCATGCGCCTTACCGGGATCGTCCACCAATTGGAGGTCCTCGGTGATCCAATCGACGACGACAAGGTCGTCGCCAAGTACCTTCGGGTTGTTCCGCCGAAGTTCGCGCAGATTGCGCTCTCCATCGAGACTCTTCTCGACATCTTGGCGATGTCGATTGAAGAGGTGACCGGGCGGCTCAGGGCGGTGGAGGACCGCCTCGACGCGGAGAAGGTGCAGTCATCAACGGCCGACAGCAAGCTACTACTCACGGAGGAGCAGTGGCTCGCGCGCCAGAAGGAGAGGCAAGCTGGCGAGGGTGGCTCACGGTCATCCAATGGCGGCGGAAGGAGTCGCCGTTCTCGCGGCGCGCGCAAGAAGGGCGACAACGCCAACGCGACTGAAGGCAAGGCCGTAGGGCGCACTGATGACCGCGACAAGTGCTGCAATTGCGGACGTAGTGGTCATTGGGCCCGGGATTGCCGAAAACCGAAGCGCCAGCAGGCGAACCTCACGCAGGAGGAGGATGAAGACGACCATGTGCTTATGGTGGCACAGGTCTGCGAGCCGATCAAGAATCTTGAGACGCCAGCGACCACCATTCATCTCGACGAACCTCGGGCGCAGGCGTTCCTCGGCGAAGTGGACACCGGAGAACTCCAGGAGGGATGGTATCTTGATACCGGCGCCACCAGCCACATGACCGGCCGCAGTGAAGTTTTCTCCAAACTCGACCATGCGAAACAGGGGACTGTTCGCTTTGGTGATGGGTCGCTTGTTGAGATCCAAGGCTGCGGCACGGTGCTGTTCTCCGGCAAGAATGGTGAACACAAGGCGCTTTCGACGTCTACTACATCCCGCGATTGAAGAACAGCATCATCAGCATCGGCCAACTCGATGAGTGTGGCTCGAAGGTGCAGATTGAAGACGGCGTGCTGCGCATTTGGGATCAACAACGCAAACTCATCGCAAAGGTGAACCGCGGGCCAAATCGGCTCTATATTTTGCGCCTCAACGTTGCGCAGCCGATTTGCCTCGCGGCGCAGCACAACGACGACTCTTGGCGATGGCATGCCCGCTACGGGCATATTAGCTTCGACGCACTGCAGCAACTGAGCCGCAAGGAGATGGTGCGAGGGCTGCCACGACTGGAGCATGTTGAGCAGCTCTGCGACACCTGCGTCAAGACGAAGCACCACCGAGCGCCGTTCCCAGTCAAGGCGAAGTACCGTGCAGACGGAGTCCTAGACCTTGTACACGGCGACCTCTGCGGCCCCATCACTCCGGCGACTCCAGGAGGGCGCCGCTTCTTCTTGCTGTTGGTAGATGATGCTAGCCGCTACATGTGGTTGGCACTTCTCACAGCGAAGAGCGATGCAGCAGCAGGGATCAAGAAGTTTCAAGCTGCTGCGGAGGTGGAAAGCGGGCGCAAGCTGCGTATACTGCGTACGGACAACGGCGGCGAATTCACCTCTGTTGAATTTGCGCGCCATTGCGAAGACCATGGTGTCCAGCGGCATCTCTCCGCGCCATACGCGCCGCAGCAAAACGGCGTTGTGGAGAGGCGAACCAGATGATTTCGCCATACTCGCAAGACTTCTCAAACAGAGGAGCATGCCCGGAGTTTTGGGGGAGGTTTGTGAGCACGGCGGTGTTCCTCCTCAACCGGCGCCAACTAAGTGTTCACGAAGAAGACCCCTTTGAGGCTTGGCACAAGCGCAAGCCGGCGGTCAGTTTTTTGCGCACTTTTGGCTGTCTAGGGTACGTGAAGGACACTCGCCCAAACCTGCGCAAGCTGGACGACCGATCCACTCCAATGGTGTTCATCGGATATGCTCCAAGGCATACCGAATGCTTGACCCTCCGTCACGGCGCGTCTACACCTCCCGGGATGTCATCTTCAACGAGGAGGAAGGCTGGGATTGGGAGACCGAGCTGGGACAAGGTGAAGCGGTGACAAGTGACTTCCAGGTAGAGTTGGTCATCAATTCCATCCATCCACTGTGTGGCTTCCCTCGCAAGCGGCGCAAGCTACTCTGCATCGGTTCCTTCGCAGCGACGCTGAGGAGGCGCCTCGCCGAGGAATTTCCTCGACGCTGGCTTGGAGGAGCTTTCGCCGGAGGAGTGGCTTCCCCTGCTCCATCTGCGGTAGCGCAGTTCATTGGGTGTCTTCATCCGCAGCCGAACCCGTCCGCGACTGGCGATCGTGCGAGGACTCGCTCTCCCGACCGCCCTCCCTGCACTGGCGACGAGGTGGAATTTGTTTCTCCGCCGCCGAATGATTCTCCCCGGGTGGATCGTACCACGACACCACTCCTCTCCGCTACCGTCGCATCGACGACATGCTTGGGGGGGGAGAAGTGCCGGGCTTTGCCAATCGTGCCGTCGCTGGCGACGCAGCGAGGAGTTGCTACTGGCCAGCGAGGAAGCGAGCCTCGCTCCTTTGCTGAAGCAGAGCCCGATCCAGCTTGGCAGGCGGCCATGCGTGAAGAACTGAACTCCATCAAGCAGAACGGGACTTGGGAGCTGGTGGCGCTTCCTCGCGCCATCGTCCGACAATGAAATGGGTCTTCAAGCTCAAGAAAAACGAGGCAGGCGCTGTGATCAAGCACAAGGCTCGCCTCGTCGCCAAGGGATATGTGCAGCAGCCGGGCATCGACTTCGATGAGGTGTTCGCACCTGTCGCTCGTCTTGAGTCCATGAGATTGCTGCTGGCCGTTGCTGCACAAGAAGGCTGGCTGGTGCATCACATGGATGTGAAGTCGGCTTTCCTCAATGGGGACTTGAAGGAGGAGGTGTACGTCGCGCAGCCGCCGGGTTTCGTCGTCGACAGCCAAGAACACAAGGTATTACGGCTCAAGAAGGCGTTGTATGGGCTGCGACAAGCGCCGCGTGCCTGGAACGAGAAGCTTCACTCCACCTTGCAAGCTCTCGGGTTCAAGCAGAGTGGACATGAGCCTGCGATGTACAGGCGCAGCCAAGGGGGAGCGCTGCTGCTTCTCGGGGTCTATGTTGATGATTTAATCATCACTGGATCGGTCGAGGAAGAGATCAATCGCTTCAAGGAGGAAATGAAGGCGAGGTTCAGGATGAGCGACTTGGGTCTGCTCTCTTTCTACCTTGGGATTGAAGTGCAGCAGAGCGGCAAGAATGGTGGCATCACGTTATGCCAGGCTCATTATGCCAAGCGCATCCTGGAGATGGTGGGGATGCAGAACTGCAATCCCGCGCACACTCCCATGGAGGAGCGGCTCAAGCTAAGTCGTGACAGCAAGGCGGTCGAAGTGGACGTGACGCAGTACCGGAGGATCATCGGAAGCCTTCGCTACCTCATCCACACACGGCCGGACCTTGCATTCAGCGTAGGGTACATGAGTCGCTTCATGGAACGGCCTACGGAGGAGCACATGACGGCAGTGAAGAGAATTCTGCGCTATGTGGCTGGGACTTTGAGTCTTGGATGCCATTATAGGCGGACAGGAGAGGCGCGGCTCATCGGGTACACTGATAGTGACCTTGCCGGTGATGTTGACACAATGAAGAGTACGTCCGGCGGCCTATTTTTCTACGGGAACAGCTTGGTGAGCTGGCACGCTCTCAAGCAAAAGATAGTAGCTCTCTCGTCTTGTGAGGCGGAGTATGTTGCTGCTACTACTGCTGCCACACAGGCGGTGTGGTTAGCTCGGTTGCTCGGCGACTTCAAGGGAAGGGATGCCGACACCACCGAGTTGAGAATTGACAACAAATCAGCCTTAGCGCTGATGAAAAATCCTGTTTTCCATGAGCGTAGCAAACACATCAAGGTGCGCTACCACTTCATCAGGGAGTGCTTGGAAGAGGGAAGGATTAGTGCTAATTTCATTGGCACTAAGGATCAGCTCGCTGACATTCAAACGAAGGCACTTGGGCGGGTCAGATTCCATGAGCTTCGGGCAAGGATTGGGATGGTCCAGATTAACTCCAAGTCAACACACAAGGATTAGGGGGAGATTGTTGGAAAGTAATCCTGTGTGTGACTAGATTAGGAAACTAGGATCATTTGCTTGATTTCAGCATATAGAATAGTAAGGTTTTCTGCCAGAATTATAGGGGCATTAAAACTGCAATAATGGAGATTATCTCCTTCCTTATTTGTAAGCCATGAGCTGTGTTTAAATAAAGAGAAAAACAGAAAAGCTGCACTGCCTCTAGCAGCACCAAAACCCATTGTGTCTTTGTGTTCATGTGTGTGTACCTGGGTAGGTTTAGAACTTTCAAAGTGCAGAAGCGTATCTATGTACATTTGTAGTATGGCTTCTCTCTTAGATCATGCATGTTGTACCTACATAAATTAAACACAAAGTGAACAATTGAGCATTTTCCATTGGCTATAGTACATGCAATAACTATTCCAACATTGATGATCATACTTTTAGAAAATACATCTTTTGTTATATTTTTTGTCTTACTAACAACCTAGAGATGTTCAAACTAAAGTTTCTTTCTGCAGCCATTTCAACTCTACTAATCCTGTTCAATTATTTTATAATACTAAACAAAGCATTTTTATCTTAAAATGCTCATGCACACATTGTTTTCTAAATGAGTAAATGTATTTGAAGGAATATGGAAAAAACTTGGTGAACCCGCTACCTTTAGACGTACTGAGATCCCACAAATGAATGTTGTTTTGCATTAACTATTGGTACAATAAATCAAATTATATTGCAGTGTGTGGTACATGTAGCACTTACCAACATTCCTGCCCTAGCCGATATTTTTCATCACAAAATTTCCCAAATTTTATTACTTATTTTATTGTTGTAGTATTTTCAACTCTAGAAGCTTTTGAACTTGCATTGCTTTTGGCGTGGGGGCTATGTAAAATGAGGCATGCACTATTTCATGTGAGTTAATTTGGTGAGATTGACTCTTCTAGCCCATTACCATGTGAGCTCAAGATGATTTGTAATTAGCTAATAAGTTCTAGCTGGTAGTATTCAAGATAGAATGGTACATATTATTAGATAAACACTAGGTGAACATCTTTGCAGTTGGTATTTGTTCCAAATCATAATGAAAAATCACCGTATTTTTCTGTACAAGTGCTTTACTGCCTTTGTGCTCCACTAACACATATGGCTACCATAGTTTCATGTGAATCAGTGTGTTGACTCATTATTTGCTTTGATATCTGTACATTTTCTGTTTACTGTAGATAAAATTTCCTATATGTAAATGTGTTACGAGTTACATAATTATAACTGAGCTAGCAGAATTAAGTGATAACCAGTAGAAGTTGATGTAAAAACACAGATGTGGTTAGCAATACAATGAATAAGGTGTCAGTACCAAATACTTTCAGGGAAGTAGGTCCCAATATGAAGTAAGCACTCAAATTCTTAGTGTTGAACATGCTTTCTCAATGAGTTTCTGGTCACAGTGATGCATTGTTCTCCCATCTTTTAGCCAGAACCCCCTTGAAGGTGTTGTTTACTTAGCCCTCTTGTTCTCTTCTGAGGTTCCCATTGCAACACGTTGTTTAAGTTTGTTACAGTAGGCTAGCATCTGTGATATCTGTTGGTTAGTGATTCTCACTTGTCATCGTCAAAGTAGATCCGCTTAGTTGATGAGGATTTAACTCTAGGGTTCAGTGCTCTGATACCACCTGATCTACGTGTGCTTCTGTGCAAGAAAAGGCTGCAGAAGCAACTAGCAACAGAACACCTCCAGAGAGAAGACCCTCCTTTTGTTCTGTGTGTGCGACTAAAGAAAATGAACAAGCATGTAAAGGATGCTTAGTAGAAATATAAATGAGTTTGATAGTCCCAATCGGAGAACATTGGTGGACTCAAAATATTACCTGTTCCCATTTTAAGGACTACATTTGTGGAACAACCCTCTATGTCATGTTAAATGATCACACCATTTGGAACCCCAAAGTCATTTTAATTACTTCGAGGTTATTGCAGTTTAACTGACTTGTAGTTTATTGCTGATATAATTATCTTGCTTCGGAGCTAAGTGCATTTTGGTGGCCTTGTTTTATCTGGCCAACTGGTTTCTGATCTAATTAAAACTGTCAAATTTGTCCATGCTTGAAATGGCAGCAATCTATTAAGATGGTGGCAATGATCTGCTTCTGTCAGACATGGTTCATGCCTGTGAACCACATTAAATCATCCCTGATCACTGCATAGCATTAATATATGACTCACAAACATAGCTAATGTACTCCAGAATTATATATTCTAGATGTTATAGCACTCCATTTTTTTACTTGATGTTTTAGAATGTTGCAGTCAAACTATCTAAAATTTGATCATCAATATGTTTATAACTATCTAGATTAACCAATATGATAACTCTCTCACTAGATAAGCCGTTAAAAGTATTGTCATAATATTTTAATTTAGTAATTTATACTAACATAAAGTTATAAAAAAAGTAATGGTGAAAGTCACATCTTAGAGACTGTGAAAAGTCAATAATATCAAATAAAAAAGAACAGAGGGAGTAGATTTCGTGAGCTTTAAAAATATCTTTCAATAATTTAGTGGTCAAAGCATAGTATTGTTACAAGTTTTACTGCTAACATATTTCTGAGTTTACTTATCAGTCAGAAGTAGATGCAACTAACAATTTATGCACAACAAAAGCAATATCACAAAAAATTGTATCTGTTGGAATAGTTAAATTTAGGAAAAAGTTCATTTTTCAAACTTCAACTATGCCCTGAGTCCAAATTTCAACCAACAACTCCAAAACAGTTCATTTTGCACCCTTTGGTTGGTTTCATCAGTGGATTTTGCCAAGTTAGCACTTAGCTGCCACATCACTGATTTTGGCTTACATGGCATCCAGTGGCATCCTATTCAGGAGGAAATAAAAAGGAGTAAATAGAGCCCACATCTCAGCCATATTTCTTTCATCCTCAGTTGCAACAGAGAGAGAGAGATGGCCCATATGTCAGCCATGTTTCCTTCTTCCTTTGATGTCTCCTTTCGTTGAACAGATGGACAGAGAGAGACAGCCACAGGAGGCCAGGATGGGCACGGTGCTGGTGACGGAATGGTGGTGAGGCATGGATGATGGTTAAAACGGAATTCCAAGACATGAGGAACCTTATGGTGGCGGTGGTTTGGGTTGAGGCGTAGTGTGCTGGGTCCGTGATGAAGGCGTGTGGCGGTGGAGGTTGGGTCATGGTGAGGGTGAGAGGCAAAACTGAGCGCGTCAAAATACGGGAGGAGGGGATGCTCGTGTATGAAGGAATCGGGCGGGATCTCACCGGTTGTAACGAACCATGGCAGAGAAGCTCGATGGCATCGGAGAAGAACTTTGTTTATGAGCATTTGTGGGCAATAAAATCAAATTAATTTGGGAGATGAGCTAGGAAGTGGTGGAACATGATATGGTATGGATGGTTTGGCATTTGCTCACTAGGGATGATATCTTGAGTTCGAGGTTATGATGCCATGACGGAGCTTTGGTGGCCATGGCGCGTACTTGACTCCTTTAGGAGTGGGATAGAGAAGAGTACAATGTTGGTCAGCAAGGGCTGTGTTCTACGCCTGACTCCTCGAGCTTGACGTTGAGCTTACCCATGAGCCAGTATTCTATCGGTGGTGAGGTGGAGGACCGGGATTGGGAGGGAAGTCGCTGGAGAGGAGTGCCGACCAAAGGGAAGGGTGGATGACGTGGAGGAGACACTCGAGGAAGCCGACATGTCTGTGGAGGTGTCACGGTAGCAGCGGGACTGCATCTGCTGTGTGCCAGCATACGAGTGGCATGGTGGCCGCCGAGAGCATATCTAGATTTTTTTTCTTTTCGTAGCCACTGACGCGTGGGGCGTGAGGCCAGTAAGGATCCCACTTGTTGCAATGTCACAAAGACCACTTACGCGTAGGCACCACGTGATGTCAAAACCAGGTTGGAATGGGTTGAGTAAGTGACCTGGTTCTGGTAGTTGAGGGTTGCTTTTTAGATGGTTTTGGAGTTGCGGGTTGAAAATCAGACCAAAGCTATAACTCAAGGTTGAAAAATTGACTTTTTCCTTAAATTTAACATCAGTACGATTTAAGTGTTTGCTAACAGGTTATCTTAAAGGGATAGTTTTGTGCCATTTATTTTCACTCACAACCTACATTGATGCAGTGATGTTGTTAGTGTTGTTGTTGCAGTCCAGACAGCTTGACTATACTGGTGCTAAATTAATAAAAAGGAAATTATTGTTGTTGCCGTCCAGACAGCTCTATCTTTTCTTCCTATTGTATGGAGCTTCATGATTCTTATATATTCTGTCAAAAATGCAGGCTGTTCTTGAAAAACAGAGTTATATTCTCCTTTCAAGGAATGATGTTGAAAGCTTAATGCGCTTGGACCCAGCAAATATTTCTTTGCAAAATTCTTCTGGTCAACTTGATAACAATGTCACAGATGCAGAAGCTGTCGAAGTAGAGATTGAACTAAGTGATCTCCTATTGGATATGTGCCCAATAAAACAGGTATCTTTTACCAAATTCTAACTTTGCTGAATGTTTTTTTGCATTTTCTATTAATAAGGACGATCAAAACTATTTTTATTTTTTATTTGCGAATTTGTGAATATCCATTTGTATCCATGTGTAACCATGTGCTTTTGTTTTTGAGGTTATATCTTGCATGATTTTCTGCTATGGAGGTATATATTATTATAGGTTCCAGTTGTTGATGTGAGAGATGAAGAGAATTGACATTTTCTACATCACAATTGTAGTTTGATCGTGTCTGCAAAACTGATAATCGTATGCACATGTTGTAGACTTTTGGAAGATATCCTTGTGATCAAATTTAAGACATATACATATACATCATATACCATGAAAAGAAAGAAATCCCTGTTTGGTGCTAGTTGTGACATGGGAAGAATTCTAATATTGAAATACATAGGAATTATGACAACATCTAGCTGTGAATATTTTTCTTCAACATGTTGAGTGTTATCTTTGGGTATGCAGGAAAACTTGATCCATGATGATCAGAAATTAATATTGTTGGCATCTCTTAGCGATTCGTTGGAATATTTAGCGGATTCAGTTGAAAGGTAATCCTATTGTTGTACTCGTTTATTTGAGATACCCAATTTGTTGAACCACGGTGTTACTCCATTCAAAATATTGAGAAGGGTTGCTCACTGTTCAGTAACTCTACAAATATTCTGTAAATTTGAAAATAACAACAGATTCCAATTTAGTATCCATCTGATACCAATTTTACCCTAAGCAAAGAACAGTTGGGTAACATATAATACATAAACATCTACATCCATTTTTGTAGTAACTGTCTTTTGGCCTCAGCATCCCTAATGATCTATGTCATTGCCAGATTCTTTGGCTGCATGCTTATATTTTTGGTTCTCTTGGAATTTCAGGCTTGGGGAGTCATTCATAAGTCCACCCACCACCTCAGAGAACAAAAATCACATCCACAAGGGTCGCCATAATCGCTCAACTAGTGCAATTCCAAAAAGACTTGCATGTCTTGCTAATGAGTACAGAAGGCTAGCAATTGATTGTGTCAGAGTCTTGAGATTGGAAATGCAATTGGAAACAATTTATCACATGCAGGTAACAGCACTTGGGTTTCTTCTTGTATCACTCCTTTATTGATGGATTTATGTCATGACAATAATTTTCTACTAACATAAATTTGAACAGGAAATGACCAAAAGAGAATATGTAGAAGATCAAGATGCTGAAGATCCTGATGACTTTATAATCTCACTTACAACTCAGGTATGCTGGTTCACCTTGGTATAATACAACTTTTGTGCTCTTTTAGTTTTGTTGAGTTAGCTCTCCTGATGCAAATTGCATATGCTGGTTCACCTTGGTATAATACAACTTTGGTGCTCTTTTAGTGTGTTGAGTTAGCTCCCCTGATGCAAATTGCATGTGTGTTATCCGGAGTAGCTACACCCATGGGTAGAATGTAATTTTTTCTACTCCCGAATTAACTGCTCCATATGTTGTATGACACAAAATAGGAGGTATATCACAATGGAAGCTATATAATATACATGGACTATATATATGTGAGTACGACTTAGATATACTTTGTATACTTCCTTTTATGCATGAATAACATGATACAGAAATTGACGAGAAAATGAATTGACTCAGTTGCAAGTAGCGCACTTAATTCTCATTGAAGTATATTAGCATATGAAAAAGGAGTATTGATTGGGTGCGTAGGCATCAAGGTAAAAAATTGCAGTTATTTATAAGCTTGTTTATACAGTATTCACACATGCGCCTGTAAGTGTACATTGTACAATGACACCTTTTTAACTTATGTTAGTGGGCCCTACAACATGTTCTGAGTTTCCAATGTGAACAGATTGTGCGTAGGGACGAAGAAATGGCTCCTTATATTGCAGAATCCAAAAGGAATTATGTATTTGGTGGGATTTCTAGTGTTGCTGCTAATGCGTCAATAAAGGTTTGCTTTGTATTAACTGCACTGCATATGGTTCTTGCTATAAGCTAGTACTGTCAAATCTGGATCCTGGATATTCTACAGTCCTTGAATTGTGAAATGTTCATCCAGGCTCTCGCTCAGATGAAGTCCATCAACTTGTTAGGAGTCCAACAAATATGCAGAAATTCTATAGCACTAGAACAGGTAGAATTTTCATATGCAGTGTGATATAAACGTTTCCGCTTTGTATTTTGATATGGCTGTTTACACTGTATTTGCAGTTTGATATAGTCTCTGATACACTGGATGAAGTCCAATTTCATAGTCACTTGTGCAAATAAAATCTCTCTGTGTGCAGGCTCTTGCAGCCATACCCTCGACAGATAGCGAAGCGGTCCAACAGAGATTAGATCGTGTTCGGACATTTTATGAGCTGTTGCATTTGCCTTTTGAGGTATACCACTGAGATCATACTATCCATAATCCTATCCTTTCAATATTTATAATCCTATCCTTTTAATATTATTTACACCATTTGTCCATTTGCAGTCTTTGCTTGGATTCATTGCCGAACATGAATATTTGTTTTCTGCCAAAGAGTAAGCCTGTCAAACATTTTCACATAACTACATTATTGTTTATTGTTGAACTATGTTTACATTGAATTCACTTTTATTGTGTAGATACTTGAGCGTATTAAAGGTCAATGTGCCTGGTAGAGAGATACCAATGGATGCCGAACGACGCATCTCACAGATTTTGGGTCATTAAATGGAATTGGACATAGTGGTTTTAGCTATATTCTGTTGTGGATGCTCGACCTGTCTTTCTTGGCTACCTTTTGTAGTTGTAGTTAATTTTTGCTATTTCTATTTGGTTTCTTTGTTTGTGTTTATCTCAAGTGTAGGCGGTATATTCTTTTGTATGTCTCATTGATTGTAAATTTGTAGCGTTTTGAACCAAACTTTCATTCTTGACTCGTGTAAGGGCTTGTTTGGCTGTGCCACAATTCTTGTCCATCCACATGGATTGACCGGGATTTTAGTTCAAATTTCTAGCCCACCTACATGTGTCTTGACTATGAATGGGTCTCTTAAACAAGGCCTTGTGTAATCTACCTGCGTGCAATCTTAATAAAATCCTCGGATTTACCAGCATCGGATTGTATGATGTACTAAATGTGTAATATACCTGCATGCAATCTTAATAAAATCCTCGGATTTACCAGCATCGGATTGTATGATGTACTAAATGTGTAATATACCTGCATGCAATCTTAATAAAATCCTCGGATTTACCAGCATCGGATTGTATGATGTACTGACCAGTTCCAAGGCATAAGTTTTACTACCTCCATCACGTAATATAAATACCTATTTTTGAAAAATGTTGCTTTACAATATAAGTCTATTGTGTAGATAAAAGGTTTGCTTGGGTGAGCATTAGTTTTTTTTTTAAATCTGTTTTTAACTTTATGGGTTGAAAAGCTACAAACTGTTTGACAAGCACTTAATTTCTTTCATCAATAAGCTATAGAAGCAGGTCTTGCCTGGTTTTTAGTTTCTAGCTTTTGCTAGTTTTTTTGTGGCTTCTTGCTTATGCCATAAGCTGAGGTGGGTAGGTGGAGGAGGGGGTTTACTAGTTTTTTCGAAAACTAAAACTGGCTTAAAGCCCTCCAAATATGGCCAAAATGTGTAGTGATTGCAATATTTTAAACATATCACTTTTTTAATATATAAGAATGGATGGGTAGTTGTAGTATAACGTTTAATAACGGTATATATGGTTCAATATCATTAATTATTTCAGATTTAGGCCCTGTTTGGGAGAGCTCCAGATCCCAACTCCAGCTCAGAGCTGAAACTTATAGGCTAAAATAAAGTGAATTAAGTTTATCATTTTAGTCTAAAATATAAACAAGATGATCTACCTAAACACTCTTAATGTACCCATAGCTCCAGCTCCACAAATTTCTGGAACTAGAAATACCCTGCTCCACCAACTCCACAGATTTTGGTGAAACTGGAGCTGTCCCAAACACCCCCTTAGTATTTACATTGTCTCTGCGTGGAGTGAGCTTGGGACTTATATTGCTGGCGGAGGAAGTACATCATAAACATAACGAACTTTGGAAGTTGTGTTGTATTGGTTTATTCGTTTGTACACGTGTGGTACTAATGTTAAGAATGCATTAATTCTCCATCTGAAAAAATGCTCTCCAAGAGTATTTATTTGCACCTAAACAAAGAACCATCAACACCAAAGCAAGACAAGGGCCTGTTTGGTTGGTAGTTAGTGTGCCTGATGTAAAGGTTTGGGTGAAAGCTGCTGGACAGATTCTGATAATTCTTGCTTGATTAGTTTCTTTGGTTTTCGGCCCGTGCGTGACAAAAACGTAAAACGAAAAAGATACGCTTTGCAATGAGAAAGCGTAAAATGGAGAAGGCACAGTGGCGGTGTTGATCGGTACAAACGGTTCGAAAAGCATGACGACAAGCAGCTGCGGTCGATTGATTTGATTGTGATCAGGAAAGAGCGACGGCCCCGGTGGTTCCACTGTGGCGGAGGAAAAATCTTCTACTGCCCGATTTCAGCGAGTCGAACGGGAAACGTCATCGACGGCCCAACTGCGAGCGCGGATCTGGCTTTGCCAATCTACAAGTCGAAAATGTCTTGCAACCTAGGTGTCTTCCTGATGAAGACATCTCCTACTCTAGTACTTAATCTACGTCACATGGTCCATTAACAGCTAGGGCAAAAGAACTACAGTGAAAGGTGAATTTATTTTTAAGTGATTCAAATAATAATATTATTAAAAGGCTCTATTTATAAAATAAAACATAGTTGATTGACTTTATGGTCAACTTTACATTATTATGCCATATAGGGTTTTAAACTCTAAAAAATAAAGCAGCAGCAGAACGGAATCTTCGTAGATAACCTATCAATATGCTATAGTCAACTGACAGACTTACTTCCTAGTAACTCGTCTTCTCCTCGTACTACTCCGAAGTAGGTGTAAACTCTTCTTCAACTAATAATTTTGTTATGGTAAGTATGAGTACATGAAGTATTCAACAAGATATGCATAAAATATAAATCTAATATAACTATATTTAATGCTTATTCAAAGTAAATAGCTATGATGGATATTTTGCAATAAAGCAATATTTTCATTTGAATACAATAATTAGATTGAAATGACAGTAAAATAAATAACAATAATAATAAAGCTTCCAAATATTTTTCAAAGACAAACTAGCACAGCCTAAACCAAATTCCACCTTTTCCATTGACACATAGCCTCCCTTTTCCAATTCTTGTTTTATAAAATCTAACTTTTGACTAAAATTTTTAAGTATTGTCTATAATCGGAGACACGGTGTCGGCGTATTCCGCCTGACAAGCCCGGAGCCTACAGACCGGGTTTGGTTCGGAAGGAGGGCGTCTTCGCGGCTGGCTAACCCTAGAGGGTGAAAACCCTAGAGACCTCCACGCGAAAGATCTCGGCGTCTATGAACTGGGGATGACACAAAGATTTTACCTAGGTTCAGGCCCCCTTTGCCCTGAGTAATAGCCTTACTTCCTGCTAGATTGCTTATAGAGTGTTTTTGAACTAGTGCAGTACAGAGTCTTGTGGGTTACAAGTTCTTTCCTAGGCTCTACTGCGGAACTCTTGCTTGCTCGACTCGTCGTCCTCCTTTCCCATGCACCAGAAGGCCCTTATATAGGCCGGGCTAACAGGAGTAGGTAAAAGGGGGGTCATCATGCTGATCCTTATGCATTTATTACTCCTTCCTGTGCTGTCCCATTCCTCCAATCCCCATTAAATGCCGACGCATGGCTTCGCCCGGTCCGCCCGGGATGTGACCCCTTTTTGACGGGTTGGTGAGAGGCGTCAGAGGAATGGGCTTGTAGTAGAAATCCTCATAGTTGATAGATCTGACACCGCAGGCCTGCCGTCCAGAACGGTACGATAGGGAAGGAGACTTCAAGGCGAAGCCACCTCGCACCACCTTTTTGTCTTCGGCGCGGGCGGCGGTGTGCCGCCACCGCCGCCGGGCGCCACGTGGACCGACCACGGGCGAAAGGTGGCGTCTTTCGCCACCGCTGCGTCGGGCGCCGCGTGGACCGACCGCCGGGCGGCGAGCGTGCTTCGCCACCCGCCGCCGGCACCGCGTGGACCGACCGCCGGGCGAAGCAGGCGCGTTTCGCCCCGCCGCCGGGCGCCATGTGGATCGACCACGGGCGAAAGCAGGCGTGCTGCCACCGCCACGGGCGCCACGTGGACGGACGCCGGGCGGCAGGCATGCTTCGCCACCGCCGCCGGGCGCCACGTGGACGGACCGCCGGGCGGGCGGCGTGTTTCGCCACCGCCGCTGGGCGCCATGTGGGGCCGCCACGTTGATCGCTTTGTTGATCTTTGTGCGGCGAGGGTACCCAGCAGCAAGTACGCCGACAAGAGCCGGGCCCGCCCATGAGCGCGTCCCAAAGCTTTTTAGAACCTTCATTAAATGTTTAGTATGCTCTTGGGCGGGGCCACCACTCATGAGGATACGACTGCCTCGGTCCTCCCCCGCGTATCTGCAGATTTTTCTCGGGACCCGAGGCGACGCACAATCTTGTCTCTTCGCGAACTGTCGGTGCAGGGGTGCATATATAGGTTCATCTGTATCAAGCGGGTTACGCCTTCTCCTTTCTTGTGCACCCCAACTTTCGCTTCTTCAGTTTCTTCGCTCAAAAAGCCTTTGCCTTCTTCGTCTCCATGGCGCCTCCCATCCCTGCCTCCACCGCGGACGCCGCCACGGTGAATAGGATGGCCATCATAGCACCAGAGGGCACCTTCCGCTTTCCGGGTGGGGACCGCCACACCGCGGTGCCTTTCCGACGAGATCCTCATCCACACTTGGGCCATGATGGCGGGCCTAGTCCCGCCATTTTTCAAATTCTTCCTCACCGTCCTCCATTTCTACGGGATCCACCACCTTCACCTCACCCCCAACTCCATTGTTTTTCTTTCCATCTTCGCACACCTCTGTGAAATGTTCATGGGGGTGATGCCGAATCTTCCACTCTTTCGCCACTTCTTCCTCTGCCGCGCCTCCCACGACAATGAGACAGTGGGGAGCTGCTATTTCCGCCTTCGGGACGGGATGGCCTCCCGCTACATCGCCTTTCAGCCCAGGTCCAACTGGAAGTCATGGCGCAGCGAGTGGCCAGACATCAAAGATGACAATGAATCGACGCTTTGAGGTGCTCACGAGCAGCGGAGGCCTCCGAGGACTGGAACTCGCCGGTCGAGGAGACGACGGAGCTCCGCGCAATGGCAACCCGCATCCTCCGACTGCGGGAAGCTAAATTGACTGGGGGCTGGTAGCCCGGGACTTCGTGGCCCGGAGGATCAGCCCTCTTCGCCAACGCGTCCGCCCTGCATGGCAATATACGGGCGACGACGACGCGACGCGCACGTGGCCAGGACGTAAGTCTTTGCTTTCCCTTTGGCTTTTCCTCGCGCACATGCTTCTTTTTGTGGCTCCCTACCAACCAGCAACTATTTCTTGTCCATTGCCAGGCGCGGGAAACTTGGAGGAGCTGGCCCAGGCGATGGCTCGCCAGGCCGATGCTGACGATTCGAAGCACACCCTTTCCGGCGGTGGCCCAACCGCTCGCCGACTTGGAGCACGCGGAGCGCCTACAGGTCGTGAGGCTACTCCCGCCGATGGACTCCACGGGCTCGCCAGTGGTGCCGCCCGTGGCTCCATCGGTGATCGGGACATGGCCCTCGCCAATGATCAGACCCACGGCAAACAACCAATCGCTCCGGACGCCACTGGTCGGGATCCCAAGAGGGCCCGCGTCGCGGGCCAAACCTCTGCCGCCACGAGCCTCGCGTGGCGGCATTTTCGCGGGCGGCAACACAAAGCCGCCCGATCTCGATTGCCTTCGCCGGGCGCTGCCTCATGGCCCGGCCGACGTTTTCTCCTCGGCGCGCCGCCGCCATGCCTGGCGCCGACACCTTCGCCGACACTTCCTCCTCCGGCGCCGGCCCCAATGGCCGCGGCGCCAACGCCTTCGGCCACGGGAGCCCAAGCCACCACCCAACAAGGCGGCCTCACACTCCCGACGGCCGGTCTCAGCTTGAGGGTACCACCAAAGGTGGCCCCTCAGGACGCGCCAAGGGCGCCAACGTCCCCAGCGCCCACCGGGACGGCGAGCACCTCCGCCAGTGCCTCACCGCCGCCGCAGAGAGGGTCGGCGACGATCTGGCGCGCCGCCCTCCGGACGCGTCTCGCCCCTCGCGCCGCCATTGCCCCCCAATTTAACGCCACGTTGAGCTCTTCACGGGCTCGGGATATGCATGCTCGGCTGGCACCGCCCGCTGCAGCCGCCAGACACGGGGCCGAGACAGCCCAGCAGTTGGCGTCGGTGAGGGGCGAGCTGCTGCGGGAGCGGGTGAGGGCGGACGCGGCGGAGGCGGCATTGACGCAGGAGAGAACCGACGCGGCTGCCATGCAGACGCGGGCAGAGAGGGCCGAAGAACGGGCGGAGAGGGCCGAGACGGCGCTGAAGACCTCGGAGCTCGAGTCCTTCCGCCATGGCGCAATCATCCATCATGCTCAAGAAGGCCTTCAACAAGCACGAAGAGGTGCTCGAGCCCTTGGGGTGGCATCAACGCGTCGCCGAGGACTCGCCGCAGCGGTTGCCCACGCGACCAACCAACCGCGGAAGCACTCCGGGCAGCTGAAGCCTCGCCGCCGCTCCGCCAGAGAAGGATGAGAGGTCGCGATCATGACCGCGACCTACACGCTGGCCTGTTGGGCCACCGCAACGCCGCCGATCCCATGGCGGTGGTGACGGCCGGCATCGAGGGAGACACGGCGCAGGCGGAGGCGCGGGTGCGCGCAGCCGCCGAACACGTGGCCGGGATGCTGGAAGTGGAGCAGCCGGTCATGGATGTCTCCACCCCGCTGGCCGTGGAAGGCGACGAGGGCGACGACATCGACGTCGGCGATGAAGAGTGAAGGGCCGGGCAGCCTCTTTGTTCTTTTTGTTTTGCTTCCTTTTGTCGATCTACCTGTATGCATGAACACTTAGGCAGCATTTAGTAGAACAGATATTTCCGGGTTAATGCTATCTGTATGCTTGTTCGTTTTGTATGATCGAGTTCGCTAGATTAAACCGTTAGGCGGCCAACCTTTTAATTTGGCTGGAACGCCTGAGGAGCGCCTGGGTTAGGGCAGCATTCCTGAGTTCCGCCAGCGATTACGCGCGGTTGCTGCAAACACAAGTATGGATCACACAAGTCATACGAGACTTAGGCAAAAAACGACCTTAAGTCCGATAGGAGACGCAAGACGTAGCTCGGTCTTAGCGTCTGGTTTTTGCGCGGGATTGTCAATTGGTTCAAACTCTCCTGAACTTGGACCCTGATGATTGCCTGAAAACGTGCCACAGCGTAGTGTGGCGAGGCAATAAGTTTTCGGAAGTGCTTTTAGACCAGCGGTACTCGACGGTGACAACCAGCGGTGCTTCAGGGAGCCAACCCGAGGCGTACGAGCCATGTTTGAGTACCGCGCCTAACTTGCACCCCAGTTGCTTGGCCGCACCGAACGTTAACGCTTTAGCACACTTCCTTTTATCATAAGGGGCCGTTGATTTTTAACACTCGTGACAATCATGCGTAACTTGACCCTTCTTAGCGCATGCACATAAGGAAATGGTCAAAAATGCGGCACGAAGCACTTATCTTGCTTTATATACCATTGGGCGACCAGCCCCCAAGCATCTGGGCGACCACGGAGGGACTTGGGGCGAGCAACCCCCAAGCACTTGGGCGACCATGAAGAGGCTTGGGGCGACCAGCCCCCGAGCATCTGGGCGACCACGAAGAGGCTTAGGGACTTCATGCAATGAGTCGGCGCCTCTATGTCTTGGCCTGTGCGCGCACATAGCTACCAACAGAATGAGTAGGCCTTGCGCAACGCATATGCAAGATAGAATCAAATGATATAGGCCCCCGCATGAAGTGAGCCCCGGTCCGCTTTTCTGATTCCTAAGTCCTTACGATTTTTCCGGAGATCGAACCACGGTACTGTGTGTCAAGGCCGTGGGCTTCCAGGAGGGGTACTAGACTAACGATGCTCGCGGTGACAACCAGCGGTGCTTCAAGGAGCCAACCCGAGGCGTGCGAGCCGCGTTTGAGCACCGCATCTAGCCCGCCCCCTGGTCGCCCGTCCTTGTCGGACACAGGTACCAGGTGACTCTATAGATCACCAAGGAATTAGCAAACATACGGAACCAGTGACATTCATGCAAAAAAACTTACCGCTAAGGGCACAGAAAGGGACACCAAAGGTAAAGTAAAAGCCTTCTAGGCAACAACTTTACTAACCGTTAGAAGCCGCCGACCAGCCAAGGGAGAGACTTACCTCATGGCTGACCAGGGCGAGCTGCGGGGTACTTACAACTCCTTCAAGGATAGAACTTCCGCAATAACTCAATGTTATAGGAATTCATCGATTCTTCGCCCCTCAAGAGCTAACCGGACCGCCTGGCCGAGATACCAAACCACCTTAAAGGGGCCCTCCCACCGGGAGAGGTTTGTGCAACCCGGCATGCATCTGGATTATGCGCAAGACCAGGTCGCCCACTGCTAGTGTTCTCTCAGAGACCCGGGTGGCATGGTATCGCCTGAGATTTTGCTGGTAGCGGGCGGCGCGGAGAGCAGCGCGATCCCGTACCTCTTCCAAAAGGTTGACGTCTTCCCGCCGGAGATCTTCTTGGTCTTCTTCGTTGAACGCCGAGACGCGCGGAGAACCGAGCGACAGCTCGGAGGGGAGAACAGCCTCCGCCCCGTACACCAGGAAGAAGGGTGTCTCGCCCGTGGCCCGGCTAGGTGTGGTACGGAGCGACCACAGCACCGCCGAAAGCTCCTCAGTCCACCGCGCGCCCCGCTTGTGAAGCCGATCAAACGCCCTTGTCTTGAGGCCCTTCAGCACTAGCGCGTTGGCACGTTCTGCTTGCCCATTGCTCATGGGATGGGCCACCGAAGCGAAACATACCTTAGTGCCCATTTCATCGCAGAAGTCCAGGAAAGCCGCGCTGGTGAATTGAGTCCCGTTGTCGGTGATGATGCGGTTGGCGACTCCAAAGCGGGCGAAGATCCCGCGAATGAACTTGACGGCGGCAGCGGCCGTGATGGCGCGCACCGCCTCGGCTTCAACCCACTTTGTGAACTTGTCGATGGCGACGAAGAGGTGGGTGAAACCCCCTGTGGCCCGCGGGAACGGGCCCAGGATATCCAGCCCCCAGACCGCAAACGGCCAGGAAAGCGGGATGGTTTGCAGAGCCTGGGCTGGTCGGTGGATTTGCCTGGCGAAGAACTGACAAGCTTCGCATGTCCTCACCAGCTCGCAAGCATCCTGGAGGGCAGTAGGCCAATAAAATCCTTGGCGAAACGCTTTACCGACGAGCGTTCGGCCAGACATATGGCTCCCGCACACGCCTCCGTGGATATCAGAGAGCAGGTTGCTCCCCTCTTCCCGAGTGATGCACTTCAGTAGAACTCCATTTCTGCTCTAGCGATATAGGTCCCCACCTACCAGAGTATAGCACTTGGCCTTGCGTGCAATCTTCTCAGCTGAGGCATCATCGTCGGGGATCACTTGGTCACGCAGGAAGGCTAGGATAGGATCCATCCACCGATCTTCCTGGCCAAGCGTGGTGACCACTCGGTGCTCGCCTGGGTACTCCGCCGGGCCAAGCTTTTCCCCTGGTGCCGCTCGGCAAGCAGTAAATCTTCCCTCCGGACACTGGGCCGAACCGGCACGCCGCTTCCCCGAATCGAGGGCTATGGCAATGGCGTTGCCTTCCCGCTCAAGCCGAGGTCGCACGGCCTTGCCGCCGTCCCCCTTTGAATCGGGGTCGCGACAGTGACACCATCGTCCCCACCTGAATCGGGGGCCGCAATGGACGGTTGCGATAGCCTTTCTTCGAAGACCCCGACCGGAACAGAAGCCCTTGAGGACGCAAGCTGCGAAAGCCCGTCCGCGAGGTGATTGTCGCCGAGGGACATGGATATACCCCAAACCTTCAAAGTGACGCTCCATCTTTCGGACTTCCGCCAAGTACGCCGCCATGGTGGGGTCGGAGCACTGGAACTCCTTCCGCGCTTGATTGATGACCAGCAGGGAGTCTCCCTTGACTTGGAGACGCCGAATGCCCAACGCCGAAGCAATGCGCAACCCTGCCAGCAGGCCCTCGTACTCAGCTATGTTGTTTGTGGCCTTGAAATCGAGGGCGACCACATATTGGAGGATGTCGCCGGTCGGGGAGACCAGGACAACTCCAGCCCCCGCGCCCTCCAACCTGAAGGAGCCATCGAAGAATAAGGTTCAGGGAGAGGCGTGGGGGCTTTTCTTCTTTCAGAGTGGCGGAGTCCACTGGCCATTTAACTCCGCCACCGACTTTTGATGACGGCAAGGGTACGAATTTGAGGTTGAATTCCCCAGCTCCACCGACCATTTAGCAATTCGCCCTCTCGCTTCTGCCAGGAGAATTTCGCAGAGGGTAGGCCATGACCACGGTAATTTCCGCCTTGAAATAATGCCGCACTTCTGGACGCCACCAGAATGCAGACAAGATCTTCTCGAGCTTGCGGGTATCGGGTCTCGCGTCAGGCAAAGACCTTGCTGATGTAGTACACCGGCCTCTGGACGCCTTCCCTCTCCGCAATTAGCACCGCGCTCACCACCTCAGGGGTGGCAGCTATGTACAGGAGCAAGGGCTCACCCGGCGCGGGAGAGACCAACACCGGGGGAGAGGAGAGGTATCGCTTCAAATCTTCAAACGCCTTCTGGGCTTCTTCAGTCCACTCGAAGTGGTTCATTTTCTTCAATAGCTTGAACAGAGGCAAGCTTTTTTCTCCCAGCTAGGCAATGAACCGCCCCAGGGAGGCCAGGCGACCGGCCAGGCATTGGACTTGCTTGAGTCGCGCTGGCGGCTTCATGTGTTCGATGGCCGATATCTTGTCAAGGTTGGCTTCAATGCCCCTACCGACACCAGAAGCCCAACACTTTTTCGGAGGGCACACTGAACACGCATTTTTCCGGGTTGAGCTTCAGACAGTTCTTCCGGAGGTTAGCAAAGGTTTCCTCCAGGTCTTGGATTAGTTCTTCGCTCTTCTTGATCTTCACGACTAAATCATCAACGTAAACCTCAAGATTTCGCCCTATCTGGAGGCGGAAGGTAATGTGCATGGCACGTTGGTAAGTGGAACCAATATTCTTTAAACCAAAAGCCATTCTTACATAACAGTAAACACCCGTAGGGGTTACAAAAGCGGTCTTCTCTTCATCTTCAAGTGCCATGCTAATCTGGTGGTACCCGGAGTACGCATCCAAGAAGCACAGCAGCTCGCACCCGGCCGTGGAGTCAACAATGAGGTCGACTCGCGGCAGGGGGTATGGATCCTTCGGGCAGGCCTTGTTGAGGTCGGTGAAGTCGACACACATGCGCCATTTCCCGTTGGACTTCTTGACGAGCACTGGGTTGGCAAGCCACTCAGGATGAGAGACTTCCCTAACAATCCCCGCGCTCAGCAGCTTCTCTACCTCCTCTCGAATGGCATCTTGGCGCTCGGGCGCCTGTCTCCGGACCTTCTGTCGGATCGGACGCGCCTCGGGAGCGTTGTTAATCGGTGCTCGATCACCTCCCTAGGGACCCCATCATATCGGACGGTTGCGAGCGAACACGCCGGAGTTGGATCGAGGAAGGTGACGAGCGCGTCTTCCTATTTGGCGCTGAGGTTGGCGCCAATGTTGACGGTCTTTCGGGGCTCGCCCTCGCTCAAGGTGACCACCTTAACCTCACCGGCGGAGCCAGGTGAGGCGCGGGTCCGGGCCTGAGGGGCTCCCGAGGAAGTGGTGTCGGGGCGCCCGACGCAGGTAGCACTGGACATGTCCAGCGCATACTTGTGGCAGCCAAGGCCTTGGCCTTATCCACCTGGATCGCAAGGGGGCCGCACGGCCCCAGCATCTTCACCACCATGTAAGCATAGTGGGTGGCCGTCATGAACTTGGCCAACGCCGGTCGGCCAAGCAAGGCATTGTAGGGGAGGTCGAAGTCGGCGACCTCAAAATCCACCATCTCAGTGCGGTAGTTGTCTTCATCCCCGAAGGTGACGGGGAGGCACACCTGACCTATGGGCATTAAGCCACACTCCGGTGCCACCCCAAAGATGGGCAGAGCCGGGCGCAGATCCTGCCGCGGGATCTGGAGCGCCAGGAATGCCGAAGAGGACAGGAGGTTGATGGAGCTCCCTCCGTCCACCAGCACGCACCCTAGCCGCATGTTCCGAATGGTGGGCGACACCACGACCGGGAGATGCCCCAGGCCGGTGGCGCCCTCAGGGTGGTCGGCCTGGCTGAAAGTGAGCATCTGCTCTGACCACTTCAACATCCGACCCGCCCCTGAGCCTGACGTCGTGGCGCACACCTCCCTCTTCAACCGCTTGTAAGCGGCGTTGGAGGAAAAGGTGGACGAACCACCATAAATGTAGGCCCACGTGCAGGATCACGCTCTTTGGAAAGCGCCGGGCGGATCTTCATCTTGATCGTCGTCGGGGCGGCGCTCCTTGAGCCGCTTCTCCACCATTTTGTCCACGACCCGACAGCTGTCTAGGTCATGGGTATTGGTTCGATGTATTGGGCAGTAGGGCTCACCGTCCTTTTGGTCGCGGTGGTCATTCCCACGACCGCGGCGGTCACCGCGCCGATCGCGGCGATCGTCACGCCGATCACAACGGTCGTCACGCCGCTCACGGCAATCATCGCGCTGGTCGCGGCGGTTGCGTTTTCGGGGCGCGGGGTCCTCTTCGTCGTCGCGCTGGGCGGCCAAGGCCTGCCTGGTCTCTCCTGCCTCGCGCTTCCACGCCTTCTTGCCTGCACGGCCAGAACCCTTCGAGGTCCCGATTGCCCTTGCCAGCCACCCTTGGGGCGGCGCCGCCCCTCGCCTCATGTCTGCGCGACACTTATGTGCGAGGGAGAAAAGCTCGGAGGTGGAGCAGATGGTACGGGTGGTCATCTTCTCCTTCATCTTGCGGTCGCGTACGCCTCTTCTGAAGGCGATGACGACCGATTGCTCGGAGATGTGGGGGATTGTATTGCGGCAGTGGCAAAACCGCCGAATGAAGTCGCGAAGCGACTCCCCCTTCTCTTGCTCCAGAGCGTGGAGGTCGTCCTCCACGCCGGGCTGCGCAAAGGAGCCCTGAAAGTTGGCGACGAAGAGGTCGCACAACTTCCCCCACGAGTGCACCGATCCTCGGGGGAGATTTAACAGCCAGGAGCGGGCAGAGCCCGTCAAGGCTGTTGGGAGGTAGTTGGCCATGACCTTTTCAGATCCGCCAGCTGCCCGCACCATCGTCGTATAGATTTGGAGGAACTCCTCCGGGTTGGTGGTGCCGTCATATTTTTCTATGGCCGCCGGGCGGAACCTGTCCGGCCACGTCACGCGGCGCAGCCGCCGGGAGAAGGCCTGGCACCCGACGCCGTAGAGGGAGCCCAGCCGCTCATCGGGGACCCGATCCGGGGACCGCCCCCGGGAACGCTGGGCCTGGCTCCCTATAGAGTCGGAGGAGTGAACCTCCTCCTTGGTCCGAGAGTGAGAGCCACAGGGGGAACTCTCACCGCCGATGCTACTCTTACGCGTAGCGCCTCTGGTCCGGGTGGCACGGCAGCGCATCATGAGGTCATCACAAGGCCACGGCGACTCTCATCCAAATGAGAGCGGAGGTCCCCACGGTCCTTGTGGAACGGGACAAAGATCACGCGCACCCTTCCTTCGACCCCGCCCGCCTGCCGAGCCTTTCCGTTAGGGTGGTGACGCCTGAGGCGCTCTGATGCGCGCTTAGGCGATAAGGTACCAACGGTACTGACCGCCGGGAGCCCTACCGGTTGGGCAGATCCACGATACCGGCGATGCTCCGTAGCCACGGAGTGGCCGGGGAGTCTCTCGCGAACTCCACTGGAGGGTGGTCCAGAAGGGCACGAGCCGCGTGCAAGTTCTGGGCGGGAGTGGCCGCCTCCATGGCCAGCCTGCGACGCACGGGCTACTCCACCGCCTCCAAAGGAGCAATGGCGCCGCCCTACAGAGGCGGGGTGAGACGGTCCCTTGACCAGCGCGACCGCCGGGAAGCGCCTTGAGCGTCGCTCACCCCCGCCACATCCTGGTGCTGAGAACCCGCCATCTTCAGATGCACGGGCTTACTTCCAAATCACGAACGCCGGAGTCCGCCAGGGAGTTGGCCGGAAAAACCAACCACTAGCCCCCTATTCGCGCGCCTGCGTGGCAGATTCCGCCGAGCCCCTGAGCTCTACAGACCGGTTTGGTTCGGAAGGAAGGCGTCTTCGCGGCTGGCTAACCCTAGAGGGTGAAAACCCTAGAGACCCCCACGTGAAGGATCCCGGTGTCTATGAACTGGGGATGACACAAAGATTTAACCTGTGTTCGGGCCCCCTTGCCTGGGTAATAGCCTTACTTCTCGCTAGATTGCTTATAGAGTGTTTTTGAACTAGTACAAGATGTAGTCTTGTGGGTTACAAGTTCTTTCCTAGGCTCTCATCAAGGAACTCTTGCTTGCTCGACTCGTCGTCCCCTTTCCCATGCACCGAAGGCCCTTATATAGGTAGGGCAAGCGAGGAGTAGGTAAAAGGGGTCATCATCTTGATCCTTATGCATTTATTACTCCTTCTGTCTGTTGTCCCATTCCTCCAATCCCATTAAATGCCGGCGATGGCTTCGCTTGGATGTGACCCGCCGGATGTGACTCGCCCACTGGGCTTATGGCGCCGGGCGCCACGGACCGACCACCGGCGATAGGGAAGGCGAGGAAGCCACCTCTTCACCCACCGCCGCCGGGCACCACGCGGACCGGCGCCGGGCGAAGCAGCGGCGTCTTTCGCCCTTTCGCCGCGTGGGCCGGCACCGGGCGGCTCGCCGATCGCCGGGCGCGGCAGGCGCTTCGCCCACCGCGGGCACCGGGCGCCACGCGGGACGCGACCGCCGGGCGCGGCGTGCGTGAACCGCTGGCGCCACCGCTCATTGGCGCCACGTGGATGGACCGCCGGGCAGCAGGCGTGCTTGCCCACTGCCGCCGGGCGCCACGCGGACGGATCGGCGGAGGCAGGTGTTTCGCCCACTGCTCGCCGGGCGCCATGTGGGCCGCCACGTTGATCGCTTTGTTGCTTTTGTAAGCGGCGAGAGGGTACCTCGGTCAGTAGTGTTGACACACGGCTATTCAAATAGATTGATACTTTGTAGAGACCATACACTTTACTCACAAAATATGATCAAATTTATAATATCATAAAATTGACACATACCGAACAACGTACAACTAAGAAAATCATAACAAAACTTTTCAAAACTCTATTTGAGCATAGACTCTCTCGATGAGTCTAAATTCGCTATTCCTTCCCTCACACAAAGCAGAAGAATAAGAGACAATAAATGTTAAACGATGAATTAAGTACTCTAGGAGTGCTTATGCGCACATGTGCTACATATAGGCTACATTTCTACTTGTTGATTAACCTATATAGCTCCTAACATCAAAAAAGAATGAATGGATATGTATGTAAGAACCAACTACTACTTTAGATCAAAAAGTACAAATGAATCTACACAAGGTTATAGCAAATGTATCTACTTTACATCACAGAGAACAAATTAACCAGCTTATTTTCCTCTTCACCAAACCCTTCGCGGAAAAGGGGCCTTGGTTGATCCCTCATTCAACAAGTAAGCTCGGCGGGGGATCCATTTCCCAAACATCGACAACTGGCGCCGTCCGTGGGGATCGACTGAGTCCTTTCACGAAGAATCCCCGAAGATGTCGAATTCTCAGGATGGTCAAGACCTTTGCGTCTTCGATGACGTTGAGGATGATGACATGTACTACGCCGATGAAGACGTAGCTGGTGTGGCTGACTCGGAAGGTCACACTGAGCTCGGGAGTCCTTCCCCGGCTGCTGCTGCGCGAGAGCGTTTCCCCCGCTCGCAGCGTGATTCCCTCACCGATGAGGAGGAATGTGACGGTCTCTATGATGGTCTGGATATTCCTGATCATTTTGAGCCCGATCATGAGACCGCGTCGCGTGGAGACACCATGATGTTGCCTTCGCGGCCCCAGTACTCCCGCGATGTCAATATGGCGGGAGGAGAAGAAGATCCCGAGGTCGAATCCTCAGGGGCGGCTTGTCATCATCAATACGAGGCAGCCAACAGTCATCTAGAGGCGTCCCTGAACAGAACCCTAGCGAGCATCCGTCGCCAAGCTCGTGAAAAGACGGGCGCTAGGGCCGAAGACTCAGCTCGCGGGAATTCTCGTGAGCACCGCTCTTCGAAGCACGTGCGTGACCACCGGCCAAGATCATCCCCTCACGTTCCCCAGAGCGTTGAACGGTTGCGGGCCATGGCGACGGTCGTTCGCAACCTTCAGAATTTTCCCAGTCAGGTGGACCTGGAGGCCATGGGCGTGGTCGTGACCGAGAATTTGGAAAAACTCACCGCCAACATGAAGCTTTCATGGTCCATTGGTGGCAACGAAGTCCAGAGTGTTTCCCGGGACAGAAAGCAATGAGACGGTCCAGTGGAAGAAGATGCTGGATGAGGGCAAGTTGCCGCCTTAGCCGGGCCTAGAAGGCTCCATAAGCAAGAAGCATCCAGGCTCTATGGAGAAGAAGATTAAGAAGAAGAAGAGGTCGTCCGCACCTAGCATGGTGGCGGCCATCGAGTACATCCGCGCATGCTCGCTCTGCTTGTTTAATGACTCGGAGAGGGAGGAGTAGCCACCTCGGTAGAATGACTAAAGTCGCAATGACCAAGTTCGCGACGTCTAAGATCGTGGTAGCCAAGGTATGCCTTCAAACGATCGCTTTTGTCCACTTCATCAGGCATACGGGCACGACTTTCGCAACTGTCGAACCTGAGCATTCCGCTTGGAGAAGTTCTACAATGGCAAGGGCCCTATGCCCACATTCCCAGAAAAGGGGCAGAACAGCAAGGGCAAGGGCCCGCAGGTGAAGACGACAAAGACATGGAGTACCAGGAACCCTATAATCATATAGCGGTTATATTCAGGGGCTCCTCGGCATACAGGTCCCGCAGGGAACTGAAGGAGGCAGCACGAGAAGTACACCACGTCGCTCAAGGCAAGCCCCCCATACAGCAGTTCAGGTGGTCCGAGCTGTCCATTACTTTCTCCAAGGATGATTGTCCCGTTGGAATGACCAAGCCTCAGAAGCTTCCCTTGGTCGTGAATTTGACCATCAGCAATGCTACGGTGGGGCGAGTCCTCATTGATGGCGGTAGTTCCTTGGACCTTATATCCACCAAGGTCCTAGACGAGATGCAAGTCCCTCGGTCCAAGATCAAGACCATAGCGGTCCCATTCTTCGGGATCGTCCCGGGCACCTCGATCAAGCCCCTTGGCTAGATCGTCTTGCCCGTCACGTTCGGGAGCCCGAGCAACTTCCGAACGGAGATGATCACCTTTGAAATGGTCGACTTCGAGTCAGCCTACAACGCCATCCTCGGCAGGCCGGCTCTTTCCAAGTTCATGGCTGCTACGCATCATGCGTACCAGTGCTTGAAGGTTCCCAGCCCAAAGGGCGTAATTACCATAAGGGGGAACCAAAGGGCGGCCTTGAATTGTGATGAAAAGTCGCTTGACATGATCAGGTAGCTGCCTCAGCGCGGCCCCGACCAAGGGCAGAAGAATTCCCGGCCAAAAGTTGCCCTCCAGCCCGGAGGGGAAACCAAGGCGGTCCCGCTAAGCAGCATGGATCCGGCTAAGGTCTTGCTTTTGGGTTCTTCGTTAGATCCCAAATAGGAACTCGAGCTCATTACTTTCCTCCAGAAGAACGCGGATGTGTCGCTTGGGAGCCGTCCAACCCGAAGTCCCAAGGGAAGTAATCGAGCACAGGTTAGCTGTTTGCCTGATAAGAAACCTGTGCGGCAGAAGCTCAGGCGTTTTTCCCCGGAGAAACAAGCAATCATCCAGGATGAACTCGACGAGCTCCTCAAGGCTGGCTTCGTCCGGGATGTCGAGCATTCGGAATGGCTGGCGAACCCGGTCATCATCAAAAAGAAGGGCGGCAAGTGGCGTATGTGTGTCGACCACACCGGCTTGAACGCTGCTTGTCCCAAAGACAACTTCCCGTTGCCGCGCATAGACCACCTGGTCGATGCGATAGTGGAATCCCAGGTGATGAGCTTTCTAGACGCCTACTCGGACTACCACCAGATCAGTATTTCCCCTGAAGATGAAGAGAAGACTTCCTTCATTACCCCGTTCGGCACGTTCTGCTACACGACCATGTCTTTCGGTCTAAGAAACGCTGGAGCGACCTTCCAGCGCCTGATGCAGAAAACCTTCCCAGATCAAATAGGTCGAAATCTGGAGGTCTATGTGGACGACATCGTGATCAAAAGTAAGCTCGCCTCAGGTCATGTATCTGACCTTGATGAAACCTTTTGTAACCTCAACAGGTATCGAATAAAACTTAATCCTAAAAAGTGTGTCTTTGGGGTAAGGGCAGGCAAAGTGCTCGGCTACATGATCGGTCCACAAGGCATCGGGGCAAACCCAGAAAAGATTGAAGCCATTGAAAGAATGCGGCCTCACAATTGTGTAAGGAGGTCCAAGCTTTGACCGGACGCATGGCGGCTCTGAGTCGCTTTTTTTCCCTGTTAGGCGAGCGTGGGTTGCCTTTCTTCAAGGCGCTCCGCAAGCATGATGGTTTCGCAAGGACGGAAGAGGAAAATCGCTCCTTTGATGAGCTAAAACAATATATGTCCCGCCCACCTATCTTAACCACACCAAGGTCAGGGGAAGCGCTTCTACTATATCCAGCGGCAACCCCGCAGGGCGTAAGCGCGGTGTTAACAGTCGAACGAGATGGGGTGCAGCAGCGACCAATTTACTATGTCAGTGAGGTCTTGCACGGTCCAAAGGAGCGATACCCTAAGGTTCAGAAGCTCCTGTAATCGCTGCTCATGGCCTCGAGAAAGCTGCGCCACTATTTCCAAACCCACAAGGTCATAGTTTCGACCAACCTTCCACTTAGGGAGATCCTAAGAAATCAAGACGCTGGTGGTCAAATAGCAAAATGGGCTATGGAACTCGCCGAGATTGATATCCACTTCTCAGCTCGCACGGTGATCAAATCCCAGATCCTGGCAGACTTTGTAGCGGAATGGACGAATCCAGTGCCACACGCTACCAAGCACGTTGAATCCGGGGAAGGTCTTTGGACCATGTACTTTGACGGGTCGTGAACCTATGAGCGCTCAGGGGCTGGGGTTGTGCTGGTATCCCCCATGGGAGATCAACTCCAGTACGCCATTCAATTACACTTTGTCGCGACCAATAACGCGGCGGAGTATGAAGGCCTCCTAGCCGGGTTACGAGCATGCAAAGCGCTCGGAGTCCAGCGACTAACTGTGAGAGGCGATTCGTAGTTGGTCATCAACCAAGTTAATCAGGAGTATCAGTGTTCCGATAACTCAATGGCGCTTTACTTGATTGAAGTAAGAAAGATGGAGAGGTACTTTAGGAATTTCGAAGTACTGTACATCCCCAGGAAGGACAATTCCCTAACCGACTGACCACCTTTCCAAGGTTGGTTCCTCCCAAATGCCCGCCTCGGCGGGGGTGCTCGTCGAGCACTTATACAAGCCCTCCATTCCCTCTGTAGAAGAGGCACCGGAGATGTGCGGTAGCATCTCCCTCCTCAAGCATGGTGCAAATTGTATGATGCCATTCATCCAATATCTTGCACATAGAACACTGCCCGAGAAAGAAACTGAGCGTTCCCGGCTTATACGGCGATCCTCTCCATACAAGTTGATCGAGGGTGCCTTGTATCGCAAAGGAGCACTAGGAGTCCTCTCCAAGTGCATATCTCAAGAAGAGGGCAAATTCCTTCTTAGAGATATCCATGAGGGAGTGTGCGGAGCTCACTCGTCTTTTAGGACGCTCGTGAGCAAAGCCTTCTGATTGGGTTATTACTGGCCAACGGCCTTAGCCGATGCTCGGTTGATCGTGGCGACTTGCCGAGCATGCCAGTTTCATGCTCGCAAGGCACATCAGCCGGTGTGCGTGCTTCAAACTATCCCTCTCTCATGGCCATTCTCGACCTGGGGAGTCGATATACTCGGACCTTTCCCCCGTGGTCGGAAAGGCTGCAAATTCTTGCTCGTGGCCATCGACACTTTCACCAAATGGATCAAAGCCGAACCCGTGTCGACCATTTCGGCTCAAGCAGCCAAGAAGTTGTTTCGCGGTAACGTGGTTACGCATTTTGGCATCCCTAATCGCCTCATCACGGATAACGGCACTCAATTCACTAGTGAACTATTTCAATCCTACTGCGAAGACATCGGGACAAAGGTCTGTTTCGCCTCTGTAGCACATTCGCAGAGCAATGGAGCGGCCGAGCGAGCAAATGGGCAAATTATCCAAGGAATCAAGAAGAGAGTTTTCAAAAACCGCAGTCGGCATGATCAATCATGGGTGGATGAGCTCCCTTTCATCCTTTGGTCAGTTCGCACTACGGTAAGTCGGGCTACGGGTGAAACCCCTTTCCAACTCGTCTATGGTGTAGAGGCCATATTGCCCGCTAAAATAGTGCTGGGTTTTCCAAGAGTGCACTTGGTCGACAGCGTTGACCAGGAGCTTGAGCGTCTCCTTGACCTAGACCTCGCTGAGGAGACACGCGAATGGGCTTTGCTGCGATCCGCCGTTTACCTACAGGCTCTTCGTAGGCATGCGTCTAAATCGGTCTGACCAAGGACCTTGCAAGTTGGCGACCAAGTCCTACATCGAGTTTAGGACCTGTCAAAGGCCAACAAGCTGTCCTCCAGATGGGAGGGTCCGTTTACGGTCGTCTCGATGGCACGCCCGGGGGCTGTCCGCTTAGCGATGGAGGATGGTCGGGTGCTCACCAGCTCTTGGAATATCGACCAGTTGCACAAGTTCTTCGTCTAGCTCTCATTTATTTTCATATTTTACGTATGCTTAGCGAATTTTTTCTGTAAAGTTCGGTTCTTTCGCCCACGCGAAGTCCATCCTTTCCGATATCTCATGAATGCCTCTAAGGTCACTGCCTGTTGGTAAGCCGACTCAGTCTCGCACAAGGGCACACTCTTTTTCTCACGGCCTTGATGATGGGACGAGCGCGTCCGGACAGGAACATTCGCTTCAATTGGCCTATTCTAAGGTTCGGCTAGCGTGCGCAAGAACGTACAGAGTACCATGACCAGCGCCGAATCACTAATCTCACCACCAGAGGCTGCAGTCTTCATAAGCCGATTATTGTTCGTAGTAGTCCTTCACTGCAAGTTCACAATCGCACATATATACCCTCTCGGATGGTCCAGAGCCTTAGCTCGATTCATGCGTGTTCGGTCGTCGTGCACTCTGTCAGGCAACCGCGCGTCCTTCCTCGTCAAAGCTATGCTCGCAACTTAGGGGCATAGGTTCGAGACATTAAGAAAGTTAAGGTCGTGCGCGTTTCTTTCTCCCGACCTATCCCATGCTCGCAACTCAGAGAATTGGTGGTTTGGTCGAGGGAAAAGCGCATATTTTTTCTAACTCTCCTGTGAAAGAGCTTGTGCTCGCAACCTAGGTGCACGACCTTCATTCACAGTGGGGGCTTAGTAGGGACGAACTACCGCACTACCGTGTTTTTCTAAAAAATGTGCGCTCGTGTTTTGTAAGGACCCGAATTCACCAATTCGAATCCATTGTGTTTTACCGCACTATTCCCAGGATCAACGCTAGTGCACACAGTTTAACATTGGTAAGCATCATATCATACACAACGATAAGAGTAATAAGACTTCATTTATTTAATATAACTAGTGTATGATCTTATGATCACTTACATTATTCGGCCACATGGGCTAGACTGAAAGTAACTTGAACAAATGCAGCGAAAAGTAGCAAAAGACGTAGATGACCCATCAAGACACCACAAAGCATCGACAAGGTTTGGCCTAGTGACTCGCGCCCACCGAAAGTCCTCCCGCGATGATATCTCCACTGTTGTTGGTTGTTAAGCAAGGGTGAGTACACCAACACGTACTCAACAAGTTGTGCACAGAATGCAATTCTATCATAGCTATATGCAGGCTTATTCCAAAGGAAGGCTAAGTGGTCCATTTGCAGTAAAACAGCATTTAAGAACATATATACTTCATAGATTGAAAAGACAGTAAAACAAATGATAACAAGTAAATAGATTCCGTGATTTTCAAATAAACCCAAGTTTCCATCCTGAGTCAAGTTTCCTTTATCCACATGGCATCCTGCCATCCCATCTAGTTGTTCATTTTAATTAACTACCCCTTGACTATAATTCCCGAGCATTGCTCAATACCGTGAGCACGGCTATTCGAATAGTTTGTACACTCTGCAGAGGTTATGCACTTTACCCACATGATACAACCATGCACCACACAGTGAATGATTATAACAAAGCCTTTATAATGCATCCTCTTAACCCATGCTACCCGCCGAGGTTTCAACATCAAGGGTTACACCACCACAACAGGCCCCCTCTTGCGCCATGTGAGTTTCGCCAGACACCAGGACTCACACCACCACGATAGCACTCAAGTTAAGTATTTGCAAATTAGTCACTAGGCGCCCTATAATGTACATATGGTTGCATGATTGACTCAGGTCAAAGGCTCGCAAGGTTAAGTCCTTAGGATTGATTAAAGCAAGACTTACACATACCCTCAGCTCCTCTGAGCCCACCCTGGCACACTTGCCCCTTCCACTTGCTTCAATCATAAAGTGATTACCACCCGGTTGGTTACCAAGCACCATGTGCTATTCACAAATCAACATCGTTGCGTGACCTCCCCGCCACAACAACTCAATCTCTTTGTGTGACCACACATGACACACAAGTTAACATCATTTTTCCATATTCCATTAGTCAAGATTAATAATCAACATTTCATGAACATGTGATGACGTGGCATGGCTAAGCAATTCTATTCCGTTCTAACCATCCCATGTTGATTTCAGTATTAACCAACTATAGTGAACCAACCTAAGAGCATCTCCAAGAGGAGCCCTAAATAGGTTGCTAATTGTAATTATAGGGCTTTGATGGAAAAAAAGCACTCCAACAAAGATTGTATTTTGAGAAAAATTATCAAAATAGGTTTAGGACTCAGAGCCCTGTTGCTATATTTAGCAACTCTCCTCTCCGACCCTATCGATGGAGCTCTTCAATGAGGCGCCGTACCAGTGTCCCGGTGCCCCCCTCAGTATCCAGGATCTCAACTACCCTTCCATCACCGTGTACGACAGCGGCCAACCGGACGACGACGGTGCGCGTAGGTCAAGAATGTCGGGCTGCCAGCACGTACACAGCCGCCGTCGTCCGGGAACTCGAGGGCGTTCAGGTGACGGTGACCCCTGGGACGCTGGCGTTCGGGAGCGTGGGCCAAGAGAAGGAGTTCCATGTAAGCTTCGCGGTGAGGGACACCATGGCGATCATGACTACACGCTCGGGCGCCATTGTTTGGTCCGACGGAACCATCAGTGAGGAGTCCTCTCATCGTGAAGACGCAGGATGAATGAAGGATTGGAGATTTAGGGTCTAATTGTTGGAGTCAATAGCTATCTTGGGTCCTAATTTTTTTTAGTTTAGACCCTATTTTGAGGTATATGACTCTATTTTAAGGCTTGACTATTGGAGATGCTCTAAGGTGACAAGTGGATTATGGCATACAAATAACAAGGTAGTGTGTAATTCAAAGGGTACATTAACTAATCCCAAAGTTAAGTTAAAATCATTTGTACACATAAAATACCATGCATTAAAGTAAATCAAAATAGCAATTTTGCAAACATGGGTGCAACATGATCAAAGCACAACTTGCCTTGCTTAAGCTCCTGGTCTTGGTCTAAGAATGATCCCTGAGTTGCAAATTCCTCCTCCGAAGCCTCGCACAATTCAACGTCTACGCGAATCGAGAAGAAATAGCAAATAAACACCAAAACTAAAGAACAAATGAACTCAAAAATTTAAATAAAAATCACCATTGGATAGATCTAAATTTTACAAATTTTTAGGAATTTGAATCACCTAAATCGGAGTTCGTATGCAAAAGTTATAGCATTTAGAAGTTTAATTAATTCTGAAATTAGAAATTCTGATTTTCCCGAATTATTTTTATAAAGAAAAATATGAATTTTCGCGCCCCGGTTGTACGAACGACACGTGGCACAATCTAAGCCATCTAAAACCAATCCAATGGTTCCCGATGAATCCACTACGTGGCTCGGTATCAACCATCCGATCTAAATCCGACGGCCACTACTTACCCGTGCAGTTTACTGTGCACTTAAATGACGCGGCGAAAATCTCACCGTTCATCTAAGATCCTACGGTCGATGTTTTAACAAGACGCTTACCGGTTCCGAAGCGATGTGGCTTGATCTCAACCGTCACTAATGATCCTACGGCTCCCAAAGCTCAACCCGGTGATGACGAAGCTGCGTCGGAATCCCGCCGGACTTGAAAACGAAGACACTCCCGACGGCGCTCCGATGGTTTTCGGCGAAGAAGAAGTGATGATTCCGATGCGGTGCGACACGATGGATTCGACCTTGGTGCGACAGCTAGCGTGAGTGCTAAGGCTTCTCCGGCGATGGCGCAACAGTGAAATAAGGCGACGGCTCGGGGTGAGTCTCGGAAGAGGTCTTGGGGTCCTTAAATACCCGGCCAAGCGCGGAAAACAAGGAAGGAAGAGCGGCGGCGGTGTTCGAATCGGGCGGCGGCGGCGACGAATTCGACTCGGACACGATGACTATCGACCGCACGATGTTCATCCGATGGTCCGGATAAAAGATGGAGTCCGAACCAGTACCGATCAATGGTGACCGTGCGATCAAGATCTAACGGTTGCAAACACTAGGGTTTACTTAAATGACGTGGCGTGTTTATGGCCCTTGGATCCCGATCCAACGGCACATGTTACCCCTCCCGTTTCAACAGCCGGTCCGCACAGTAGTTGGGCTTCGGCCTGATACTGTTCACAGGAAATTTTCCGAGTTTTTCAATTAAAACTAATCCGAGAAAATAAATCAATTTATCTAGGGCAGTAAAAATACTCTAAAATTTTCAAGAAAAATCTCAAAAATACTTTGAGACCTTCTGGACTTAAATAAAATATTTTTGGCAAAAATTTATTTTAAACTTTTCTTTTTATAATTATTTCTTAACAAAAGGCAATATGTTTTAATTCAAAATAATTCCAATAAATCTCAGAAAATCCAAATAAATCCAGAAAATTCGCAACAATCATAAATTGCAATAAAATAATATTAAATAATTAAAATGTCAAAAATTGAGATGTTAAAAACTCCCCCTTAATGTAATCTCAACCCGAGATTTGTAATGACTAGAGAATAGGTTTGGGAATTCTGCCTTCAGATCTTCTTCACACTCCCAGGTTGCTTCGTTTTCCGAATGATTACTCCATTGAACTCTGCAAAAGCGAGTGGATTTATTTCTGGTTCTACGCTCCATTACATCCAGAATCTTAATCGGCTGTTCTTTGTAAGTCGAGTCTTCTTGCAATTCGATAGCTTCTAACGACGTTTGTTCTGCTGGCACTCTGAGACATTTCTTAAGTTGCGACACATGAACACATCATGGACTCTTGCTAATGACTGAGGCAACTCCAACTGATACGCAACCTCTCCTCGGCGACTCAAAATCCGAAATGGCCCAACATATCTAGGTGCAAGTTTCCCTTTGACGTTGAACCCTTTTACACCTTTCAAGGGAGTGACTTTGAGATACACGAAATCGTTGGGTTCGAAACTCAACTCTCGACGACGATTGTCAGCATAACTCTTCTGCCTTGACTGTGCTGTTCTCAATCTTTCCCTGATCATGGCAACTTGTTCTTCAGCCTCTCTGAGCATCTCAGGCCCAAATACTGAACGCTCCCCCGTTTCATTCCAGTTTAACGGGGTACGACAAGCACGACCATATAAGGCTTCAAATGGTGATATTTGCAAACTAGCCTAGTAACTATTATTATAACTGAACTCTGCATATGGCAAACATTTATCCCAAGATGTCTTCAGACGATATCGCACAAGCTCTCAAAGATATCTTCTAAAATCGATTAACCATTTCGCTCGACCATCATGCTGCGGATGATAAGCGGTACTAAAATTCAGACGAGTTCCCATTGCTTCATGTAGTTTATCCCAAAATCTTGAGGTAAATTGGGTACCTCGATCCGATACAATTTTCTTAGGCACACCATGCAAACATACAATTCTCGACATGTATAGTTCTGCCAATTGATCTCCTGAATAAGTTGTCTTCACTGGAATGAAGTGAGCAACTTTGGTCAACCGATCAATGATGACCCATATGGAATCATAACCTCTTTGAGTCTTGGGCAGCCCAGTGATAAAATCCATACCAATCTCCTCCCATTTCCACTCCGGAATCTTTAATGGCTGCAATAGTCCTGCGGGCTTTTGGTGCATCGCTTTTACTCTCTGGCATACATCACATAATGCCACATGCTCTGCCACTTCACGCTTCATACTTGGCCACCAAAAGTTCTTCTTAAGGTCCTGATATATCTTGGCACTTCCAGGATGAATGGAATACTTAGAATCGTGTGCTTCCTCAAGAATCAATTGCTTAAGTTCCTTCTCATTTGGCACACAATCCGACCTTTAAACCACAAAATTCCTTGTTCATCCATGGTAAAATCTTCTGCTAATCCCTCTTCTTTCTTAGACTTAATTTTGCTAATCTTCTCATCTTTATTTTGCCTTTCTCTGATTTGATCCTCAAGGGTTGGTTTTACTTCTAAACCAGCTACAAATCCTTACGGCACAACTTCTAATCCCAACTTTTGGAATTCTTCGCACAACTCCGGCTGATCGCTGGCTACTACTGCATTTACACTGTGGCTTTTACGACTCATGGCATCTGCTACCACATTAGCCTTTCCAGGATGATAATGGATTCCGACATTATAATCCTTAATCAATTCTAGCCATCTTCTCTGCCTCATATTAAGATCTGACTGGGTGAATATGTACTTTAAGCTCTTATGATCCGTATATAACTCACATCTATTTCCAATGAGATAATGACGCCATATCTTTAAAGCGTGCACTACGGCAGCTAACTCTAGATCATGCGTCGGATAATTCCCTTCGTGCGGCCTCAATTGCCTTGACGCGTAGGCTACAACTTTGCCATTCTGCATTAAGACGCAACCAAGTCCCTGCCTTGATGCATCACAATAGATGTCAAAACTGCATTGCACATCTGGCAATACTAACACAGGTGCAGATGTTAATCGCTTCTTTAACTCCTCAAAACTCTCCTCGCATTCTGGCGTCCATGCAAACTTCTTCTCCTTTTTCAACAATTGCGTAAGGGGTCTCGCAATCGTCGAGAATCCTTCTATGAATCGACGGTAATATCCCGCCATTCCCAGAGAGCCCGAGGTTGCTTGCGCAAGCTTGGCCTGGAGCGCAATGATCTCCCCCTCCAGTGCCTTGCGCTTGGCGTTCCTCGCCTCCTCGGCTAGTCTCACATGCTCCGCGATCTACTGCAAGCGAGCCATCAGCCCCGGTTTTCTCTCGATGTATCCTTTCATCCAGTCCTTCAAGTCGCTTACCTCCATTCTATCGGCGAACTCTAAGTGTCACCGGGGAGGGCTCTTGGTCGAGGCTGCCCGTGTCTTTGAGGGCCGGGCAGGTGGTGGCGCCAATCGTTTTCCCCTCGCCTTCTTGGTCTTGGTGGCAGGGATGGTTTCTGCTTGGTCGCGCAACAATGGTTTAAGCTCGGCCACTGCGGCCACAAGAGCGATTTTCTCCTACCAAAAGCAAAGGAAACATTAGAAGATGCTCGGGATGCGTTCCCTCGAGCATGTATCACAAGGAAACTCACCACTTCGCCCCACTCAAGCACGTTCCTCAGGACCTGTCACCCAGGCTCGAGCTCCTTACCCTTAGGGGTATCGAACATTTTGGCAACCCGTTTCTCCATCCAATCGTTGCTCGGGGCTGCAATCGATCAAAAGTAAGTGTTAGCACGAGCATAAGTCATGCATAAGAAGCGGAAGTTACCTAAATTCAAAAGGGTTGCCAGAGTCAGCCCTCGGGTGAGGTCTTGCCACCCGAAGATCTTGAAGAAAGGGTGTTCCCTCCTCCTCAACGGAGACACCCGATTCTTGAGGTAGTCCCGAGCGATGTCGCGACCAATGAGCCCCATGTTGGTGAGCTCGCTGATCGTCATCAACGTCCGCTCCTCCTCGGCTTGCACGGGCGGGCGCGGGGTCTCGACGGCTCGCGCCACCGCTCCGAAGTAGCGGAGAGTGCTTCCCTCCGCCTTCTTCAGGTAGAACCAGTAGTCGGCCCAGCCCGACACCGAGTCCTTGAGCGTGAAGACGGGATATTCATATGGCCGGTTGGGTCGCAGACGGAAGTATGTGGAGCCAGTGGGAGAAGCCCCACCGGTGCAGCACAAGGTGTAAAAATAAAAAAGAGGCTCACCATGGGCACGGTACCCACGAATCCCTCGCAAAGGTGCGAGAAGATGGCCAAAACAAGGATGGAGTTAGGGTTGAGGTTGGTGATCTCGCACTCGCTTTGAGTAAGCACGGACTCAAGGAACTCACTCTCGGGCATTCTAAGCCTGTTGACGGTATATAGATCACAGGAGACGATCTCATCGTTGTGCGGCACTAGGGCTCCTTCACCATCGGGGATGTGCCAGGTGCCTGCATCGAGGTAGCCGAGGTCCTCAAGCATCTGCAGCCTCTCCTTGCTGATCTTGCTCGAACCAAACTTTGCCATGGGGAAGGTTGAAGAAGAAAGCACAGGGATGAAAGAGTTTAGGGCTTGGAAGATTTTGAGGTCTAATTGTGAGACGGGAGTGAAGAATTTCTCAGTACCATTCCCGCCGATATATATAGGCGGAGAAGTCGAATGGGCCGAAAACCGTTCCCGTCTGTTCGCGAACCAATGCGCGGCGGTGCAATCTTCGAAACTATCCAATAAAGGCACGGTTCCCAAAAACTATCTGAACTGCTCCCGCAGGGCTTTACGGAGAAGGAACAGTCACGACCATTGGCCTCTTTTCCCGAGTCTCCCTCTGGTCGGGTCTCGAGCCGGGGGCTCGGTCCTTGCCAAGGCGTGCTCGTCTACGAGCAAGTATTGCTCGAATGCTGCAGTGGTATTCCGCTGCAAGGTTCCAATCCCTCCTATGAGTCTAAAGGCTCAAGGGGAAGGCCCCACCAAGTGAATTTTCACTTGAGCCTCAGGGGCTAGTTGTCGGGGATTGGGCAATTTTCATAAAGACCATCATATCCCGGCAGCCAGTCTTTGGCCGACCATACTTGTCCTTGGACGGTGTCCCCAAGGAAGATCCTCGGACAGACCAGCTGATTGGTCTGCCTCGACTACGTCCAAGCTCGTCCCCGAGCATGAGCCTTAGTTCCCCGAGCGTACTCGCAGAGGAGTGCGGCGGTCGGCCAGAGCCGAAGGAAGATCCCGAACATGATCGACAGGTCGTGCTTGGTCCATGAAGATGACGTGGCGATAATCACGCTGCGGCTCAAAGGATGGTTACGGCCATGATCTGAGCCCATTACGCCCATGACATAGCATGGCGGAAAGCGAGGGAGTCGGTTACGGCTACGTTCAGACACAGTAGTGGCATGTCATTTGGTTGTAACTGCCGTGGACTGTGGACGCCTATAAATACCCCGCTGAAGATTAAGGGAGCAGGAGAGGAAAAAAGAGAAGGCTGACAAGAAACACCCGTAGAGAGACACGCACAACACATCCACATCCACGCACACGTCTTGTAAGCATTCAAGCAGTAGTAAGACCACTGGACGTAAGGTTATTATCTCCATCGTGAGAGGCCCGAACCAGGATAAAATCTTTTGTCTATCGTCTTTTTGAGCACCATCCTCTTAGTAGCATTCCTCTGACGCCAAACTCTTCGCGGAAAAGGGGCCTTGGTTGATGCCTCATTCAACAAGTAAGCTCGGCGGGGGATCCGTTTTCCAAACGTCGACAATTTCCTAAAGTGTTCCCTGAAGGATCAAATGGGTTTTTCATCTAGAAAAAAATGAAAATACTCAGATGGTGAGATATAAAAATAGGCTTGTAGCACAAGGGTTCACGTAGAGACCCAGCATCGATTACGATGAAACCTATTCTCTTGTGATGAGTGAAATAACATTCCGATATTTAATATCAATGGTAGCTAGTTTAAATCTAAAAATGCAGTTGATGGATGTAGTGACCGCATATGGGTCACTGGATTTGGATATTTATATGAGAATCCTTGAAGGAGTCGAAGTCCGGATCCTAATAATCGCAACATGTATAGCGTCAAACTACAGAGATTGCTATACGAATTAAAATAGTCGGGAAAATGTGGTATAACCGACTCAATGAATTCCTCCTAAAAAAGGGATATTGTCCCTGTGTGTTCATAGAGAAATCACAGAATGGATTCTGTATCATCTCAGTATATGCCGATGATTTGAATATCATCGGAACTATAGAGGAGATAAAGGAAGCAAGTGTTTACCTCAAGACGGAGTTTGAGATGAAAGATTTGAGTAAAACCAAATTTTGCTTAGGCCTGCAGCTAGAGTATTTCCCGAAGGAATCCTTGTACACCAGTCTCCCTATACCTGGAAGGTATTGGAAAGGTTTAATATGGATAAATCGCATCCTTTGAAAACCCTATGGTCGTAAGATCCCTTGAAGTGGATAAAAACCCTTTTAGACCGAGAATGGAAAATGAGGAAGTCTTAGGACTTGAAGTCCCTTATGTGCCATCAGAGCACTCATGTATCTTGTGAATTACACAAGGTCTGATATTGCATTCGCAGTGAATTTGCTAGTAAGACATAGCTCAGCCCCAACCAGAAGGCATTGGGCTAGTGTCAAGATTTTACTAAGATACCTCCAAGGTACTCAAGATCTTAGTTGTTTTTCCAAAAGAACCAAGACTTGACCATGGTGGGATATACGAATACTGGCTATCTGTCTGATCCCCACAGTGCCAAATCGCAGACTAGTTTTGTGTTTCTTTATGGTGGTACAGCCATTTCTTGGCAGTCTTATAAGCAGACCCTGGTAGCAACTTCTACCAACCACTCAGAGATTATAGTTCTATATGAAGTCTCACGTGAATGTGTTTAGTTGCGACATGTGATTAACCACATCCAAAAGTCATGTGACTTTAACACCGTCGATACCCCCACTATTATCTATGAAGATAATACTACTTGTGTTGCACAAATGCAATTGGGTTATATAAAGAGCAATATCACAAAGCATATTGCTTCTAATTTATTTTACCTTCACGAACTCTAGAAGAGTGGTGAGATAAATATCTTGCAAACTAAGTCATGTGAAAATCTTACAGATTTATTTACTAAGCCCTTGCCCAAATTCACATTTCAAAGATGTGTTAAAGACATTGGAACGAGAAGACTTAGATAGATTGTTAGTTCCATTTGCGAAATTTATATTGTGATGATTAATTTGACAACAATTTAATATGTGTGTGATGATTTATGTGACAACAATATTTGTTATGAAACAAGGTACTGCGAGAGTTTGTTTTATTTGTGACAGAGATCTGTAGCAGTAATGATAAGTGCAATGCGAGGACGCGAGATGCACGCGTTATAGCGCAGAGACGTAGGCGAGATGTACACCGCTGGTCGAGGAGAATCCAGCAGTGGCGCAGAGTCCGAGTGAAGCACACTTGAAGGTCGCAGAGGTGCAGCGCAGCACGCGAGGTCGCAGAGGTGCAGTGGCACGCTGAAATCAGCAGGTGGAGGCGCAAGACGCTGAATGACGCAGTGCAGTGAGTTGAGATCGTGAGAGTCTCACGCAGACGACGTCTGATCTGCGCAGCACGTGAGATCGTAAAGGTGCAGGTGGCACGCGAGATCGGTGCAGCGACGCAGCACAAGACGCCGGGTTTTTGCGTGCTACTGCTCGCTCAAGAACTGTAGATGTACCGAGTCGGAAGCATTTTCCTTGAGCGGACGAGTCATGTCCGAAATCAAAGCGAAGAAGAGCGTTGAACGATCGTGTACTCACGCGAAGGGCGACGTCGTGTCCGAGTCGAGGTCGAACGCTCACACGAGAATAAAAGGCGGTGTCTGGCGTGAGAAAAGTGGGAGCCGCACAAAGAAAAAAAGTAGAGCATGGAGGTTCCAGCGGCTGCATGCAACGAGGAAAGGTGGCCGCATGCGTGAAGTTCTTGGCAAAATACCAATGTCTGGAAGCTGTGACGTGCAGCAAGGAAGGCAGGCAACGTGCAGCAAGCAAGAAGGTTCTAGCTGGCGCAAGAAGACAAATAGAAATACATAGAAGAGATTAATGATCGGTGAGAAAGCTCGTTGATGAAATGAGTTGGTTGTTTTAGTATCTGAAGAGATTCTTATACATGTCCTTCCGTAATATATATTCCAATCTTCTAACTATTATTTGCGTATAATTTCTTTCTAGCATGCATGGTTAATCTAGTTTCTCTTCTATAGTATTAGATCAATTATTCTAGATTGATTTGTTCAGTTTAGTCAGTACTTTGTTAATTTTCAGAATTAATAAAAACACAAAAAAAATTAGTTTTAGGTGTTAGTTTGCACCAATTCACCCCCCTCTTGGTACGCCTCGATCCTACAATTGGTATCAGAGCAGGTTTGCTTTAGATTTAATTTAACAATTAAAAAGCATGGCGCATGTTGCATCTTTTCGTTTGATTAAACCTCTAAATTTTAATAATGATGTTTCTAATGATTCTTCCATTGCTTTAGCCACTGTTGAAAAAGAAAAAGACATTGATGATATGGATTTTGATGAGCTCTCACTTCTATCTAAAAGAGTAAATAAAGCCTTAAGAACAAAATTTTTAAAGAATAATGAAAAAGGTTTTCGAAAAGGAAGAAGTGATCTTAGTGCAATACAATGCTTTGAGTGTGATGCCTTTGGTCATTTTATAAATGATTGTCCCAAGCTTACTAACAAGAAGTCAAGTTCTTTTTCAAAAAGTAAATTTTCAGGTAAGAAGATAAAACAGGTTCTTGAAGACATTCTTGAACATGGAGGAGGAGCTCGATCTTCTACGTAATAGTGATGAGGATGATTCATCGACATCTCTTAGGAAGGATGGCGATATTGTTGATCTATGTCTCGTGGGAAGGAATATGGACAATGAGGAGAACGACGATGAGGATATCAATAATGACAATGAGGTAACTAAGTCTGAAATTTTAAAGCTTTTACAAGACAAGAAAGAATTTCAAATGCATTGATTAAGAAATTTAAAGCATTAAAATTGGACTATGATAAGCTTTTTTACCGCTAATAAAAGGATGATAACTGTAACTCTTGTGTAGAATTGAAAAAGAAAATTGATATTCCTTGTAAATCATGTGAAATTTTGAAAAATAAGATTTTTGATCTTGAGAATGTTTCTTGTGAGTCATGTGAATTTTATAGAAGTGAGAATGCATGGTTGAAATCTAGTTGTTCAACATGTGACAATTGTCCGATCTTGCAAAAAGAGGTAGATACCTTGAAAAATTCTTTGGTAAAAAATTGTTCCAATTTAGAGAATGAGGTAAATAATTTAGCAAAAGAATTTTCTTGTGAGGACCTTGCTGGAATTAGAAAAAAATTAATTGAACTTGAAAAGCGTCCTTATACATTTTTATGCAATAGATGTCCTGATCTTGCTAAAGAAAACAGTTACTTGAAAATGTCTTTGGAAAAAATGACAAATGGTGAGAAACTTGAATATGATCCTAGATACATCAAAATGCTCTTTCATGAAAGAAGGTCTAGGATACATTAAAAATTCTTGCTTTCAAAGTCCGTTAGCTAAGGAGAATTCCAATTTGCATGTTACTACCTCAAAAGCTAAATCTGAAAATAAAATTATGAAAAAATATTTTAATTGTGGAAAACTTGGACATATTAAAACCAATTGCTATGCTAATTTAGGTCCAAAATTTTGGAACAATTTTCATAATGTGAAGTGCTACAATTGTGGTAGGAACGGTCATATTGCTAGAAATTGTTTTATGATCCTACACATTATTTTGAGGCTAATAAAATTAATTTCCAGCAAAGGAAAAATGTTGATTTTAATCCTAAAATTCCTCAAAAACAGCAAGCATCTTTGGGCATGTCACCTATATATTATACATATCGAACTAGAAGCCCGATTGAGTCAAATAGTGCTAAAACATTGTGGGTTCCTAAGAATTCTTTTAAAAACAGCAAAGTAAGAAAAGTGTGGGTACCTAAACATTTTCTCTCATTTTAGAATAAAGATAAAAGACTTGGAAACTGGTGGCTAATTGATTTGGGTTGCTCATGACACATGATCGACATTAAAAACTGTTTCCAAGCCTAGAAATTGTGTGAATGGTGAAAATGAGTTTAATGTTGAGACTAATCGACTTATGAAGTCATGTGATATTGCTTTTGATGAGTCTAGCTCTGTGCTAGAACTGTTTTACAAAGTGCAGGTTTCTGAGATGGTATAAAGTGATGATGGCCTACACCAACAACAAATTTTGAACATGTAGTTGATTTAAATGTGAATGAAGAACCAATGAATTCAACAAGGTACATGTGCTTTTGGCCTATGGTACTCTCATTATGTTTTTAGAACTTGTCGGTTATTCTTATGCTAATTTTGCTAGTGATAAAATTATCTGATATCTTTTATTCGAGATCATGTGGAGAAAAGTTATATTGCAATTGCTTATACAAAAGGGACACCTTCACTAAACCTTTGCATTTTTTGAGCTTGCAAGATTATAAAGAGAATTGTGTATCATTCATTCAAATAATGTGATGTATATGCAACAATTGAGGGGGAGCATATTCATTTGTGTTGAAATAGATACATTTATTTAGAAGTATTGTGAGCAATATCTTTTAAAAATCTATGTATTTGTAAATATCTGTCGACATCGGTACTTGATAGTGGTATGTAGCAAGTTACTTTAGACTATCTAGTCCCCATTGGTTCATAACCAAGTTCCTTACTTATTCAATGTTGGGCATTTTATTCTTTCGAAAGCAAGATTGGAGACTTGCTAAAATCACATCTAATGATACCATGAGTGTTCTCTAGTACTCAAGATTTAGTGGGTTATGCTAAATGTAAGTTACTTCTATTACTTTCTAATACCATGGTAATAGTCGACATATGCCTAAGAAAACATGTTCCTATGTCAAGCTCATGACTATAAACTCGAAAAATCGGGGTAGTCATATTCAAAAAAGAAAAGAAAAGAAAAAGCTTCCTCAAAGTGGATGCGAAAAAAAAGAAAAAAATGTACCTCAAAGTGGTACAAAGTGAACAAATGTTATGGGCATACTAGACAAATACCTGTGGTATGAGTGACTGGGTGGAGTAAAATAATTATGTATAGCCTTCTAAAATCTTGAAGAAAGGTTCTTGCTTATGCTACACAAAAAAAATTATTATGCAGTCCTGACATTTGCTTATATATGAATGAAATGCTTACTTTGATTTGTGAGTTGAAACGAGGTATGTTCTAGTGGAAGGTTTCAAGATGTTTAAATGTTCCTTTCTACTACTTTTTATTGGAATAGATGTTGCATGGGTATTTGTATCTTTTATTTAACTCGATTGCTCATGATATATTCTGAATGTATGGATTTATTTCAATTATCTATTGCTCCAATAGCATTTTTCATTCATCCTTGATGTGTGTTTTGCCAAAGGAGGAGAAATAATGTGTTTAAACTGAGATTATTAAGGGGGAGTTATTGAATGATAATCAAAGGGAAGATTGTTGATTAAAATTATGGATTGTTTGTGTGTTGTCAAATCACTCATCAAGGGGGAGATTGTTAGTTCCATTTGCGAAATTTATATTGTGATGATTAATTTGACAACAATTTAATATGTGTGTGATGATTTATGTGACAACAATATTTGTTATGAAACAAGGTACTGCGAGAGTTTGTTTTATTTGTGACAGGAGATGCAGCGCAGGTAACAGTAAGTGTAATGCAGGGACGCGAGATGCACGTTGTAGCGCAGGCAGACGTAGGCAGATGTACACTGCAGGTCGAGGAGAATCCGCGCAGGTGGCGCGTAGCCCGAGTGAAGCACACGCGAAGGTCGCAGAGGTGCAGGCGCAGCACGCGAGGTCGCAGAGGTGCAGGTGGCACGCGAAATCGCAGGTGCAGGAGGCGCAGCACGCGAATGACGCAGGTGCAGCGAGTTGAGATGCGTAGAGGTCTACGCAGACGGACGTACAGTGCAGGCGCAGCACGTGAGATCGTAGAGGTGCAGGTGGCACGCGAGATCGGTGCAGCGACGCAGCACAAGACGTCGGGTTTTGCGTTACTCGATGCTCGCGAAGAACTGTAGATGTACCGAGTCGGAAGCATTTTCCTTGAGCCGGACGGAGTCATGTCCGAAATCAAACTGAAGAGCGTTGAACGATCGTGTACTCACGCGAAGGGCGACGTCGTGTCCGAGTCGAGGTCGAACGCTCACACGAGAATAAAAGGCGGTGTCTGGCGTGAGAAAAGTGGGAGCCGCACAAAGAAAAAAAGTAGAGCATGGAGGTTCCAGCGGCTGCATGCAACGAGGAAAGGTGGCCGCATGCGTGAAGTTCTTGGCAAAATACCAATGTCTGGAAGCTGTGACGTGCAGCAAGGAAGGCAGGCAACGTGCAGCAAGCAAGAAGGTTCTAGCTGGCGCAAGAAGACAAATAGAAATACATAGAAGAGATTAATGATCGGTGAGAAAGCTCGTTGATGAAATGAGTTGGTTGTTTTAGTATCTGAAGAGATTCTTATACATGTCCTTCCGTAATATATATTCCAATCTTCTAACTATTATTTGCGTATAATTTCTTTCTAGCATGCATGTTTAATCTAGTTTTTTTTCTATAGTATTAGATCAATTATTCTAGATTGATTTGTTCAGTTTAGTCAGTATTTTGTTAATTTTCAGAATTAATAAAAACACAAAAAAAATTAGTTTTAAGTGTTAGTTTGCACCAATTCACCCCTCTCTTGATGCGCCTCGATCCTACAATTGGTATCAGAGCGGGCTTTGCTTTAGATTTAATTTAACAATTAAAAAGCATGGCGCATGTTGCATCTTTTCGTTTGATTAAACCTCTAAATTTTAATAATGATGTTTCTAATGATTCTTCCATTGCTTTAGCCACTGTTGAAAAAGAAAAAGACATTGATGATATGGATTTTGATGAGCTCTCACTTCTATCTAAAAGAGTAAATAAAGCCTTAAGAACAAAATTTTTAAAGAATAATGAAAAAGGTTTTCGAAAAGGAAGAAGTGATCTTAGTGCAATACAATGCTTTGAGTGTGATGCCTTTGGTCATTTTATAAATGATTGTCCCAAGCTTACTAACAAGAAGTCAAGTTCTTTTTCAAAAAGTAAATTTTCAGGTAAGAAGATAAAACAGGTTCTTCAGAAGACATTCTTGAACATGGAGGAGGAGCTCGATCTTCTACGTAATAGTGATGAGGATGATTCATCGACATCTCTTAGGAAGGATGGCGATATTGTTGATCTATGTCTCGTGGGAAGGAATATGGACAATGAGGAGAACGACGATGAGGATATCAATAATGACAATGAGGTAACTAAGTCTGAAATTTTTAAAGCTTTTCGCGCACAAGAAAGAATTTCAAATGCATTGATTAAGAAATTTAAAGCATTAAAATTGGACTATGATAAGCTTCTTTTTACCGCTAATAAAAAGGATGATAACTGTAACTCTTGTGTAGAATTGAAAAAGAAAATTGATATTCCTTGTAAATCATGTGAAATTTTGAAAAATAAGATTTTTGATCTTGAGAATGTTTCTTGTGAGTCATGTGAATTTTATAGAAATGAGAATGCATGGTTGAAATCTAGTTGTTCAACATGTGACAATTGTCCGATCTTGCAAAAAGAGGTAGATACCTTGAAAAATTCTTTGGTAAAAAATTGTTCCAATTTAGAGAATGAGGTAAATAATTTAGCAAAAGAATTTTCTTGTGAGGACCTTGCTGGAATTAGAAAAAAATTAATTGAACTTGAAAAGCGTCCTTATACATTTTTATGCAATAGATGTCTGATCTTGCTAAAGAAAAACAGTTACTTGAAAATGTCTTTGGAAAAAATGACAAATGGTGAGAAACTTGAATATGATCCTAGATACATCAAAATGCTCTTTCATGAAAGAAGGTCTAGGATACATTAAAAATTCTTGCTTTCAAAGTCCGTTAGCTAAGGAGAATTCCAATTTGCATGTTACTACCTCAAAAGCTAAATCTGAAAATAAAATTATGAAAAAATATTTTAATTGTGGAAAACTTGGACATATTAAAACCAATTGCTATGCTAATTTAGGTCCAAAATTTTGGAACAATTTTCATAATGTGAAGTGCTACAATTGTGGTAGGAACGGTCATATTGCTAGAAATTGTTTTGCGCATCCTACACATTATTTTGAGGCTAATAAAATTAATTTCCAGCAAAGGAAAAATGTTGATTTTAATCCTAAAATTCCTCAAAAACAGCAAGCATCTTTGGGCATGTCACCTATATATTATACATATCGAACTAGAAGCCCGATTGAGTCAAATAGTGCTAAAACATTGTGGGTTCCTAAGAATTCTTTTAAAAACAGCAAAGTAAGAAAAGTGTGGGTACCTAAACATTTTCTCTCATTTTAGAATAAAGATAAAAGACTTGGAAACTGGTGGCTAATTGATTTGGGTTGCTCATGACACATGATCTGACATTAAAAAACTGTTTCCAAGCCTAGAAATTGTGTGAATGGTGAAAATGAGTTTAATGTTGAGACTAATCGACTTATGAAGTCATGTGATATTGCTTTTGATGAGTCTAGCTCCTGTGCTAGAACTGTTTTACAAAGTGCAGGTTTACAGATGGTATAAAGTGATGATGGCCTACACCAACAACAAATTTTGAACATGTAGTTGATTTAAATGTGAATGAAGAACCAATGAATTCAACAAGGTACATGTGCTTTTGGCCTATGGTACTCTCATTATGTTTTTAGAACTTGTCGGTTATTCTTATGCTAATTTTGCTAGTGATAAAATTATCTGATATCTTTTATTCGAGATCATGTGGAGAAAAGTTATATTGCAATTGCTTATACAAAAGGGACACCTTCACTAAACCTTTGCATTTTTTGAGCTTGCAAGATTATAAAGAGAATTGTGTATCATTCATTCAAATAATGTGATGTATATGCAACAATTGAGGGGGAGCATATTCATTTGTGTTGAAATAGATACATTTATTTAGAAGTATTGTGAGCAATATCTTTTAAAAATCTATGTATTTGTAAATATCTGTCGACATCGGTACTTGATAGTGGTATGTAGCAAGTTACTTTAGACTATCTAGTCCCCATTGGTTCATAACCAAGTTCCTTACTTATTCAATGTTGGGCATTTTTATTCTTTACTGAGCAGTATTGGAGACTTGCTAAAATCACATCTAATGATACCATGAGTGTTCTCTAGTACTCAAGATTTAGTGGGTTATGCTAAATGTAAGTTACTTCTATTACTTTCTAATACCATGGTAATAGTCGACATATGCCTAAGAAAACATGTTCCTATGTCAAGCTCATGACTATAAACTCGAAAAATCGGGGTAGTCATATTCAAAAAAGAAAAGAAAAGAAAAAGCTTCCTCAAAGTGGATGCGAAAAAAAAGAAAAAAATGTACCTCAAAGTGGTACAAAGTGAACAAATGTTATGGGCATACTAGACAAATACTGTGGTATGAGTGGTGGGTGGAGTAAAATAATTATGTATAGCCTTCTAAAATCTTGAAGAAAGGTTCTTGCTTATGCTACACAAAAAAATTATTATGCTGATCGACATTTGCTTATATATGAATGAAATGCTTACTTTGATTTGTGAGTTGAAACGAGGTATGTTCTAGTGGAAGGTTTCAAGATGTTTAAATGTTCCTTTCTACTACTTTTTATTGGAATAGATGTTGCATGGGTATTTGTATCTTTTATTTAACTCGATTGCTCATGATATATTCGAATGTATGGATTTATTTCAATTATCTATTGCTCCAATAGCATTTTCATTCATCCTTGATGTGTGTTTTGCCAAAGGAGGAGAAATAATGTGTTTAAACCGAGATTATTAAGGGGAGTTATTGAATGATAATCAAAGGAAGATTGTTGATTAAAATTATGGATTGTTTGTGTGTTGTCAAATCACTCATCAAGGGGAGATTGTTAGTTCCATTTGCGAAATTTATATTGTGATGATTAATTTGACAACAATTTAATATGTGTGTGATGATTTATGTGACAACAATATTTGTTATGAAACAAGGTCTTGCGAGAGTTTGTTTTATTTGTGACAGAGATCTGTGTGAGTATGTAGATAAGTGTAATGCTGAGGACGCGAGATGCACGTTAGAAGCCGCAGACGTAAGCGGATGTACACTGCAGGTCGAGGAGAATCCAGCAGTGGCGCGTAGTCTGAGTGAAGCACACGCGAAGGTCGCAGAGGTCTGCGCAAAGACGCGAGGTCGCAGAGGTGCAGTGTGGCACGCCAAATCGCAGGTCTGAGGCGCAAGACGCGAATGACGCAGTCTGTGAGTTGAGATCGAGAGGTCTCACTGTGCAGACGGACGTCTGATCTGCAGCGCAGCGCGTGAGATCGTAGAGGTGCAGTGGTACGCGAGATCGGTCTGTGACGCAGCACAAGACGTCGGGTTTTGCGTTACTCTGATTGCTTTCGCGAAGAACTGTAGATGTACCAGTCGGAAGCATTTTCCTTGAGCGGACGGAGTCATGTCCGAAATCAAACTGAAGAGCGTTGAACGATCGTGTACTCACGCGAAGGGCGACGTCGTGTCCGAGTCGAGGTCGAACGCTCACACGAGAATAAAAGGCGGTGTCTGGCGTGAGAAAAGTGGGAGCCGCACAAAGAAAAAAAGTAGAGCATGGAGGTTCCAGCGGCTGCATGCAACGAGGAAAGGTGGCCGCATGCGTGAAGTTCTTGGCAAAATACCAATGTCTGGAAGCTGTGACGTGCAGCAAGGAAGGCAGGCAACGTGCAGCAAGCAAGAAGGTTCTAGCTGGCGCAAGAAGACAAATAGAAATACATAGAAGAGATTAATGATCGGTGAGAAAGCTCGTTGATGAAATGAGTTGGTTGTTTTAGTATCTGAAGAGATTCTTATACATGTCCTTCCGTAATATATATTCCAATCTTCTAACTATTATTTGCGTATAATTTCTTTCTAGCATGCATGGTTAGTCAGTTTCTCTTCTATAGTATTAGATCAATTATTCTAGATTGATTTGTTTAGTTTAGTCAGTACTTTGTTAATTTTCAGAATTAATAAAAACACAAAAAAATTAGTTTTAGGTGTTAGTTTGCACCAATTCACCCCCCTCTTGGTGCGCCTCGATCCTACATAGATGCAAAGTTCAAGGGAAGAAAACCCTTGAACCATAACCTTTATTGTGATCCTGAAGATTATAAGTTGTACTCTTTTGCCTTTGTGAGTTTTCCAGAAGTTTCACACATGAAGGTTTTTAATGAGGCAACTAGTGCAACATAAAGTGCTAATGCAGTGTACTCTTTTCTCCATCTCCTTTTTCCCACTGGGTTTTTGAGTAGATTTTTTAACGAGACATGTGCATTACGCGGTATTCGCCCAAGGAGGAGTGTTATGAGATAAAGAAGTTCAACCGTATTCGGTTAGAACTCTATCTCTTATTTGTGTGGGTGAATCCGAACTCTTCTCTCCATCTGCTATATATATTGGGTGTTCCCCATTGTATTCAATGAATTAATAAAGAGAGAATTCTACCATCTATATTGTGTTTCTTCGTTGTTGATCTTGTATTTGTGACTATAAATTTTGTGATTGATTACTGATGAACTACTACGTTTTATAACGTGGAGAAGTAGGATTGAGGGATTTGGAACGTACTGAGCAGTCGAGGCCTCGAGGGAAGGGGCGGTTTAGGGAGGAGCAATCATGCCTACACGTAGGCTGACAACGCACTGAGAAGAGGGGGAGCGTATGTGCAGGTGGACGATTGTCTAGCGTGGGATAAACTCCTTTTTATTAGTTAAGAAATTCAGAATATCACAAGCACATTCTAGTGTGACCCATGCCACTTAGCTGGCAGTATTTGACTTAAATTCCTAGGCTTGCAATGCGAAGACTCCGGTGCCCTAAGGCACACGAACCGCTTCAGTCTAACCTTGGATTAGCAACCAAGAACAGTGTGTTCGAGCACAATACCACAAGACGGTGATCTAGTAAGTGTTTGGTTCATGGGATGGAGGGTGGATGGGATAATCCCATCCAGTTTTTAGTTGAAAGGATGGAACTAATCCATCCCGGATGAGATGATTCTACTTTGGAAAACATTCTTCCAGATGCTGTATCATCCCGTTTGGCAAAATCGCCCGAACCATTCGGTTCAGGACGCTTCGTTCTCCTTTATAGGCGGCTGCTTCGGCGCGAGATGCCAAGAAGCCCCACATGGTGCAGTGCTCCTCCATTGTGTCCATCAGCTCACTCCCTGGCAGCGACGACCTCGCCGCCACGACGCCCTGATGCGCACCAGCTCGCTACCCACTTAGACAGAGGAGGAGCGGTGGCGCTGGCGCGAGATGCAGAGCCTGAAGCGCCTCGAGCGGCGCAACTCCATGAACTCCAGCAGGTCTGACGGCCAAGAGCAGTTGTAGTAGGTTAAATTGGGCGTGGATCTTTAGCTGTGAGGTTGTGATTTGGATTGCAATTCTGATGACATGGAGCAGGTATGGTCTTTGCTTAGAAGAATTTGTTGTTTGTTGACGCTTCTTTTTCGTAAATTAAGAAAGTTGTTTGAGAAATAAACAGAGAACTCTCTATGGATAAAGACTATGCTTTTACACGTCAGCTTTTGTTTTTAGCTAGGTTTTGATTTGATTGTTGTTGTTTGTGAAGTTCAGATGTGCTGCTGTTTGTAGACCAGATAGACACTCCTTTAAGAGGATGGTTCTTGCTTCTAAGCTTTTTGTCATTACGGCTTCATGTACAAGTACAGAAAAGGGAAGGAAGTGAGGATAGTGTGCGTCTGCCACGGCAACTTCCTCACACCGACCAAGTTCGTAAGCGGCAGCGACGTCAGGAACCCGCTCAGGCACATCGTCGTCAACCCCTCACCGTCGGTGTTCTTCTAATCCTAAAGTGCACGTAGGGTGAAGAAGTGGTCCGTCTTATTTTCCCTATTGAATTTTCTTGGTATGAGTAGGGTGAAGAGGTGGTCCGTCTTTTCCCCATTGAAATTTCTCGGTACGATTAGCTATTACCTGACCTGTTTACTGTTGAGTGAACGAATTTGAGAGAATATCAGCTTAACAATCATTTCCCAAATGGATGCTGGTTCCGCATGTCTAGACATTTGACTTACAGCAACCGTTCCAAACCAACCTCATCCCTCAAATCAAATAGGATCTCGAACGACATCCAGGACCATCTCATCAAGCAATCAAATAAAATCTTGTACTATCCTATTCAAGCAACCAAACACCCTTATCATCTCATACATCCCAAATATGTCCAACCCAGCGCATCCTCCTCATCTCATCCCATATATGTCCAACCCAACACACCCTATTACCAAGCAACATATATCAGTCACCGATGGGGAATCCTAGCCTCTACATTTTTAGAATTCTGCTTTATAGCATAGTAAAAATATAACTCAAGCAGCATAACCAAAACCTAGCAATCATATTTCAATCCCAATTTTTAATATAAAATAATCAACATAGTCTGAAGCCAAATCCACACTAAAATGCTGTTTAATCAAGACAAACTCTCAAGTACACCACGACACTTGCAGTCCAGATATAAAATGCAAAGTATATGGTGTCCCAATTAAGAAGAAACAACGCCATCGCTCAGAGAGAGCGCGGCCAGTTGATCAGCTGGTGCATTGGTCTGCTGCTGGGCATTAAGGAGAACCTCCATAGCTTCGGCAACCTTGGCCTTCAGAGCATCGGGCGACTCAATAAGATGAAGAACTTCAGTCTTGTCCATCTCAAGAAGCATACCAGTGACCTTCGCAGCCTGGTCATGCTCTAGCTGATCAACAAGTGGGTACAAGCTTTCTCCAAGCATCTGCAGAAATTAAACAAGATCTTCCTGATTGAGAATATTCTAGATCACAGAATGCGTAAATATGCAAAATAAGCTAACCAATCTTTGCTGCTCTGGAGGAGAGTTGGCAAGTGCAGAGGCCAACGCTCCAATAGGAACTTGCTGCAGTGCACCAGCATCACTAAGTCTCATTCTTCCCATATCGTACGGGGATGGTACAACACCTCCAACACCACGCAGTGCAGTGTCAGACGTGCCACGACCCGAACCATAGCGGTAGCCACCACGACCACCCCTTGGAAGCATCTGCAGCATGTGTTAAAACCAAAGCAGCAAGGGTTTACAACAAAAGGCTAACTACCTTTTCCAGCATAGAAGCACAGAATAAAATTAAAAAACCAACATTATTACCTGCTGGTGACCCATTGGCATTGGTTGCTGAATTCCGCCAGCACCTGCATGCCTTCCAGCAGGACGTTGTGGTTGTTGACCTTGCTGGACCATAGGCATGACGAAATTTGCCATTGGGGCAACACCAGGCCTCATTCCAGGAATGAGATGATGGAAACCAAATCCAGGCTAGAAAGAGAGAAAATATTCATCATCCAAGTGAGAGGCAATAATAAAATCATCAGCTACAAGCAAAAAAGATAAAAAAGATATTGGATATAAACAGTTACAGTTACACAATCCAAAACATTGAGCAAATGATGTCAATGGCTGCCTAAGAATGCAAGTGGAAAACCTGCAGCTTCACACCACACGGACAGGTATTTGGTTAGTTAAACTATAATATTATCACTTCATTTCTGACGATAGAAAATCGATGTTATTTGCAGATATAATTTTTTTGATTTTTCCCCTTGATTTCTATAGACATGATAGTGGGTGAGATGGGAGTTCTAGAAAGTACAGAGCTGAAGTAATTAACCAATTAATCAGCAATAGAAAGTGAACATAATGTACAACAAACAAAAGTTCATTTTACACTCGCAAGTTGTAACGGCAGTATGCTGTAATCACTTTGGATGATTACCCGTGTGAGTGCAGGTGGGGGGCAAGAATTGCCAACATGTGACAACAAATAAATGTGGTGTTAGCAAAAGGGAAAGGTCTTTCTTACATAGGGCAAAGCAAAATCTAATTAAAACAAAATTGAAAGCATAGGCATAGCCATATAATTCTCAAGTATACTATTACAAACATTAATTACTGTTAGATCAGCAAACCTTATGGCAAGTATAAAGAGTGGGCTCTCATTACATTTAATTGGGCTGACAAGTATCAACACTGTAGATGGCCAAATTATTTGAACTATTGTAATTTTCCTTTTTGTGTTAAAGTCCAGTCCTAAATGTGATAAGAGCCTAGTTAAAGAGTAGGATTCGGACTATAGCTGAATTAGAGAAGAATTCGGCCACTTTGGCTGCACCCCCATGAGTCCCCTATATATTTGTGCCTTACCACTTTGTAAAATTTCAGATTAGAGTGATTAAAGAGTTGAGAATTGAAGTTGACATTGATCTTTGCGCAAGTTGGAAACACACCGTTTCCAGATTGTGCTAAAGTCTTGTTCTTGCAATTCTGTCTTTTAAGATTGGTTTGCAAGATTGCGTGTATGGTACCATGAAAGATTGGATATCTCACGCATCAACTACTGATTCCCGCTTATTCATCCGTACCATTTGATATCAGAGCTTTCGTTGCTCAAAGTGCCATTGATTTGTTGCTCTGACGGTCATAGATGGAGCCATGGAGGACATAAGCTGATCATCCAACTTGATTTTGAATTGGCCACATGTGAGGATACAATACTGAAGCTAGACAAGAGGGCTATGTTTTTTTGATGATGCTGAATCAGTAACACCGATTGTGCTATGATGATAGACAGACAGACTAGGATTGACAACGACACCACATCCAAAGCTACATAATTTGTCATGGTTGTATTGTTATATCCCAATTATGCAACAAGTGGAGGGTTTTTGGATGGATATATATGCAATTGTTGTTACCCATGATGTAACTCCTATGCATATGCGAGTAATGTTTGTTGGTGCTTGGATACACTTGGATGGAGGAGCAGGATATTTGATGGATTCAGAACTCTTCTTTGCCACAATTCGATATTCTTTTCCTTGGAAGAATATACGTCGGGAAATTGAAGTGGGCCAACAATATTTTGTTACCCGTGATGTAACTCCTATGCATATGCGAGTAATGTTTGTTGGTGCTTGGATACACTTGGATGGAGGAGCAGGATATTTGATGGATTCAGAATTCTTCTTTGCCACAATTCGATATTCTTTTCCTTGGAAGAATATACGTCAGGAAATTGAAGTGGACCAACAATATTTGGAGGATCATCAATGGCGTGATAATATTCAAGCTAGATGGGAAGCACAACAGTGAAAACAAAAGAAAAAAGCAAAAGAAACAATGGCCGAAGAACAAAGGAGGCAGAACAAGAGGCCATTATTTCATGTCAAGAACAGCCAAAGGAGTTGTCTACTTATGATAACAACATCGACATTGACACACCGCTAGATGGTATGTGCATGATGACCAGCAAGATTCATATTGACAACAATACAATTCTTGCAATGGGACAACGAACCAATGTGTTCAAATCAGTGTATAAAGTTGAAGGCAAAGTTTGCATGCTTATCATTGATGGTGGAAGCTACAACAACCTCATTAACAAAGATTTGATGGAAGCTTTGGGATTGACAATATGGCTGCATCTGAAACCATATTATGCTCAATGGATGCACAATGTTGGTTAGCAAAAGATTACTCACCGAGTTAAAGTTTCCTTTCAATGGGAGATTATCAAGACAGGAGTGCGACATTGTGCCATTGTATGTATGTCACCTGTTGTTGAGACGACCATGCCAATTTTATCACAACGCTACATATCACGGGAGATTGATCTTTGTGCAAGTTGGAAACACATTGTTTTCAAGTTGTGCTAAAGTCTTGTTCTTGCAGTTCTATCTTTCAAGATCGGTTTGCAAGATTGCGTGTGGTGTAGTGAAAGATCGAACATTTCATGCATCAATTAGTGGTTCCCGCGAGTTGATCCATGTCAAAAAAATACAATAAAGCACATGCTCATATGTTCTAAAAATATATAATACTTAAGTAGCACAGATTCCAAGGTTAATGGAACCAATGTAACCAATTGCAAATCCTACAACCAGAATTTTAACACTTTTGAACTGAAATAAAAAGTTTAGTTTGTAATTAGCTTTATATTGAAGCATTTACAATTGTTAGGCAAGTTCGAAAATAATCCATAATCTTTGATCTTGAAAAGAATTGAATCTGTACTTTTCAAGTTATATTGAATACTTGTGGAATTAGAAGCTTCATATTCAATTCAAAATTCCAGCTTTGTTCGGTTAAGATACAAATATGCGTATTATTGTATCCCTGGTGAACATGCTATCTAAACCGGTCCATAAAAGCATCAAAAGAAAACTCCTACACAGAGATTTAACAAATTGGCATGTGCTTTTGAATTGCCATGGCATCGAATAAGTTATGCAGATGCTAGCAATGACATTCATGATTCAGTCAATAAAAAAATAACTGTCATGTACCTGAGGGTTAACAAAAGCTGGAGGTGGCTGGCCATAGAACAGCTGTTGGCCAACACCAGGAACACCAGGGGGATACATGGGCATGCGAGGAGCAACTGAAGATGGCAGCACAACAGGACGCATTTGCGAAAACTGTGCCTGAAACAAGCCCTCAACAAGAATGACAAATCACATGATTTTTTTGGAAAAGCAAGAGCATAGAGCATGTAAAGGTGCATCATGTCAGAAAGTACTCCATTGATTTTGCAAACAATCTAAATTACAGAAAGTGCATCATGACAGAGGACATTCACTTTTTCATATTCCAGTTTCTTTGAAAAACTGGAAAAGAAAACACCTACTTGACATAATTTTGCAAAAATACGATGAATTTAATCAAGACAAAGAACCACACATAAGCAAAAAGGATATCTCACACAAGATTGCTACCTGCAGCTTTGCTCTTCTATCTTCCTTGCGTTGTGCAAGAGCTACATAAAGAGGTTTACTTCCAACCATCTTACCATTCATGGCCGCAAGCTACAATCATTATAACAAATATGTTAATGAAATTCTTTCCTACACACCTTGTAAATACAATTCCCAAAGTTCTAATGTCAGCTTACAGCTCGTGAAGCATCTTCAGCAGATTTAAATGCAACAAACCCAGATCCTTTGCTGACACCATTCAAATCCCGCATAATCTGCAGCATGATTTTCAATTAGAAGAAGCATAGTATGCATAAAAATTGTGTATGAAAAATTAGGAGATAAGAAACAAACCTTACAAGAAGTAATAATGCCAAATTCAGCAAAGAGTTCTCTTAACTTATCATCGTCATCAATACTATCATCCAAGTTTTTCCAATACAAGTTAGTGCCTTGGTTCTTATCAGCTGCCTCTTTAATGTTCTTCTCAATTTTTTCTTTCAATTCCATCTCCCTTTCCGACTTCTTCTGCGCTCTACCAACATACCATTCCTTATCATCAAATTTCTTGCCATTCAAATCTTCAACAGCACGGGCAGCATCATCGGGATTTTCAAAGTTGACAAATCCAAAGCATCTGGATTTCCCATCCCCCTCTCGCATTACAATAACACTAGTTATAGGTCCAGATTTACCAAAAATTTTCTGTAAATCATCTTCAGTAGTAGCTTCTGATAGATTCTTTACATAGACATTATTGAACTTGGGACTGCCTGAAACATTTTCCCTTTCCTGTTTACGAATGAAAGGCCCAACATAAACCTTTTTGTCATTCAAAAGCATCCCATTGAGCTTATTGATAGCGTTCTGCGCTGCCTCCTCTTGTTCAAACTGAACAAAACCATAGCCCTTTGACCCTCCAGACATGTCTGTCGCAACTTTACATGAAAGAATGCTCCCAAATACAGAAAATGTTTCATAGAGAGCTTTGTTGTCTATTGACTTGTCAAGGTTCTGTGAACAATGAAGCATTGATGTCAAGCAACATAAGTTGTGGTTACAATCCATGATGAATAGCATTCAAAATATTAAAGCACTACCTTAATAAATATATTTGCTGCGCCACTTTTACGCGAGCTCGGGTCACGGTTAGAATACATTATCCTGATAGGCTTCCCATTAATGGGAGTGAAGTTCAGCATTTCCAATGCCCTTGCAGCTGTAAGCAATTGTACATCAGAAAAAAGAGCGGCAAACCAGCATAGTTGCAATACAAGTTTGGTAAACAACGAATCAAAAGCAGTTTTCTAAATCAAAGCACATCCATATGACTAAAACCTGATATAAGCAGTAAACTTGACTTGATTAAGCATTCACGGAAGAAAATCCCTTAGAAACAACTTTGGGGCCATTTTCCAGCTCACGTAGTACCATACCATGCACACAAGTTTGAGGACAATCAAAACAACACCTACCCATAATATAATATTAAGTACAACCGCTCAAACCTATTGCTTTAAAAGGATAATTCAATCCACGGGTGCCCGAAGAGTGCTGTTTGAAGTTCCATTTTGGCAAGTGAGAATAATTTGCTAAGTCAATACAAAATCACTGATAATGTTTACTCAAAACAGCAACACATGAGGTAACTCGAGTCACTCAACCTATTACATATTCTTTACCTCATACGTTGCACATCTCACAAATTGCAATAAGATCGTGGTGAAGAAAAAATATATATATCTGTCTACCTTTCCTTGACCTTGCACAACCCAGACAAATTGCCTAGCAAAAGTGCAATTGGCCTGTTACACCCAACTAAATAGATATGAATCATTTGATCTCACTTGAGTTCTACCCATTTATTGCCTAGTCATTATCTGGGACTAATTGATTCATTTCAATATCCTCACTTATCCTCTCTATTGAACCTAAATTCTCAAGAGAGAGAGAGAGGGAGAGAGAGAAGACAAACTCTGCTGCAATTTGTTGTGTCAACAATGTACTACCATCACGATCAGGCCATCCCTATGATGCACAACCTAGTCCTTCAAGCATGACCATATCTTACTTCTTGCCCCCCAAACACAACTTGTATAAATCCAACTCAAATCTATTCAAAAAATTTAAAGTAGCCCAACGACGCGGTTTGACTTCGTTGAGATAGTTTCATACCGGCACCTACCGGAGCGTAGCGCCCCAGCAACAACAGATCATCGGCATACACTTCCAAGGAAACGTACGAACTCACCATCGGCGGGGTTGCTGAAGTTGACGTAGGCGTAGCCCAGCGACAGCCTGGTGTTGACGTCCCGGCACACGCGCACGGACACCACCGCGCCGACCTGGCTGAACACACCGAACAGCTGTGCGTCCTGCACGCTCACGTCCAGGTCCCCTACGTACAGCGACGTCGCCGCGAAAGCGGCCGACGCAGCAGCAGCCCCATTCGCCGAAGGCGTGCCTCCCTCCACTGCGCCAGCCGCTGGCACAGCCGCCGCCTGAACCTGCGCCGCCATCACCAAGGAGGAAGGGGAGGTAGTAGATAGGTAGATCTAATCGAAGGATAGGCTCCTGGTGATTTTTTTTCGGATTTTTTGGGGGTAATTTTGCGGATTTTTTTTGTGTTTTTAGGGTTTGATAGGGGTTGGGAGGAAGAAGGTCTCGCTCCCCACGGCGGCAAGTGAGGGAGAGACGGCGGCGGAAAGGGCAGGGAAATAAGAAGGGGAGGGGAGCGTGGAGGCGGTTCTCTAAGATGCGATGGTGACGGTTGGATTCGTGTGGGGGCCGCGAGCGGCGGGATCGACGGTTGGATGGAGGAGGCCGGGGTTGCGGGCCGAAAGAGGCAACGGCTTTACCGTGTGTCTCACGTCATGTCAGCAAAGCCAGCCCGGTGGAGGCCGAGTTTAGGACCGGCTTTGATAGAAACCAGACTGGCCCGGCTCAACTAGGACCGGTCATAGGAAGCCTGGCGACCTAGCTCGAGCCTAGCCTGACTTGTTTCGAATTTGTTTTTCAATTTGAGAGGACATGGACCAGTAAAGCCGAAAATAAGAGAGGTAAACATCGGTCGTCTGATGGGTCAGCGTCCGCCAGACTGTGTAGTGTTTAATGGAAGACAAGGAAGTTCGTGTTCTATGAGAGCCGATGGATCAAGATCTCCTATTGGGTCTAAATAGTGATGATCATTAGTGTTGAAAATGGGGATGAGTACCTAATGAGGAAGTTCGTGTTCTATGAGAGCCGATGGATCAAGATCTCCTATTGGGTCTAAATAGTGATGATCATTAGTGTCGAAAATGGGGATGAGTACCTAATGAGGGTCCATGTCTCCTAAGCTGATCAAGAAGTACTGATAAAGCCGATGAAAGTCCGGAGGCAAATGAAGGCAATGAGTCGAGATGGTGCAAGTCTTGACGGAAATGAAGGAACAAGCTAGTTATGAGGGGTTTGAGAGTTTGAGCGCATGAAAATGATAGGGAGATGGGCCCTGTATTTACAGGCGAGTGAAAAAGGTGAAAAGGCGGAAAGCTTTTCCGACAATTCATGAGTAGTTATGGTGAAAATTTATGTGGCTCAAGATATTACAGCGTAAAAAATGCAGCAGTTACCAAAGACGGCAATAAGGATAACTCGTGATCGAGCCAATAAAGAAGATTTTTGGAAGATAACATATTATCTCCCAAAAATGGGGGACATATATTAGCATCAAAATTTGGCAAGGTATAACCAATTTATCAGGCTAAAATTGGATATTTCTGACCGATATCAGTTTGAAAAGGGAAAAGTTGAGTTAAATTTAGAATTTTAGCCAATATTGATTCAAAGAATGAACTTTACCTGTCAAGAAGTGGAGATAGATACAATTCACATGACAAACCATAGAAGGATATGGTCGACCTATATGCTATAAAAGGGACAAAGGCGAGCCAAAGAAACAACAATCAATCAAATAACTCGCATATACTTTTATTTACTTTCCATTGACCAGGATTAGCATTTGTAATTTAGACTCTGTAATTCATTTTTGATCAATAAAGTTGCATATCACCAATTGTTGTTGTAATACCTCATTTTAGTTTCGACCGCTTTGGGGCTCTTTTGGGCTGCGTGGGTTGTTTTGCTAGTTGGAGGGCTATCTTTGGGCCGCCAGTGACTTGTTTGGGCCCATGTGGGGGGATATTCTTCCCTAACCCTAGCCACCCCCTCCCCTCCCTTTTCCAGCCGCACACCCCTCCTCCCAGCCATCCTTTCCCTTGGAAACTCCCTCCTAGTCTCCTTCTTGATGCAGCCTTGGAGACACCTTACCTCATCACTCCTCCTTCTTGTGCATCCTTGAGGGCAAGTGAAGTCACCGGCTTACCATCTCCAACAACCTCTATGTAGGGGTGAAAACGGATCAGATATGAACGGATAATGGCTCAACCATATTTGTTTTCATATTTTTTTCTCGGATACAGATAATCCAAATACGAATAAGAATATGAATAATATCAAATACAAATATGGAGCAAATGCGAATTGAATCGGATATGATCACGGATATTTATCGGAATACGATAACTCCTTAAATTGTACACACAAATTTTTTTAAAAAAACTAACTAGTTTATTTGCTCAAACATTCATGAAGAACATGTAATGACTTAAGATTTGCATTCTTTTTTGAATTATATTTAAAAAATAACTTATGTACTTATGAGTTTTTATGCATTTTTAGCTACTTATTTAAAATATTTTCCTATTAAGGATAGCTATTTTTTGAATTTTTGAGAAAATTTAAAATTTGATAAAATGCTAAAAATAATTTTGTTAAATGATAGATTGTGTCGAGAACTTCTCCAAAACATTTCGTAATTTTTGGAGCCAGTTTGCCCATTTTAATAATTGAAATTTGATAGTAGATTAATTAAATTAGAAAATGATTTTGAAATTCAAAAACTTTTTTGGGCCAAAATATTAGAATTGGCCCAGCCTGCATGCATATCCGGATAATCCAGACCATAAAAATTTGGATTATTCGGATCTGTATCCATATCTAACGATTAGTGAGCTACCGAATCCGTATCTGTATCTGACAGAAAAAAATCTGTATCCGCATCCGATTCGATACTATTCGACAATATCTGATCGACAAAATCCATATCAAAAAATTATCTGGATCGGTCGAAAACTATCCGATCCATTTTCATCCCTACCTCTATGTGCTTGTTTGCACGATGTCTTCCAAATCAGTCAGCTGAAACCATGGCCGTGTCTCCTCCACCGTTTCCTAATCTCTATCATGGTTAGGTCTATCATACGCCTCAGGCCTTGCTCCAAGTACATTGTCAATGGGATGTCTAGGAAGTTCTCGTTCATTGGGCCAGCCGGTTGGCATCAGAAGCCTCCTAGGGTGGGGAGCGACGTAACGTGAGGGCCTTACCTATAGCCAGTGAATCAAGTTGGAGACGTATGGAGTTGAGGCAGTGGACACAAATATTATGGAAAAAAGAAATAAATTTATTTGTTCTTGAGCAGTTACATAGGACGAGGGGGATGCGCCGAACACGGACGAGAGAGGGGGCAATGAGCGAGAAAGAGAGTGAGGAAGACAGGCGAGAGAGATTGAAATAGACGGGCAAGAGAGAGAGATTGAGAGAGATGGATGAGAGAGAGAGCAGCTTCTTGCATGTCTCTCAATCTCTCTAACTCTCTCTTCCCTCTTGCACGTCTCTCTCAGGTGTCAACAGCACGGGTGGCGTCTATGCTGCTGAGTGTGTCTATGGCGCTCATGCTCTACAAGTTGATAACCTTCATGCTAGACTTCTTCCTCATGCCTTGGGCTATCGGGCCAGGTACGGCCCGTACTACAGTGTCATACCAGGCTGTGCTTCCCACCGTGCCTAGTTCTCAGGCCCAACACGGTCCGTACTATAGTGTCATACCAGTCCGGTACAACACACTTTGTGTCGAGCCAGACTTTGGACCAGGCGTGCAACCGTGCCTTGAGCCAGCCCAAAAAAGCCCGACTCGAGTGCCCACCTCTAGAACCAACAAACATGCATCGGCCATAGTATCAGCCCCTCATCCACTTAGGCCCTGTTTATTTGGACTTTTTCACTGGCTTAAAAGCCAAAAAGCTACAGCCTAAACAAATGAGTAGCTTTTTATCTGGGCTTTTCAAAAGCTATAAGCCTCCATATAACTAAAAGTCAAAAGTCACTGGAAAGAGACTTTTTTGGCTTATTGATAGTTGATTTTAGACTAATAACATTAAAGTTAGGTAAAATTACCCACATCTATCACGTACAAAAGTCGTTAGCTTTTAAGCTGTTTAAGCCAAAAAGCTAGCTTTAAGCTATAAGCCAAAAAGTCTAAACCTAAACAAACAAGGTGTTAGTTGAGTTGTTAGTCAATTTGTTAATTATTGTTTTGTTAGTTGGTTTGAGATTGGGTTGTTAGGCTAAATCCTCCAAGTTATAAGGAGACGAGCAGATTATAGAATAAACAAGAAAAATTATCTCTAATCATCTCCCTCCCTCTACCTACAATCTCTGCTGCCTTGCACACCCTGTCCCCAGCACATTCTTTCTTCCTCTCTTTCTCAATCAAACTCCACTAATAGCTTAAGCCACAACATCAAGAAGGAAGCCACGGTTGAAGCCATCTTCGGCGCATAATTGCTGGTTACGATTTTTGAGATGGCAACGCTGGAGGGGGGGCGGCGCTCCAAGCGGCTCTTCAGGAGGTGCTCGGCGTCGAGGCGGTACTCGGGGTCGAGGAGGAGCTTGGGGTTGAGGTGGACTTCGAGGCCGTGGTTCTGACACGGTGTGTCGGGGGAGAAGACTTCGAGGTGAAGCTCCCCCATTCCTTCGACGTACGCCTTCGCGCCTGACCGACAGTGGACCCCCGAGAACCTTCTGACTCCGTCGACCGACCACATGGTTCGGTCGCCTGGCATCGGTGCTGATCAGACCCCGAGCACCTTCTGACTCCATCGGCCGACCACATGGTTCGGTCGCCTAGCATCGGGGCCTGATCGCTCTGCTTCTCCGAGCCGCCACGTCGTATGATCACTGGCGTCGGGGCTGATCGCTCGCTTTCTCCCGTCACCGCCGCCACGCCGGTACTCGCGGCCCCTCCTGATCGTGGCGGAGAGGGTACCCCGGCGCAAAGTACGCTGACAAAGGCGATGGGGTCGACACATGGACGCGGCATCGGGCTCGGGGCCGAGTGGGGAGGGGAAGTCGGAGGCAGCGTCAGGCTCCCCTGGCCAGGTGGGGAGGGGGAGACAAAGGCGGCATCAGGGAGATCGACCGAGTGGGGAGTCAGAGGAGTGACTTGAAGGCTGCTTCTCACGTCTAGTATAAATTAGAGATTTGATTCGCACTGATTCTGCTTCTAGCGAGGGAGAGTGGAGGCCGTTTGGTAGAGCTTCGGCTCCTTCGGACGAGAATCGAGAGCCAAAGCTCTATCAAATGGGGCCTAAATTGAGAATATATGATTGTCATGATTCAAGAATCATAACCAGTAATTATGCGCCGAAGAGGGCTTCAACCATGGTTTCCTTCTTGATGTCGTGGCTTAAGCTATTAGTGGAGTTTGATTGAGAAAGGGAGGAAGAAAGAATGTGTTGAGGACGGGGTGTGCAAGGCAGCAGAGATTGTAGGTAGAGGGAGGGAGATGATTAGAGATAATTTTTCTTGTTTATTCTATAATCTGCTAGTCTCCTTATAACTTGGAGGATCTAGCCTAACAACCCAATCTCAAACCAACTAACAAAACAATAATTAACAAAATGTCCTTTTTAGCTTAAACAAGTTAATAACTAACATTACTACTTTTCCTGGCATTTGAATGGTACTGTTCTTGGATCTTTTGTACAACCAGCTGTTTTGATAATTGATGCTTACAATGCTTTGAACAATCAGAACTACAAAGACAACAGGATCAAGATTTCATTGGTAGAGCACTGGTACTTGTCATTATTCTTTTTGCCTTTCCAGTAGTATTCTGAACTGCCATGTCTACACTCTGCAGCCTTGCAGGATATGTTATTTCGCCATATGTTTTTCTTTCCTTACTGATCAGATTGAGCTATTAGTTCATGATGAAGTACAAAATTTTATTATTTTTATAATCTAAAGTAACACATAGAACTTAGGAGGATGCATATTATCTTCTTTTCCAAATTTGCAGCATGGGGATAAATTATTTCATCTTTCTTATTTACTTTTATTATGTCACGATGAAGTATCATGGTTGGATGCAATAACCAAATTTAAAATTGTTAGAGCTCCAAATGATTACTTGTTTTCCAATTATTTTATTTCTAATATGTGTTGGAACCTCTTGGTTGAAGTGCCACCATGTTTTATGCAGATGCAATAGTCAAAGTACTAACAAGTGGTGGTAGTGTGTTACTGCCTGTTGATACAGCCAGTAGAGTGCTAGAACTTCTTTTGATATTGGAGCAAGTGAAATCTTGTGTTGTATTCTTGTACTCTTTTATCATCTTGTTTTAACGATGTGCATTAATTTTGCCTTGATATGTTGTAATACTAGACTCTGACGACATTTGACCTACCCTGTCTACTTTCTGACAAATGTTTCTACAAGTACTATTGATTATGCCAAGAGTTTTTCTTGAATGGATGAGTGATTCAATCTCATAGTCTTTTGAACACACTAGAAACAATACCTTCTTATTAAAGTATGAATGATTCTCAATATTTACATTTTCAAATTCATTATAAGTTATTTCTTTGTGCATGTTAACATTTACCGTGTGGTCACTATGTGAGCCTGAAGACTAATTGTGGCTATAACACCTGCAAAACAGCCCAATAGACAGGCTTCCTCTCTCTTGATCTTCATGGAGTCACACGTATTTGTTCTCTTTCGCCGTCTCAGGACCTCGAATTGACATGCTTGAGGCCCTTTGACACGCCATGCATATTGATTAGGATTGGCAATCGCGTGGATACCTCTAGCTACGACTGCCGTCTATTAAAATCGAAACCCAAAATTATGTCGTCTACCCAAACACACTAGATTTATCAGGTACAACTGCCATCTATCAAAACCCGAAGCCCAAAATTATGTCGTCTACCCAAACCCACTAGATTTATTGGGTATAGATCGGTATCCAAACCTACCCATTACCCAATGGGAACCCATAGGTAGCAGGCTGTGCTAAAAACAGAGGGTTAATGTAGGCTATAGGTGATCAATGGTACTCCAGTTCATTTTATTTAATCAGTACATCATGATGACTTATAGGTGACCAATAATACTATAAGTTCAAGTGAGTACATATAAAATATTTGATGGCAAATACTACACCATTCTATAGTGTTTTTATAGAAACAAATGTGTTTTTATAGACATTGTATTTGGTTTCGATAAACAAGATGATAAGCATTGGAGTAAAATGTGGGACAGTGAAATGTAAGCTCATTTAATGAATAAGATAAGATAGGAAACTCAATTGACATGCATTTAACTCACTCACATAGCATATACTTAACACTTATGACTACAGCGATAGCAGAGATGTCAACATATAATAGAGCATCGTCTAAAAGAAAGAGTATGATATATACACAACAAATTCAGAGTATGATATGTGTAAAACAAATTCAGAGCATGATATATGCTCAACAAATTTCTGAATGTAGTATTGCGTTTAAAGCCTTATTTGTGTCTCAGCCTCTCATTTAGGTAGTTACGTTTCAATTTTCTAATATATATCTTATAAAAAATGGACCCATATTACCTATAGGTACAAATTAACATCTACACCTATCATGTATCCTTATCAGGTATCCAAACCCCGAAAACTTATGAATCTGAAGTCCTACCCGTACTCACTCTTATCGGATTAGGTACCCACATGTACCTAAATCTATGGATAAAAATGCCATCCCTAATACTGATCCGACCTTGTGCTCAACGACCAGATCGACACAAGTACCCGCACAACACGGTGAGCTGTTATGGATGGCACAGTCACGTACGGTGGCCCGCCTATCTTCCTCCAGCGCCGCCCTTGCTCCCGGCATTTGTGCACGACGGCAACCATGAAGGCACACAGAAGACCCTACACCGCTTCTGCTGTGACTTCCATATTCCAGGTGCTCGACAGGTGGTGCAGGAGTACGTCCGGACGTGTACAACATGCCAACGGAAAAAGACGGAAGAACCTTCACCCGCCGGACTTTTGCAGTCCACAGTGGCGGAGGACCGGGTCTGGCAGCTTGCCAGACCTAGCCCACTGAGACAGCACCGGGACTCCCACAGCTGCACAGATTCTCAACATTCTTTTTCAGCTATGGTGTCCCCAATTCTTTGCGTGCCAAACTACCTACGCAATGTGACAACGTGCAAGATTCCCTAGATTTTTGTCAACAAGTTCCCTATAAAAATCAGTGAAAACTAAAAGAAAAACTAAAAGGCTACATGCAGTAGCATCAGGCTTACTTTTGTTTGTCATGATCTTGCAAGTCTAGCCATAAAGATGGTTGAGCTTGAAAGACATACTGTATTTCCATTAGTTTATCATCTTATTGAGTTGGCACTGCTACTACCAGTGGCAACAACATCGGTTGAAAGGGTCTTCTCAGCTATGAAGATTATTAAGACTAATTTACGCAACAAGATATCCGATGATTGGCTTAATGGCTTAATGGTGTGCTACATCAAACGAGACATATTTAAAGGACTTCATATTGATGAAATTAAGAAGTATTTTCAGAAGATGAAAACTCATCGAATGCAATTGCCTTCTGCCTAGACAGAACTAGTATTTTACTGGTACGTTTTTTGTTTTCCTTTTGCATCTTTGTGCTTTATAATATTGTGATCAATCTATTTAGCAAACTAGTTTTGTTCATTCTTATCGGTGTATGAATAACTTTGATTCATATAAAATTATTAATCTATACTAAAGAATTCGCCACATCATAATTTTGTTCTGTCCTCCGCCACTGGCAGTCCTTACTAGTTCCTGACTTCCTTCCCTGACATTGATATGGACTTCATAGAGAGTCTTCTCCCTCGCGTGGGTGGCAAGTCTCACTACAAGGATGCATATTTTCCTCAAGTGTTTTCCACACTCGGGATAGAGGACAAAACACTCGGGATACACTATCTCGAGTGGGCACACTCGGCGTAGTGCACTCGGTGTTATTTTATCGGAAAAAGTTGGCTATGCCGAGTGTACTCTTGGGAAAAAAATCTATACCTGAGTGCACTCTCGGGATAGCGCTAGGATTGAGGACCGTCTCCGTGGCGGACAGGGTAGCAACACGTCAACATCTATGCCGAGTGCACTCTCGGGATAGGTACCAGACCCTGGCCACAAAACAGCCAGCTCAAATTATCAATTCACATCCACAATTCAATTATATCAAGCCACAATTCACATAACAGCCACAATTCACATCCAGCCAGCCACAATATAACATTATCAATTAACATTTCAATAATACAGATCCACAATATCAATTCACATTATACGTTAAACCAATATAACGAAAACAACGCCATAACCCATCCACAAAACATAACTCCATTGCACATTCACATACAATGCACATATCACAAATATTTTTACATGACTCCAACATATTTGCATGTGCACATATCACAAACGAAGTCCGAAATTCAACAAGTCCGAAGTTCAACAAACGAAGTCCACATACACAAAGCATAAAAAGTTGTACATATTACATCCATACCAAATCCAAAACCACTCCTCGAGGGCTAGATGAATCCAATTAGCTTCTATGTCCCTTGTTTCTTCATCCCCTGCACATTACATTTCAAGAATAAAACATATTATATCATTTTCATTTAATACAAGGTTACATATTTATAGAAAAGACATATAAGTTAAACGTATTCGCACACACGATATATCCAAACATAACATCAAGTAGGGCAAATTTTTTGAATAGCAAGTCATCAACCAAATCAGATATGATTACTCACCTGGAGATGCAAACCAGTCTATATCATGATTTGGAATCCCAACATTATCTTCACCCAATAAGGCATCCCCTGGACTATTCCTCGATGATTGTCCAATGTTAATAGCATGATGAGAGTTTTGGGTGTCCTAAGCAGAAATTTCAATTTAGTATCTATAATGCATAGTTTCATATATCTACCCAACATGGAGTTATATACATACATCTTGTCTCGGTTGATGTTGAGGCGTCGAGAATGCATTGAAGTTAAAGTTCAATACAGGCGATGGAGGAGGTGGATTTCCTGAAGAGGTTGCTAGAGTATAATCCTGCCAACAAGAATGTTACCATTTGACTACTATGAAAATCTCAAATTTAACACAAATGTCAATTACTTTTTTACCTGCATCCATTGTGCCATGGCCGTGAATCCCGTATGCATAGCATTCCGCATATCTCGGTTCTCATCCCGCACACTCGCAAGCTTACGTCTCAACTCTTCATCGCTTTGCCTCATAGAAGAAGAAGCATTGCTTGAAGTGCCATATGGGGCAGAAGTCAAGCGCACATTCCTATCATCAAATGCACCATCAAGAAGCGCATAACGGCCATGAGGCTTCCCACCTGTATTCTGGTACATCAATTGTGCATCAAAATCCCCATGCAGCCAATTAACATCAGGTCCATGCCTTTCTTGGTATGCATCTCGATACTTCGCCTAGAAAGGTATGAAAACATTGAAATGCCACAACTATTCTGAAAAACAAAATTAGCTACGTGTTAGTGTTAGTGCTACGCACCAAGTTCATCTGGACATGTGGGTTGGTGACAGGTGGAATCTCAGAACCCTCAAAGTTTTCCATGTCTTGCATCGAAACCCCTCCATGAACAGCATAAGCCTCTAAAGGTGTCACAGGTCTTCGAAACCTCCTCTCCTGCAACAAAACAAGGAAAATGTATTAAGTCCGAGTGTCAGAAACGATGGTTTGAAAATACAGACTTTCTATTACCATTTCTCTTTGGGTTCGACTAATAGAACTAGATCCACCTCGGTTCACCCTTGCCCTGAAGTGGCACGAAGATTCCGCTTCATTTCACTTACATTTGCCATCTTTGTATCACACCATTGTGTAATGAGATGCCCCCAAGCCTCGTCATTGATCCATGCAGGTTTGACTTGGTTATACTCAGTAGCAGTGAGAAACAATGGATTCTCTCTTGTGTCAATGTCTTCATCTTCACACACATCCTTGTAGTACGTGGTCACAATTTGCTACTCGAGTGTTGTACATTAGTCACTTGACATGGTATTGGCAAGCCGCCTCTAAAGTTGCCTCCCATCTCGCCCTAGTGTCATTCGAGTAACCTTCACCTTCAGGATAAGTGTACCGAGTCTGCATTCCATAGACTTATAAAGAACATAACAAGTAAAGAACATAACAAGTCTACCAATGTCATATTTGCAAATAACTACACGGAAATCTTTCTTCACCCGATCTGCTATTGTATCACCCGCTTCACCAACAGCATACCAATGTCTCCATTTTGTAGCTGTTACGATAGCTGGAGGACTCAATGTCATATCTTGCACAGTTTGTGGATAGTGATAGTGCAACAAAGGCTGCAACACAATGTTTGGTTCACGTGGCCTCCCGACAAATACAATATGTTTCCATTGCCTAGAACCATATTCAAGATGGTAAGATTATATGGATGTGAGAATTAATTACATGATGGCATATAGCAAAACTTACCTTTTTCCTGCTGATACTATCACCTCCCTCCTCGCAGCGTGGGAGGAAGTGGAGGATTGAATTTTGCCCGTGACTTGCGGATCGCAAGATTTGCATCTGCTGAACTTCTTCTTCCTGTGTAGTCGGGATCCTCAACTCAGTATTTCCTCTTCCTCGTGTGCTTCCTCTTCCTCTGCAGCCTGTGCTTCCTCTTGTGTAGCCTGTCTAGATGAGGATGCCCTACCTTCAGATCGCTTTAGTTTTTGCAAGAAATTTTTCTTCAACTTATGCCTGCATTAGTTGAAATGTTAGTAACAGATCATATATGCAATAAAATCAATAATGTAATGAAAAAACATAAGTATAATGTAATTAAAATCAATATTGTACCATATCATCTATTCATTGTCCTCATCATAATCTGGTTCACTAGCATTATAGCTAGAATCAGTGAAGGCATCAGAATCACACTCTTCATCTGAATGAGATTCTACTTCTACACTAGTACAAACATTCCGTAATATTGTAAGATCTTTCTCATTGCATATTGTATCCACTTCATTCGAGACATAAACGACATCCAACTCATCTCCTAGATCGATAGCGAATGTGCCGCTCAACCCTTCCTCCTGAAAGAACTCGGTGGACGTCGTACTAGTTGGAGCTTGATTAATGAAATGTGACATGTCTCGTTTTTCGACATGACAGACTACCCACCAATCTTTCAAGTCAATCTTCTTGATGTGTTTTGTTTTGGGACCTGATATATCTCGTTTAGGGACCTTACATGGGTACGGGGTGTAGTATACTTGAGAGCACTAATGAGGTAGAACAAATAGCTCAAAGACAGAATGTTTTGATGTATGTTTGATCTCAACCAAACCAATATTTGGAGAGCGCCGCACACCGGTTGTTGGATTGAACCAATGACAATCGAATAAAACTAAGTTGAAATGTTTATCACTAGGGAATGTCACTTCGATGATATCTTCAATTATCCGTAGTATTCGATCTTGGAACTACCCTCTCGAGCTAGTATAGACACCACTTTGTTATGATAGTCAAATTTGCATTTTGCCGCTCATACTTTGCGAGCGGAATCTATATCCATTGATATCATATCCATTAGCGATGTCACTGGATCCAGACATGTACGAGAAATCTGCTTTAAGTCGTGATGGGCGCTTGGAGTTTTCATGCCTTTGGAAATATGAAAAAGGGAGTAAATAAATATATCTAATCTATTTCATAATCAATGGAAGGTTGTTCACTTACATATTTTCGGAACCAGTCAATGAACTTGGGATGTCCAGCTCTGGCCCCATTTTTTCTTAACCTATCTAGTTCAGTAGCAGATGGTTGTCCCCTATCAGGCCAGACCGTTTTATCATATTGGCTATCAAATAAATTAACAAATATATTAGTATACATGTGTTTGTTTGTGTATATGTAAATTAACAAAATTGAGATACTTACTCAACAAAATCATCCATTTCCAATGTGTTTGTGTATATGTAAATCATTATTGCTTTATGCTCCTCGGGTGTCAGCATACGAGAGCCATTGTTCCCTTGTTTTCGTCCTGGGACTTGCATAGTGCTAAGTGTGCAATTCAAAGTGTTGACTTCATACCCGTCATCATATCGTGGCCACTTATTTCTAGAAGACTGAACTTCACTTGAGAAATATAACGATACGAAGTTTGATATCTCTTCCGCAATATAAGCCTCGACAATGCATCCTTCCACTCTAGCTTTGTTTTTTACCCGTTTCTTAACATGTTGAAGAGCCCTACACATGTAAATCGAGATATTTAGCCATCCCATCACGCGAGTATAGTTTACAAAGTAGGGACATCTTACCTTTCGAATGGATACATCCACCGATATTGAACAGGTCCACCCACACGTGCTTCATATGGTAAATGGATAACCATGTGCATCATGCATGTGAAAAACCCTGGCGGGAATATTTTGCTCAAGTTTGCACAAAATAAAAGTTATCTCTTCTTCCAATTCCCTCATTCTTTGTGGATCGATCTCCTTGGCACACAATTGCCTAAAAAAGTAACTCAACTCAGCCAGCGAGATCCACACGCTCTCCGGAAGAAATCCACGGAAAGCTATCGACATGAGAACCTCGATGAAGATGTGAAAATCATGACTTTTCATCCCATTCACACGGAGTTGTTAAAGGTTGACTCCCCGTCTAATGTTTGCTGCATACATATCTGGAAACTTCAACTCTTTCATTGATGAGGACATCAAAAACATGGATACGACCAGCGTGACCACTGCCCCTCCTTCCTCTCCGGCTTCGCCAATGACTACCGATTTGCTCCATCTTCGTCACAAATGATCGACCACTGCGGGAAACCGTCACCGAGAGGCCTTAATCCAAAAGCTCGGCTATTCAAGCCCACATCAACAGACAAGGGCCTCAAACACACACCCCAGAACAGCCCACGCGTCAAGAAAGGCCTATATGGAAGCCCAAGATGCCAAAAGCCGGTTCGGCCATCCAGCAGCATGCCAACTTCAAGCGGGCATAACTTGGGCTCCGGACTCCGTTTTCAGCGTCGACCACCCGTTTGAAAGCTTAGGAGATAAGCTTTCCAATGGATCAACCCCACTTCAAATTCACTCCAGAACGACGGGAAAATGTGGAACAATGTCACGGGCCAGAAATTCAGGTGCTGCGTCACCTCACTTTTGAGCCTATGGCCCATGTATCTTAGGGTTTTGGTGGCCACCACTCTTTTGGCTGCCCTACACCTCCTGGCCGCCGCTATATATGTGGCTGCCACCGTTTCTTTACGCTTAGGTTTTGTTGTGTTTTGGTAGACCCCTTGTCGTCCCTCCTCGTGTTGGCGTGTGTCGACTAGACCACCCGTGACGAAGAAACGAACCTCACCTTTGTATCTTTGAGATTATTGGATTGGAATTGCTCTCACCTTGTTCTTGCTTGTTCTCGGTTGCAGCGGTACAAGGATCGTCGAGTCTTGATTCGGTTGATCGCCTCGTGTGGTGACGTTGCGATTGCTTGGTTGCTGATCTCGTGGTTAGTAGCCGTTCCATCTACTTCGTGCACCATCAAACCGACGTATCGTTCTCATCAGAAGATCGGGCCGACCCCCGTGCGCATCAAGTGGTATCAGAGCGACGGTTGCCTGGTGAGAACACCCTTATCTTTGTTTAGTTCATCTTGTTCGTCCTAGAGTCCAGAAAAACAGCCCCAAAAAAAATCTGTTCGTCGTGTGTTTGATCTAATCCGAGCCCCTTTTGGCCTTTACTATTACTGCCTAGTTTAATTCTTGTTGAATTTGCGTTACATCGTCGTGTCGTTGCTGGTCTTAGTGTTTTGATCTTTAGAGTTTCGAGTTCTTGTCACGTTCTTGTCACCGAGTTGAACTCCATCACGTCGCCGCGTCCAATTCGGATCCTCCTCTGTCCAGTTCGGTATTTTGGTCATAACTCCCTCATACGAACTCAGATTTTGCTGTTCTTGTACTTTCCTGAAAGCTTGAGAAATTATCTACAACTTTGTCCATTGTGAAACTTTCCAGAAACGCCGTCTTCTTGCCCAAAATCGCGTTGGATTGGAATCTGTTTTCGTCCTGGATTTTCTGAGCAGTCTGTATTTCGGGGTCAATATCTCTGACTTCCCTTATCCAAAATAGACGTTCCATATATGCAAATTGATCAACTCGAAAAGATCTACAACTTTCCTGTTATACTTTTTTGCATTGGAAGCCAATAAAAACCCGAAAACAGCGTTTGAAGTTTCTGCATAGTAGATCTCTTTGCAGCAGAAAAAAAGTTTGAGTTGTAATTCATCATATGTGCCACTTGTTGATATAGAAGGAAAAAAATTAAAAAAAAGGCAAGTGCATATAAAAGAGCCGCACTAAAAGGTGGAAAAAAAGCCCTAGCTATTTGCTTGTGTCTTTGTGGTCATTACAGTTCTTTGTTTACGTGACTTCATTGGTGTCGGGCTCGCGTCTCTAATGCGGTCTAGCCTAGGACCGACAAAAGTACCGCCGTTGAGCGTTCTTTCAACTTGTTTTGGCTAGTGTGGTTCTAGTTTATCCTTTGCTACATATTATACCTATCCAAGCTCCACCTACTATTAACCACGGAGAAGCACCTTGCAATCGCTTTGTCACCCCCGAGTCAGATTACCATCATCCACCGATTGAAACTTGAAAAGCTGCGGGGTAAACGGGTAGAACTTGGTGTAAGCTTGGCGTGTGAGATCCTCCCTTGTCCACATATTAGTAGTTTATAGGAACTAATTCTCTTGTGAGTTCTCTGTTTGTTGCCCCTAACAATGGCGGGTTCACATAGCAAGACAACTTACGAGGATGATATTGAGGATTGTCCATGCTTGTGAAAGAGAAAAGAAATCTTGGCGAAAACTTAGCGACTTGAGTCCTGCGAGAAATCAAAGGGTGAGGCGGTCGAGCATGGGATTATCCTTCGACCAAGAATGAGAACACACCATCTGAAGAAAGATTTGAAGCCTACCTCACCCAAGAAGAAGGATAGTAAGTGTATTTCAATATGTAATGATAAGAAGCGTGCTTGCTACTCCTGCGACTAACCACATGAGCAAGAATGATCAAGATGGTGTGCACTGAGTCTTTGCAATGACGGACAACTACATGAGCCTCATATCTCATCGCCTACTTAGTGCACCGATGGAACATGCCAATGAAACTCAACGCAACAACTTATTCCAAACTAAGTTTGTTGTGCAAAACGCATACACGTCATCATTGATGGAGAAGCTGTAGCAACCTCGCAAGTCTACACATGGTTGAGAAACTTGGCTTGACCACGACTCCACTTCAACAACCTTACTCAATGGAATGGTTCAACTCAATTGGTAAGGTTAGGGTAACCTAAGCTGTGCAAGTTCTGTCTCCATTGGTTCATACCATGAGCATGTTTGTTGTGATGTCATACCTATGGAATCATGTTCACTTTTATTAGGTAGACCTTGGTTATATGATGTTGATGCTATTCACTATGGTAGAACCAATCAATATACTTTCAAGTTTAATGGAAAGAAATTGGTTTTGAATCCAATGACTCTCTTTGAGCTAGCCAAAATTAATGCAAAAAGAACTAATGGTAAAGAACATGAGGATGACAAACTTGTTAGTGGAGTACAACAATCTAAACCAATGTTCAAGAAAGAAATTCTTTTAAATAAGATTGTTTCATCACATGATATTGCTTTGCGAGACATCATTTCCTTGCCTCCTGTTGCCACTAACCTTTGCGGGATCATGAGAAGGAGTCGAGGGCGACTCCAATTCAAGAAGGGAGGATGATGAGGACATCAACAACATGGATCGACCAGCGTGACCGCTGCCCTCCTTCCTCTCGGCCGCCAATGACTACCGCAATTGCTCCATCTTCGTCACAAATGATCGATCTTCGGGAACTTCGTCACCGAGAGGCCTTAATCCAAAAGCTCGGCTATTCAAGCCCACATCAACAGACAAGGGCCTCAAACACACACCCCCAGAACAGCCCACGCGTCAAGAAAGGCCTATATGGAAGCCCAAGATGCCAAAAAACCCGGTTCGGCCATCCAGCAGCATGCCAACTTCAAACGGGCATAACTTGGGCTCCCGGACTCCGTTTTCAGCGTGCGACCACCCGTTTGAAAGCTTAGGAGATAAGCTTTCCAATGGATCTAGCCCCACTTCCAAATTCACTCCAGAACGACGGGAAAATGCGGAACAATGTCACGGGCCAGAAATTCAGGGTGCTGCGTCACCTCACTTTTGGGCCTATGGCCCATGTATCTTAGGGTTTTGGTGGCCACCACTCTTTTGGCTGCCCTACACCTCCTGGCCGCCGCTATATATGTGGCCGCCACCGTTTCTTTACGCTTAGGTTTTGTTGTGTTTTGGTAGACCCCTTGTGCGTCCCTCCTCGTGTTCGCGTGTGTCGACTAGACCACCCGTGACGAGAAACAGAACCTCACCTTTGTATCTTTGAGATTATTGGATTGGAATTGCTCTCACCTTGTTCTTGCTTGTTCTCGGTTGCAGCGGTACAAGGATCGATCGAGTCTTGATTCGGTTGATCGCCTCGTGTGGTGACGTTGCGATTGCAGTTCTTGATCTCGTGGTTAGTAGCCGTTCCATCTACTTCGTGCACCATCAAACCGACGTATCGTTCTCATCAGAAGATCGGGCCGACCCCCGTGCGCATCATTCATCCATTGCAGAACTAGTATTATTTGTGGTCTATTTAAGCAGAAAGCCACCTTTGGCTTTTCCCAAGTACCGTTAGATTTCTCCTTCAAATGATAGCTTGGACGATCGCACAACTCTGCAAGGTCTAGTCGAGCCTTTACATTATCCTTAGTTCGATCAGCAATATCAATGCATGTTGACCAAAATAATTCTGCTACATTTTTCTCTGTATGCATGGCATCAACATTGTGACGCAATAAGAGTTTTTCAAAGTATGGCAAGCTCCAGAAGCCTGGTACGTGGGTCCAATTATGTGTCTCTGAGAAACCTTCAAATTGGTGTTTTTGTTTACTCTGACTTGGTACTAGATCTAGAAGCTGCATATGAATTTGGACACCTGTCAGACGAGGTAGAGGGGTATCGAACACCTGTCACTTCGAAATTCCTTTTGACTCACTTTGAATGGGTGTTGACTTTAAGAAATTGTCGATGTGATCAAACCGGTATACTTTTTACCATTTCTCAACCATAATGCGAGACAAGTTTCCCAAACAAAGCTGGACATGCAAATTTCCCATGTGTCTTTGTGTCGAGATACCATTCCAAGAGCAGGCAAATCATTAATGGACCATAGATAGCATGCTTGCATGTTGAATGCCTGTCTCGAAGATCTATCATATGTTACAACTCCATCCCATAACTTATGTAGATCATCATACAGAGGTTGCATGTATATGTCAATATTTTTGCCAGGATGCTCCGGACCAGGAATAATTAGAGTGAGAAACACGTATTCCTTTTTCATGCAGTGTGTCGGAGGTAAGTTATAAGGAACAACAAAGACATGCCAACAAGAATGTGGTGCAACGGCAAAACTAAATGGAGAGAAGCCATCTATGCACAGACCTAATCGTACATTTCTAGATTCTGCGGCAAAGTCAGGAAAGTCAAGATCAAACTGTCTCCAAGCTTCACCATCAGATGGGCGTACCATCATGTCAGGTTTATCTCTATATCCATCTCTATGCCATCGCATGAGTGCGGCAGTGTTGGCATCCATATAGCACCTTTGAAGTCGAGGAATGAGTTGAAGATAGCGCAAAATTTTTCTTGCAATTGGTTTTTGACGGCTTGTTCTGGAATCATTCTCCACCTACACGTACCGTGCTTCTCCACACACATCGCATTTTGTCTTTTCAATGCTGTCCTTCCAAAATAGCATGCATCCTTTTACGCAAGCATCGATCTTGTTGTACGACATACCTACACCACTTAACAGTCGTTTAGGCTCATTAATTGTCCGAGGCATTTTTGAATCCGACGTGACCGGTAGAAGATCATACATTAGACTGAGATTTGCATCATATGCAGCATTTGAAAGGTTGTACTGAGATTTCATAGACATCAAACGAGAAACTGCGGAGAGTACAATCTCATTAGTGTCTTTATGGACCCATTGCATGGTGGACTCGACCAATTTGAAGAAAGAATTTCTTTGCAATAGATGCGTTTGTGTACTCGATGCTTCATGAGCATCTCGATATCTTCGACATGTCACTCATGTGGTGAGATTCATCGACCTCCTCATGTTGACGAGGCGGACGAGACGGTCTTGCCTCTCCATGTGAAGTCCATACGAGGTATTCGGTGTAAAGCCATTCTTCACTAAATGACGTCTGATTTGGAGATCTTGTTTCTTGTAATTTCCACATGTCCGACAAGGGCAACTAGGCAACATTTGATTAGAGTTTAGGCCAGGAAAAGCGATACTAAGAAACTCTCTTATTTTTCTAAACCAATTAATATTTGGCCTCCCATTCTCCCAATCCGTATACATCCATGAGCGATCTTCAGCCATTGTTTCGAAAAAACTAAAGCATAAAGCATAAGTAAAGCATAAATTAGCATATACAGTGATAAACTAAAGCCATTGTTTCGAACAAACTAACACAATTGTTACTAAAGTCATTGTTTCGAACAAACTAACACAATTGTTACTAAACCAATTGCTTCGAACAAACTAACACAATTGTTACTAAACCCATTGCTTCGAACAAACTAACACAATTGTTACTAAACCCATTGCTTCGAACAAACTAACACAATTGTTACGTTGACATATACACAGTGGTAAATCATAAATTAGCATTCATTAACTTAGTTTCATCACGTTCAAATCAACATACAGTGGTAAATCACAATAAAACAAATATAAATAATGACAAAACTAAAGCATAAATTAGCATTCATTAACTTACATTGTTCCTTCTAACAACAATAGAGCAAGGCTACGTCGAGTGCACTCTCGGGGACTCACCTAGAAAGCACCCAAAGCAAGCACGTTCAATAATATATGACGGTATCCACGTGGTCCCGTAATAAAAAATTTCATACATATCACCGAAAGTAAGCAAGGAGAAGGTCGCGGCGGGAAGAAAGCGTGATCGATCGCGGCGGGAGGGCAGCGTGGGCGGTCACGCAGCGAGGGAGGGCAAGCGGCGAGGCGGCGCGTGGTGAGGAGGCGGCAGAGGAGGTCGGCGATGGGGAGGGGCGTCTGCGGCGATCGGTCGGGAAACGAGCAATGGCGAAACAACGGGCGGCGGAGGAGACAGCGGCGGCTGGCGCCGAATCAAGCGACGACGGGCGCCCGGCGAAGAGGCGGCTTCGGCGGCGCGGACGGCGGTGGCGGTCTTTAAGGGAAGAAGCGGCAGCGGCGGCGGAGAGGCGGCGGCGGCGGCGGGCGGCGATCGAGGCGAGAGTAGACTAGACTTTGCATTTTTGGTGGCGTGAGCTGGTTCTGGGCCGGGTGAGTCTTGCGGAGCTAATCGAAGATGTGAAACGGAGCCAGATTCGTTTGGCTTGGGCCTAGGGTTTGCCCCGATGGGCCGAGTGCACTCTCGGCAAATCCCTATCCCGAGTGCCCTCTCGGTCGACATTGCCCCTATGGGCCGAGTGCACTCTCGGCAAATCCCTATCCCGAGTGCCCTCTCGGTCGACATTGGCCGCGTGGCGCTAGATTCGTCTCGCTTGGGCCTAGGGTTTGCCCCGATGGGCCGAGTGCACTCTCGGCACTCCCTAGCCCGAATGCCCTCTCTGTCAAAATTGACCGCGTGGCAGCAGATGCGTGCGTCTAGGACCTAGGGTTTGCTCCTATGGACTGAGTGTACTCTCGGCACATCCTATCCCAAGTGCCCTCTCGGTCGACAGGGGCTGCGTGGCAGTTGCCCTAGCCGCCAGGCGGGAGGTTTAGATTTGAATCTGGACGAATCTCCTCCGAGTGCACTCTCGGTATACATGTACGCCGAGTGCCCTCTCGGTCTACTCATAATCTACACCGAGTGCCCACTCGGGATAGAGTGCACTGCCTTTGCTGACATGGCAACTGGTAATCTATGCCGAGTGTGCCCTCGCATTATTTTGTCCTACGTGGACGAAAACGTCATATTTCGAGTGCACTCTCGGAATAGATATTGTATATTGCGAGAGCACACTCGGCATAGGTTAATCTACTTCGAGTGTGCACTCGGTTTCTTATTTTCACACTCGCCCCAAAACTGGATTCTTGTAGTGTCTGTTATCCTGATGGTGGTAGATAGATTCTTTAAATATGCACATTTCATCCCCTTAGCGATCCCTACACTGCCGAGGCCGTCACCTGCACGTTCTTCAACGACATTGTGCGCCTACATGGGATTCCGGTCTCCGTTGTCTTCGATAGAGACCTGATTTTCACTTTGTCCTTTGGGCATGAACTGTTCCACGCTGCCGGCAGACGCCAATTTATGGGCTCCGCCTTCCACCTGCAGTCCGATGGCCAGTCCGAGGCAGTCAATAAGGCCATCACCAAGGATAGAAAAACCGGCGAATTTTGGCAAAATTTCGCATTTTGGACCAGGCCAAATTTTTTAGTACCGGCCAAATTCAAAAATTTTAAAAAATTTGAATTTGCTACAGTGATTTCAGAAATTTCGGGTTCAAAATCTGGATTTTCATTTTTGGTACCCAGATTGGACCGGATTTTTGTCACTAATATAGAATAACATGATATTTGATGATAATTTGTGAAAAAATGAATTGTTTGAGACATTTAAAAAAAACAATACAAACACTAACAGAATTTTATAAAATTTAATAAGGTAAATAATTCTATAAAAGATTTATGGTATGATCTTTAGAAGCTTAGAGTCATACAGAAATTTTTTTGAAATATTTTAACTTCATTTGCAATCTTTTAAAAGTAAAAAACTGAATTAGTATAAATGTGGTAGTAATGATGTCAGAATTTTATAAAATTTTCCAACTTTGATCATGACCTAGAAATTTTATTATAGGTTATTAATTCCCTTATAAACATTTTGTGAAAGTTTCAAAATATTTTAATCTTCTTTGATTTCTCAATCAAAAATTATGTACGGTACAAGCACGCGCTCTTAAATCCAAAAACTACGAAGTAGAGCGTTCACATTTTTTAGGAAATTTTTATGGTTGTTCATGATCTACAAAATTTATGAGAACATCACTGATTCCTTTTGAAGATGTTCAATTTTTTCTGTAATTTTTTCATGCTTCGAGCAATGCAAAAAATAATGTATTGTTTCTAAAAATATCCAATTTTTTCAAAATTTATTATGGTTGATCAGTATCTTAAAATTTTATTACAGTATCATCAATTCTTTGTGACTATCCACAAAAAATTTTGTAATTTTTTGATACATGGAACTATGCAAAAAAATAGTTACAATAGTTACAAAATTTTGTAATTTTATGTATCATTTTATGTATCATTTTACGTATCATTTTATGTATCATTTCAGTTGTTACATCAAATTTGAACTAACGAGCTATTATCAAGTCGAGTCTTATTAACTTTTTTCGCTCAAAATTGTCCTATTCCATGTGCACTTCTTTTCCTAGTGCACTGCACTCTCATGCGTCGCTGGTACTGCCTTGACAAAAGTTATGGTGAGATGCATTGCATCCTTGGCCTACTTTGCTTTCTCGGGTTTGGTGCACACACAAGGGAGATGTATTCTCGTTGGCCAGCTTTCATGTGCTCGATCAATTATTGGCCATGTTCACGCTTGTCCTGGCTCTTTCTTTCTTCACTTCATCTCCCAGCTGCATTTGGCGCTTTTCCATTCTTTCTCCACAACTCTGGCCAAAGCTCTCTCCATTCCGGCGCAACTCCGACCAGATCCAGCCTCCTCTGGCGATCGGCGGTGACATTTCGGGTGAAGAGACCGAAATTTCGGGTTCAAAAACCGAAATTTCGGTAACTGCAGAAAATTTTGCCCGGTGAGATTTGATTTCTCTTTTGCTTTCATATCTATTTTTTGGATGATATGTAACGCTGAGAGTTTAGGCTTGGAGATGTATTTGAGATGTATTAGGGAAATATGAGCTTGGCTAAGTTAGGAAAATTTGTTTGAGGTAGTAGCTCCCAGGTCTAGTTGTTCTCATGCCTTTGAGCTAAGCCAGGAGGAAGCCTTGATCCCATAACTAGTTAGTAGTTACAATGTTTGAAGTATCCTTCCCGGTTGAGCAATAAAGATCACATGTGCGATGATATTGCTGCCGATATATGTTAAAGAAATAGTGACATTGCTGCTGATATGACTTATTTTTGTGACATGAAAAAATAGTCCTACCTGCTGGTAGTTGAAAATTTGTAATTAAATTGTACTGGTATCAGTTGCCCAGCTGCCAAGTGTTATATTTTCTCACATTGCATCGTTGCGATCATCGGTATATTCTATGTTCCGTTGCAGGCTCTAGTGACTAGTGGTGGCGGATCATGACGGTAGCATATGGGATCACGGAGAGCGCATCGGCCTCGGGTCGAGGTGTCACTACTGCAACCAAGTCATGAAGGCTGGAGGGGCAACACGGCTAAAGCAACACCTGGCAGGCCGCGTTGGCGATGTGAGGGCCTATCCCAGCATGCCTAAAGTGGTTAGGCAGGCCATGCTCGTGGACCTCCATGGATATCGAGAGCAGAAGAAGGAGAAGGAGGCAGAGCGGCTCCGTAAGGAGGAGGCATCGGAGGACTAGGATGCCTTCGCTAGTGACTACCGTACAGAGCAGGAACAACTCAAGATGGCCTTGAGAGCCTCCAAAGAAGAGGCATACCTCAGGAGCCAAGGTTTGACCCCAAGTTTGGGGTCTGGGAGTGCTCCAAAGAAGACATCGGTCCAGTCCACTATCGGCAAAATATTTGGGAGGAGCACATCAACACGTGCAAGCCAAGCTCCCATCGATGTTGATCTTGCACGGAGTGCCACCCCGCAGTAGCCCCGTATTGACACCGCACTGAAGAAGGTAAAAGGCATGCACTGGGGAGGGCATGGGCCAAATGGGCTCATGCAAATGCAATTCCAGGAAGGAAAATGGACTGCCCGTACTTCACAGGTACGAAATGATTATACGGTCATAAGTTACTACCTGTGCGATTATTGTACTAACCTATTATGCTCGCAATGGTCAGGTGCAATCAAGCTGACACAGGACCTAGGCCCAGGGGTTCATGCACCACGGGGCTACGAGGTAGATGGAACGTACTTGGACGAGAATGAGCAGGAGATCATTCAGTACCTCCAAAAGTACTGACTGCACAGATGCGACAACACATTGGGGGAGAGTTGGTGCGGCCAAATGCCACTCGGTTTGGCATGACCTTTGTTTTCTGGACAGCTTCCACAAGAAAAAGGAGAAGTTCTAGCAGTGGATGACACACCACGACTGGATAGGTAGTAAGTGGGCTAGGATGGAAGATGGCTAGTACACATATGACCTCCTTGTTAGTCGGGAGTTTTGGGACTGGATGGAGTGGGCCGTCGTGGCTGTTGAACCCTTGTACAAGATGTTGAGGTTCACAGACCAAGACAAGTTACCAACCATCAGCAGTGTCATGATGCAGTATGCCATAGTGCGGAACGAGTACAACAATCACTGCGGGAGCACGGAGAGCACTACAAGATGTTCTTAGATGTTGTAGAAAAGAGGTTTGCCAAAACGAGAGATACCACGTTCGTGCAAGTATGTCAGTTATATTATATATGGTAACTATGTAATGTTCTCTTATGTTATGCTAACTATACAATGTTCTCCTACATTGCAGCATCCGTGCTCGACCCACAGTCCCATTACTTGTACAATATAGGCAGCACTCCGCAGTACATGGGAGCACTCTCAACTGCACTTGACATCATGTCTCATGACAACGCTTCCGCGGTCCAGGCCCTATGGGAAGCTGAGGTGTACCGCCTTAGAAGGGGACGGTTTGCCACACAGCTTGCACAGAGCAGCGCCGTAGGTGGCCAAATGACTGTAGGTAAATACATAGTTTTAAGTATTAGTACTCCATTGTGTACTGACTGATGCACTTTTCTTTTCTTCATAGCGCAATGGTGGATGGCGTTTGGGAATGGGACGCCAATGTTGCAGAAGTACGCATTACGGTTAGTGTCTCAGTGTGCATCTTCGAGTGAGTGCGAGCGCAATTGGAGCACATTTGCATTAGTGCACACACAGTTATGGAACCAATTAAGTTATGCAAAGCTCCAGCAGCTCGTCTTCGTGCACTATAACCTACGTCTTCGCCTGAGAGACTACGAATCCACCCACCAGGCCCAGTATGAAGACCCAGTCGGTCACCTCATGCACAGTGTGATGCATCTTGGGAGTGATCCTATCGCAGAGTGGCTAGAAATGTCTAGGCATAGTAGGGAGCCCCTGCTCGATGAGGATACCCCGGACGACCCACCCCTCCCAGCAAGATTCGTGGTTGAGTCGATCCCGCCGGAAGAGATAGAAAAGGCCATAGGTAACCAATGCAATTGTTCTTTATTACACTTGTGAGTCGTGTATGTCGAGACCAAACAACAATATTAATGTGATTTGTAATTTGCCACAGGTGGGAAGAGCCTCCCAGAGTAGGCTGAGGTCTCGATCGGTGACACGCACACAGGCAAGAGGAAGCATGCCACCAATGCCGCCGCCGCCGACATCCTAGCGGGAGCTCTAAGCGGGATGCAGAAGCTATCACAGAGCAAGCGCGCCAAGCACAAAGAAAAGGCCGCTGTTGAGGATGAGCCCATTATCGGCAGCGACGATAAAACTGAGACCGCTTCTGAGGAATCGCAGTGCGAAGATACTAGCAACGCCGGCGATGATGGCTCGGACGTTGGGCAGTATACTGTGCATATCCGTTCACAGCTACAATCACCGCATAGATCACAAAGCAAAGAGGTGGCTCACGCAGCCAGCCCAGTAGGAAGGGGAAGGCCATATCGAGTAGTGGAGGTGGGCGACAAGCAAAGACAACAACAAAGATGACGAAGGCTCATGGTGCAAAGACGGACCGAAGCCATTTGGGCTTTCAACTTCGATATTGGGTGCGGTTATAGACGAGTTGTGATGGATCGAGCATCTCTTGGTCGTCGAGTACACTGATCCATATGCCGATCCGTACGTACGACACTCATCTGTCAGTGTGAGGTACCTTTATCAGACTGAGGATTACAACACCTGGCATGCTCACTATGAACATTACTCATCTGTTTGGCTACCGCGTGGCATGATCTGGGAGCAGTACAAGCAACAACACGAAAGGATGTATCACGAGGTCATTGTCGACAGCGAGGTGGCGACACAACCACAGTACTACTACTCGTCGGTATTGTAACATCCCAAATTTTTGGCTTTTCATTTAGTTAATAGTGTTTATTTGCAATTTGTGCTTTTTGTGAATTTTCTGGATTTATTTGGATTTTTTGGAATTTATTGGAATTATTTTAAAATTAAGTATATTACTTTTTGTCAAAAACTAATTATAAATAGATAAGTTTTAAATAAAATTTTTCCAAAAATATTTTATTTTAGTCCAGAATGTCTCAAAGTATTTTTGAGATTTTCCTGGGATTTATCCTGGTATTTTTATTGCCTAAAATAAATCAAACTATTTTCGTTAATTATTTTAAAAGCTAAAACCCGAGTAATTCGTTTGAACAGTGTTGGGCTCGGCCCGATCTTTGCAAGGCGTCTTGATCCGTCATATTTGTCTTGACCCGATTTCTAGAGACCTCACCGCCAGCCGTTGGATCGCCATCCAACAGACTTCATCAAGCCGCGCTGCCAAGGAAACCCTAAAAGCTTCTAGCCGATAGATCTTCATCCGACGTTCGAGGTCAGCCGTGCCGTTTCGGAACCCTAGCAAATCCTGGCCGTAGGATGCGTCGATTGGCTCAGATCGTGCCACGTCAGGAGTCTTTGCCCTTCCTTGATCGCCGATCGGACGGCTGGTAGTCATCGTGTCCGACCCAGACTAGGAATCCGCCTCTGCCGCCAACACGGATTCCAGCGCCCGTACGCGTCGTGTGCGGGGTATTTAAGGTGCTGACCTAGCCCCCGAGGTTTCCCGTGAGCCGCCGCACAATCCTTCCCAAGCATCGCCGCTGAAAAACCGTGGCGCTGCGTAGCTCGCCGGAGTTCCCGAAGAGCCGCCGCTAGCTTTTGCGCATTTTCCGCCGTCGTCGAGCCGTGAACCGCCGCGCCGAAGCCAGATCCGAGTACGCCTCGTTGAGCTTCATTCGTTCCGCCACTTCTTCACTGCCGGAGACCGCCGCAACGCCGTGCCCGTGGTCATCGTCTTCAAGTCCGGCGGAAGCCCAACGCCGCCGCCATCACCGAGGGCAAAGCTTTGCGGTGGTCGAGATCTTCCACCCACGGACCGGATTCGCCCACGTCGCCTTTGCGATCAGTAACCTGCTCGGGTAAGCGACGGCCGTCCGATTGTAGACGTACGCTGCAGATTAGGCCACGTACCGGTACGATCGGTGGCCGTTAGATCGTGACGTGTGAACCGGATCGCGTCTCGGGACGAGCCAATTAGGGGGTGACACGTGGCGGCTGCCGTCACCACGACATCAGCCGGTTCATGGCACAGGTCTTGAAGTGGTCCACGGTGGATCGAGTCCTGTGACACCGGTCCTGAGAATAGTCTTTGAAGACACGATGTCGGCGCATGGTTGGTTGGTCGGTAGCGATTTAATAAATTGTATTTTATTTTATAAAATAATTCGGTTAATATTGATTTTCCAATTTTATGAATTTTCAGGAATTTGAATCTTCGAGAGCTCGTTCCCCCTCATACGAACTCCGATTGAGGTGATTCAAATTTCTAAAAATTTGTAAAATTGAGATCTATCTAATGGTAGCTTTTTTTATTTTTATAATTCATTTGCTCTCAATTTTTGTGTTTATTTGCTATTCCTTTTCGTTTCGCGTAGACAATAAATTGTGCGATGCAACCGGGGGAGATTCATCAACTCAAGACCAACGTCCAGAGCATGGATAAGGGTTTTTCTAAGGCAAGTTGTGCTTTGATCATGTTGAACCCATGATTGCAAAATTGCTATTTTGTTTTACCTTATTCCATAATATCTCAAGCGTATAAATGTTTTCAACTTAAATTGGGACTTAGCTAGCATACCTGTTGATTTATACCCTACCTTGTTAATCGTATGCCATGATTCACTTGTCACCTTAGAATGGTTTACTATAGTTGATTAATAATGAAATCAACATGGGATGGTTAGATCGAGTTAGATTGCTTAGCCATGCCACGTTATTACATGTTCACGGAATGATGATTATTAATCCTGACTAATGGAATATGGAACAATGATATGAATTTGTGTGTCATGTGTGGTCACACAAAGAGATTGAGTTGTTGTGGCGAGGAGGTCACGCAACGACGCTGATTTGTGGATAGCACGTGGTGCTTGGTAATCAACTGGGTTAGTAATCACTTAGATTGAAGCAAGTGGCAATGGTAGGTGTGCCAGGGTGGGCTCGACAGGTAGAGGGTATGTGCAAGTCTTGCTTTGATCAACCCTAAAGACTTAACCTTGCGAGCCTTTGACTTGAGTCAATCATGCAACCACATGTCTGTTATGGGGCAGCCTAGCTGACTAATTTGCAATGCTTTAAATTTAGTACTATCGTGGTGGTGTGAGACCCGGGTAGTGGTAACCAGTCCTCGCGTGGGGTGGCTCACATGGCGCAAGAGGGGGACCCTAGATGTGGTAACCAGTCCCACCAGTGTTGAAACCTCAGCGGGTAGTACTGGGTTAAGGTGGTGCATTGTAAAGGCTTTGTTATGATCATTCGCCTGTGTGGTGCATAGTTGTATCGTGTGGGTAAAGTGCATAACCTCTGCAGAGTGTACAAACTATTCGGATTGCCGTGCTCACGGTATTGAGCCATGCTCGGGAATTACAGTCAAGAGTTAGTTAATTAATTGAACAACTGAATGGGATGGCAGGATGCCATGTGGATAATGGAACTTGACTTAGGTGGAAACTTGGTTTACTTGAGAATCATTGAATCTATTTATTGCTATTTGTTTTACTGTCTTTTTCAATCTATGTATTGTATTTGTTCATAAATGCTGCTTTACTGCAAAATAGCCATTGATAGCCATTCCTTTGGAATAAGCCTTGCATATAGTTATGTTAGAATTGTATTCTGTGCACAACTTGTTGAGTGCTTTATGTACTCACCCTTGCCTACAACAACATCACCAGTGCTGAAGAAGGTGAACCATGAAGGGACGAATGTTTAGGGTGCGAGCCTTGTTAGTTGCACGTGGTATCTTGAGGGTTACCTACGCCTTCATTCCTTTTGCATTTCAATTTGGTTGTTCAGCCTTGTGAGGCAATGTTACGTAAGTTGACCATAAGGTCATTCAACTAGTAATATTTAGTATATAATATCTTTTATCTTATTTTCGCTGTGTATGATTGTGATATTCGCTAATGTTGAGCCTGTGTGCACTAGTGTGATCCTGGACTAGTGCAGTATACACAGAGGGTCTAGATTTGCATATTCGGGTCCCGACAAAGGTGATATCAGAGTCATACTGACTGTATGCCTTGACTCTAGATAGTTGGTCGTCTCTATAGGTCCTTCAAAAATATTTTCTAAAGTAAAAGACCTAACCTAGAAGAATAATGTGTTCTTGACTTATCTCATTCTTCTATTTCTGTCCTTACCAAAAATTCTTTCTTTTCCCTTGCTGAAATATCTTTCTCTTACCTCCGCGGAATTGAGTTAAAATCTCACCTGAGTTGTCTTGCGTAGACAACGATATACCACACTTTTGGAGATGGCATCGAGTGCCTGCTGCTACCACAAAGATCATGAAGGAAAGAATCATCAAGCTCATGGAAGAGCGGATCAATGAAGTGTATCAAGAGCTAGAAGACTCAATACTTCAAGTAGCCGGTTGAGACTTATGTGTGGGAGTCATGTTTCCTGAGATAGGAGTGTCGCCCATGTGGACGGTAGTTTTGTGTGTTTAGGTTGAATTGGTTCTTCTTGATTGCTGGGTGTGCAGTATGTGTTGCAGAGCTTTTAGGCTTATATAAGCGACCATACCAAGTTATTAATATTGATTGCCTAAGTTGTTGGGTTAAACCTATCTCCCCTGTATTAGGATCTCTACTTCTTACCTATGCTATTTTCCCTCTCTCCTAACCCTTTGAGGTAACCAAGCAGATGGTTCAGATTAGTGATAGCAATAGAGCTAGTGGAAGTGGAAATCAACTCAATGAAAACTCCAAGGATGGATCAGTTCTTCAGCCGTCACTACAGATGGGTATGCAGAGTTTCAAAGAGTTTTTGGCCGCTCAGGCTCAGTTGATGCAGGCGATGATGAAGCAAATACAAAATATGACTAATCAAGCTAATGTCAGTAAAGTGTCTCGAATGGTTATCGATGATCCCTGTGCTGAGTCAAGGTTATCAGAATTCATAAGGACTCATCCGCCAACGTTTTCAGGAAATGTTTCACCTTCGGAGGCAGAAGATTGGCTCAAGACCATTGAAAGAAAGCTATTCATAGCTCAGTGCAGAAGTGATGAGAATGTCTTATATGCTTCATATCAGTTACGAGGAGTTGCCGCAAAATGGTGGAAAAGCTATTGTGCTAACCATGAAGCCCCACAGAATATCACTTGGGATGAATTTATTGCTGCCTTTCATGATCTCTTTGCTTCACTAAGGAATGGGATGGTAATAGCGAATTCAGAGAAGGACGTCACCCCTGTACCTTGTTCAAGATCTAGACGATGTTCTTTGAAGTGCTATCAACTAGACAAGTTAGGAGATCACGCACGCATTTGCTGTAGAGAAATAGGACATACTGCAGATGAGCATGCAATCAATTGCTCCAACTGTGAAGGAAGCCATTCTCCTGGAGAATGTCCTATGAGCAACATCACATGTTACCTCTATGAAGGTCAAGATCACTGTCCAGCTCAATGTCCCTTGGATCCGATAGTCACTGCCATGATCCAGCATCAACGGAAGAATCTACGGGCCATAGTCGCTCGAGAATTGTCAACAAGAGGTGGAACGTTGACTGCACAGGGGATGCCGCTTGAAGAGCTAAAAACGCAGCACCTTGATTCTATTAGCTTTCATCAGGAAACCAGTAAGTGGCCATCACCCACAGTAGGTCCCTTCTATGGTGAAGAAGGTCATTTCGCTAGGGGATGTGTTGCGAATCAGGAAGTAATGAATCACAAGAAGAGCGGCATTAAGTGCTACAACTGTCACCAAAAAGGCCATTATGCTAATCGATGTCCACAGAGAAGACAAATATTTCCTACAGCCGTGGATATACCAAAATTTACCTCGGTCCGGTACATGATGCCAAGAGTGAGCGGTGAAGTTGCAAGAGAAATTTGCCGAGAAAATCAATTAAAGAAAAGGCGTCTAGGTAAAGACACTATTCCAATCAACGAATGCTCAAGAAAGAAAGTTCACCCTAGACTCTGCTATTTTTGCCACAAACCTGAGCATTTTGCCAATAAATGCCCTCAAAGGAAAGCAATCGCGTTGGCTCAAGTCAATTTCAACTCCGTCCCTGTCGAAGTCCCAGCACCAATGTTAAATCAAGGAAATCAGGAGCCATGAGTTTACTTAGTGCAATATCGTAACCCTATTTGTAAAGTAAAGGGATTAGTGAATAATTCCATGTAAAGGTTTCCTTGTCAAAAGAAATAAAGCAAAAATGGTTGATCCATTGGTACACGGAGTATTGGAATGAAAAGCGATAATGTAAAATGATGAGTTGGATGTTTCTCTAAGAGTATTCTTGTGTTTATGGTTCACCTGAAAATGATACATGTGCAATGACGGCTAGTTTAGTGGCACCAAGTGTGAGCTTGTTAACCAGAGGATTTGTCATTGTCGGTAAGTGCTCAGTTGTGCTACACTTAACCAGGATGTTGAGAATTTAGTGCTTATTGAGTGAGTAGAGTTCCAAGCAAATCATATTGCGATTGGATACTTAGACCTTTGATGTCATTCCTGGAATTAGTTGGATGCTCAAACATAAGGCTATTTTGGGGAAGAGTATATCGATTTAAAACCCTGAATGTGGAAAACAAGGGGTTTTTAAGTGATGACAGTTTGTGTTAGCCAGCTGATGGATAATAGTGTGGAATTTGCCAATTAGAAGATGCGCCAGTTGTCAGAGAATACCTTGATACATTATCCAAGAATTTGCACGGTATGTCAGACGAGATTAAGTTTAGAGCTTAATTAGTGCTTGGTACAGCACCAATAGCAAAAATGCCATGTCAAATGTCTACTAAGAAATTAGTGGGAAATGAAAAAGCGTATCGAAGAGTTACTAGTAAGAGTTCTAAGAAGACCTAGTACGTACCATGAGAGCTCTTGTCTATCAAAAAGGGAAATGGAAGATCGGGAGAGTGCACTGAATCATGCTCTAAATGAAGAAAAGATCGAAAACAAATATCCAATATCAGGATCGGCAACGTGTTTGGACAGTTGAGAAGAGAGTTGAAATTTCTCTAGGATAAAACTTCGCTCCAGCTATCATCAATTGAGGAGTCATGTGAAGGATGTTTCTAGGATTGTGTTCTCTACGCGATGTGGACAGTATGAGTTTTGGCTATATCTCCTGAATTGACCAATGCCCCCGCATACTTCATGGACATGAGGAGTAAGGTGTTTATGGATTATTCGGATAAATTCGTGGTTACCTTACAAGAGAAGAACATGCAGAACATGTTAAATTGGTTTCGGAAAGATTGCGAAAGCAGCAGTCGTACGCTAAGTTCAACAAGTGTGATTCTGGAAGAAAAGGTGGAATCTCGTTAGCCACGCAAAGGCTGCTAAGGGAGTTATTGTTGAACCAAGCAAGGTAGAAGATGTGTGGTATTGGAAGCAACCAAAATCCGTTACTTAGATTCGATGTTCTGGGAATGGTAGGATATTAACGTTGGTTCATAGAAAGGTTTTTCGACAACAGGTAGACCTCTTATGCGATGGTTGAAGAGAAAAAGTTGCATGGACGCCAAGAAGTGAAAAGAGTTTTCGGAAGTTGAAGAAGCGGTTAACATCAACACCTGTGCAGTATTACCAGCTGTGCGAAGTAGTTTCGACATACATTGTGATGCTTCTAGACATGATCTGAGATGCGAATCGGCGCAAAATGGCAAGGTTGTTGCCTATGCGATGAGGCAATTGAGACAGCATGAGGAGAATTACCCTACGTATGACTTGGAATTAGCCGTCGTAGTGCACGAAAAAAAATGGTGTCACTATCTTATCGAAAATAGATATGAACCATAAGAGTCTAAATTATATATTTACTCAGTCAGACCTTAATATGGAACGAAGAAAATGGCTAGAAATGATCAAAGATTCTAGTGTCAGAATCCATGGGCATCTTGGTAAGGCCAATGTGGTAGTCGACGTTTGAGTTATGAGGCTGCAGTGCAAATATGTTGATAATGAGCGATCAACCGGAGTTGTGCAAGGAATTTGAGAGGTTGAAAATGAAGGTCGTCCCACAAAGTTTCATAGCTACTTTGGAAATGAAACCAACACTAGAAGATCAAGTCGCAAAAAGTCTGAAGGGTGAGGAAATACAAAATCAAGTCAAAAAAAAGGCTTAGCTAAGGAGTGGAATCTTGAATGATTAGGATACTATGTGGTTTGAGGCCGAATCTGTGAATCAGATAAGAGGAGCTTAAGCACTTAACACTTGAGGAAACCCACGATTCTAAGTACTCGATATACCTAGGAAAAAATGTATCAAGATCTTAAGAAAAGGTTTTGGAGGCCTAAGATGAAGGGCGTAGCTATTGGATATGATGCTCTATGTGGTGTGTGTTAGAGAGTAAAAGCAATGCATCGGAGTCCTGTTGGTCACATTCATTGAAAATTTCTGGGTGGGAGTAGAAGGCAAACCGGTAATAAAATCCATGATGATGAGAAATTGCCAAAGATTCAAAGATGTTATGATTTTATTTGGGTCATCATTGATCGTTTGACCAAAAGTCACTCACCTTAACCTTTAAAGACGACTTACTCAGGAGATCGCTTGGCGGAGCTGTATATGTCAAGAATTGTATGTTCGCATGGTATACCTAAGGAGATTGTGTGAGATAAAGATACCCAATTTATCGAGATTTTGGAGTAAGCCGCTCGAAGAAATGGGAGCTTGTTTGAAATTTAGTACCGCATATCATCCTCAGACGGATGGTCAGACAGAAAGAGTTAATCAGATTCTGGAAGATATGATGAGAGCTTGTGCGTTAGCTTACGCCACGTCTTGGGATAAATACTTGCCATATGCAGAGTTCAGTTATAACTGCAATTACCAGGCTAGTTTGCAGATGTCACCATTCGAAGCCCTTTATGGTCGTGCCTGTCGTACCCCGTTAAATTGGAATGAAACGGGAGAGCGTTCAATGTTTGGGCCTGAGATTCTCAAGGAGGCCGAAGAACAAGTTGTCAGGATCAGGGTAAGGCTGAAAACAGCACAGTCAAGGCAGAAGAGCTACGCTGACAATCGCCACCGGGATTTGAGTTTTGAACCCAATGATTCCGTGTATCTCAGAGTCACTCCCCTCAAAGGTGTAAAAAGATTTCATGCCAAAGGGAAGCTTGCGCCTAGGTTCGTAGGACCATTCAAAATCCTGAATCATCGAGGAGAGGTTGCTTATCAGTTAAAGTTGCCACAGTCATTAGCAGGAGTCCATGATGTGTTCCATGTGTCGCAGCTCAAGAAGTGTCTCAGAGTGCCAGCAGAGCAGACGCCGTTAAAAGCAATCGAGTTGCGAGAAGACCTGACCTACAAAGAACAACTGATCAAGATTTTAGACGTGATGGAGCACAGGACCAGAAACAAGTTTACCCACTATTGCAGAGTCAATGGAGCAATCATTCAGAGAGTGAAGCAACCTGGAAGCGTGAAGAGGACCTGACGGCAGAATTCCCAAACCTATTCTCTAGTTAGCCCTGAATCTAAAATTAGAGATTCGTTAAGGGGGAAGGTTTGTAACATCCCAAATTTTTGGCTTTTTATTTAGTTAATAGTGTTTATTTGCAATTTGTGCTTTTTGTGAATTTTCTGGATTTATTTGGATTTTATGGAATTTATTAGAATTATTTTAAAATTAAGTATATTGCTTTTTGTCAAAAACTAATTATAAATAGATAAGTTTTAAAAAATATTTTTCCAAAAATATTTTATTTGAGTCCAGGATGTCTCAAAGTATTTTTGAGATTTTTCTGGGATTTATCCTGGTATTTTTATTGCCTAAAATAAATCAAACTATTTTCGTTAATTATTTTAAAAGCTAAAACCCGAGTAATTTGTTTGAACAGTGTTGGGCTCGGCCCGATCTTGTCTTGGCGTCTTGATCCGTCTTGTTGTCAGGCGACCGTTATGCCCGATTTCTAGAGACCTCGCCGCCAGCCGTTGGATCGCCATCCAACGGACTTCATCAAGCCACGCCGCTAAGGAAACCCTAAAAGCTTCTAGCCAATAGATCTTCATCCGACGTTCGAGGTCAGTCGTGCCGTTTCGGAACCCTAGCAAATCCCGGCCGTAGGATGCGTCGATTGGCTCGGATAGTGCCACGCCAGGAGTCTTCGCTCGCCCTTGATCGCTGATCGGACGGCTGGTAGTCATCGTGTTCGACCCGGACTCGGAATCTGCCGCCGCTGCTGCCAACACGGATTCCAGTGCCTGTACACGTCGTGTGCGGGGTATTTAAGGTGCTGACCCTGCCCCCGAGGTTTCCCGTGAGCCGCCGCACAATCCTTCCTAAGCATCGCCGCCTGAAGAGCTTCGTAGCGCCCGCCGTAGCTCGCCGGAGTTCCCGAAGAGCCGCCGCTAGCTTTTGCGCATTTTCCGCCGTCGTCGAGCCGTGAACCGCCGCGCCGAAGCCAGATCCGAGTATGCCTCGTTGAGCTTCATTCGTTCCGCCACTTCTTCACTGCCGGAGACCGCCGCAACGCCGTGCCCGTGATCATCGTCTTCAAGTCCGGCGGAAGCCCAACACCACGCCGCCATCAGCCGGAACCGAAGCTTCGCAGCCGTCAGATCTTCCACCCATGGACCGGATTCGCCCACGTCGCCTTTGCGATCAGTAACCTGCTCGGGTAAGCGACGACCGTCTGATTGTAGATGTACGCTGCAGATTAGGCCACGTAGCGGTACGATCGGTGGCCGTTAGATCATGACGTGTGAACCGGATCGCGTCTCGGGACGAGCCAATTAGGGGGTGACACGTGGCGGCTGATGTCACCACGACATCAGCCGGTTCATGGCACAGTGCCGTGGTCCACGGTGGACTGAGTCCACGGCACACCGGGTCCACAGAATAGTGCCGAGAAGACACGTGTCAGCGCATGGTTGGTTCGGGTCAGGGCTGACGTCATGATGACGCAATAAATCGTATTTTCTTTTATATAATAATTTGGTTAATATTGATTTTCCAATTTTATGAATTTTCAGGAATTGGAATCTTCCGAGAGCTCGTTCTCCCTCATACGAACTCCGATTGAGGTGATTCAAATTTCTAAAAATTTGTAAAATTGAGATATATCTAATGGTAGCTTTTGTTTGATTTATAGAGTTCATTTACTCTCTGTTTTGGTATTTATTTGCTATTCCTTTTCGTTTCGCGTAGACGATAAATTGTGCGATGCAACCGGAGGAGATTCATCAACTCAAGACCAACGTCCAGAGCAAGGATAAGGGTTTTTCTAAGGCAAGTTGTGCTTTGATCATGCTGAACCCATGATTGCAAAATTGCTATTTTGTTTTACATTATTGCATATTATCTCAAGCGTATAAATGTTTTCAACTTAAATTGGGACTTAGCTAGCATACCTGTTGATTTATACCCTATCTTGTCAATCGTATGCCATGATTCACTTGTCACCTTAGAATGGTTTACTATAGTTGGTTAATAATAAAATCAACATGGGATGGTTAGATCGAGTTAGACTGCTTAGCCATGCCACGTTATTACATGTTCACGGAATGTTGATTATTAATCCTGACTAATGGAATATGGAACAATGATATGAATTTGTGTGTCATGTGTGGTCACACAAAGAGATTGAGTTGTTGTGGCGAGGAGGTCACGCAACGACGTTGATTTGTGGATAGCACGTGGTGCTTGGTAATCAACTGGGTTAGTAATCACTTAGATTGAAGCAAATGGCAATGGTAGGTGTGCCAGGGTGGGCTGGGCAGAGGGTATGTGCAAGTCTTGCTTTGATCAACCCTAAGGACTTAACCTTGTGAGCCTTTGACCTGAGTCAATCATGCAACCACATGTCTGTTATGGGGCAGCCTAGCTGACTAATTTGCAATGCTTTAAATTTAGTACTATCGTGGTAGTGTGAGACCCGGATAGTGGTAACCAGTTGTCGAGGTTTGTTACCGACAATAATTAGAAGGGGGCTAAGCGCCGGATCGAAAACTTGATGGTAGCACAAGACACGAGAAATTATACAGGTTCGGGATCCCGTGGTGGAGATAATACCCTAGTCCTGTGCTCTGGAATTATGAGTAGCTAACTTATTTGCTGATGATGTTGTCTGTTGATGGCTCCCCGCCCCTCCCTTTATATAGTAGAGAAGGGCGGTTACAATAGGGAATCCCACTCGGATACGAGATGGAAATTGCACCCTCATATCTATCCGACTCTATATCAGTTTGGATTACAATCATCCTTTGCCTAATACGACTCGGTTTCCTTAGCTGGGATTTGTTCTGATTCTTCATATCTCGCTCGGCCCAGTATGCCTCCAGTTCTCCGTAGTCGGCCTGGCCTAGTTTTGCCTGGTTGGGCCTCGCAGATCTGCCTTGTGGGCCCCCGAGTGCTTCGCGATCGAATGCCTTTCTGCAATCAAGTCTTCCCGAGTGCTTATAGCCGAGTGCTTATTGCTTGGCGAGGAGGTCACGAAGAATCTCAACGAAACTCCTTTGTATGATTTTTCCGAGCTGTCTCCGACCCAGTTTATCAAGCCGACTCGTTTCTTAGTATGTTTCCTGTACACATTCGTATTCAGCCGAGTGGTATTGGTGCGTTCGAGCGCATAACCCCTTGCTTTTTTACAGAGCGCAATTCATCTTGCCCATTCGGTAGCCACCGTCACCTTTTTTAAGGTTATACGAGCCTCATACCCTGTGGGCGTCTATTTTTCTTTGTTAAGTCATCTTTATGGTATCTGACTTCGTTCTCTGAACGTTATCAGCCTGCGACCCAGCATGAGGCATACCATAAGAGGATGTTTCTCCTAGGGTGGTACCCATGATCCCGTGTGTCACGGGTTTTTGGCTTTGGCCCATCTTGGGGCGTACCTTTTCCCAATTTATTTTGTTGGGCCATTAGCGATTGTGCACGACATGCGTGCTCACCGGCCCACCCTGAAGTGCTCCCTAGGGTGGCTTCAGGCATGAGAGGGGTGAAGCGATTTCCCGCTCGAGGCGAAAGTTAGCACCGCTCCCTTATCAATATAGGGTAGAATGAAGTGTCTTTGCACTGTTCTTTTTCGCCCCTTTGGTCCTCCAATATTTTCCCTCGCGACCTCCACCGCTAGGGTTAACCCCTAATCTCACGCGATCGCGAGGCTGCTTCATTCGAGAATGTCCTCCCCTTCTCCCGCAACTGTTCACCCGTCCGCCTCGGCCAAGGATTGGGCTACCTCGGTAACGACGGACACTACTAGATTTCCAACTTTTACCGAGTGTGAAAAATATGTCGGCCATTGCGAAATACCGTAGGCCATGTATATGGACGAGCGTAAATCATCGGTAACTTCCCCTCGGCCACTCATGGTCGGCCATTCGTGGGATTTCCGACGGTACCCTCGGTTATTAGTTTAATGAGGGTTTTCATAGCACTCGGTAAATACATGGGTAAGAGGTTTTTTCTTTCTGACGGGGTATAGAAACCCCCAGTAATTTCTCACAACTATATGTGGGATTTTTTGTGTAAAAAATGTAAAAATAATTTCAAATCTAGGGACTAACCTCACAACTTGTTTGCACCACAATCCCTTAAGTCAAACATTTTTTATCTTCAAATTAGAAATACATGATGCCTAGGATTCGAACTCACAACCTCCTGAATACAACCTCTCCCTCTTAACTAACTCACCTCAACTGTCTTCTTACTAGAAGTAAGATAAGTACTTCTTTTAACTCTTGTTCTCATGATGCTTTATCAATTATTTAGTCAAATATATGACTTTAAATGGAAAAGTTGTCAACTACAAAGTTGTAGATTTCAATGAGAGCTACATTTTTCATATATACATTACCTTCATCCAGCCTCGTATGAATTTTGCAATAGCCCAGTGTTTGATTTGTACCCTCGCTACAAGTTGTACCCCGTCGGCAAATCATTGCAATAATCGAGTGTTATCTTTACACACACACTAAATGTATTTCCACTCGGTGATTATTTATAATGGTCGACGGTTAGCATTGCACTCACAGTAATTGTTATACCCTCTCGGTTATTTCATACTATGACTGAGGGTTTTCCACCAACCGTCGGTTTGTGGTAAGCCCCGTTGGTAAATCTTCTAATAGCCGTCCATTTTTGTTCTACCATCGAAAAAAGATGCACCGTCGGCCATCTTATTTTTTCCCGACAGCCCGTAGGCCATTACATTTCACACTCGGTAAAAGTTAGATTTCTAGTAGTGGGAGGGGCGGTTGGAGGACTTGGTAGGCATTGGTGTTTTTCCGCCATTGGTGATGCACGCTGCCCGCCCCGCCGCAGGTGAATTCTGCCCACCGCCCGTGCTGAGGAGGTGGTTGTCTTTGAATCCTTCTTTATGCAGGGTTTGGGCCTTCCGGCATCCCCCTTTTTCCGCGGCATTCTTGAATTCTACGGGATTGAACTGACTCATCTCAACCCCAATTCCATTCTCCAAATCGCTGCCTTCGTTAATCTCTGCGAATCCTTCCTTGGCATCCGTCCCCACTTCAATCTCTTTCACCACCTTTTCCTTCTCAAGCCTTTTCCTAATAAGAATTCTCCCAAAGTGGTCGGAGGTGCCGGATTTCAGTTGAGAGATGGCATGAAAAAACCTTACTTTAACATCCCTTTTAGGACCTCGAATAAAGGTTGGCACCAAGAGTGGTTCTACTATGCCAATCTGAGCCTCCATTGCACCTTTTTAGGAGGCCACCCAAGCCCTCTCCTCGACCGACATCGCTCCCCAAGGATGACGGGATGGACCAAGTGATTGATCTTATGGGGCTAATTGTCGATTTGAAGGAAAATGGGCTTCTTGGTATGGCCATTATTGCCAACTTTGCATCCGCGGATTCAAACCCCTCAAGGACCGAGTTCATCCAGGTATGAATCTGAGGGTCTGGCGATCCCACACGGAAGTTTCGATGAAATTACTTGGCGGTGTTTTTATGCCGTGTCTCGACTTCTTTGCCCCAAACGAGAAAATCTCTACATTCCTGGGAACCCAAGACCTCTCACGAAGCTGAACCCAGCGCCTCCGGTAAGGGATCTTCATTGCCTTCTGATACTGATTCTTCTAACTTTTATCTGAATCTTGATGTGGATGTGCTTTCATATTTGCAGGGACGTGAGGCCTTCTTTTCCGATGCGCCGTTACCTGAGTTTCCTGTTCATAAGAGTGATAAGCGAAACTTCCCCGCCAGCGCTCCTTCTGTCGCCCCAAGCGTGAAGCGAAGCAAGACGAGCGCGCCCGGTGATGATCCATCCAGGAAGGGAAAGGCTCCGATTGTTCGCAAGGCTGCAGCGAAGCGATCGGATAAGGGTGTACCTCGATCGGAGGTCCAAGATTCGGACCTGCGCCGCACGACCTCCCCCCCGACTTCTCCTTCTTCTTCTTCGAACCAGTCAGTGGAACCCGAGGTGTTTAAGCCCTCGGCCCCCCCTTCAGTGAAAAGTATGCCTTCGCCCGCGCGCCCGACTGGAGTTCCATTGTCCGCTGCGCAAGGTGCGCCTGCGGGGACTCCTACTGGTAGTCCTTCCACTCGGAGGGGTTTAAAGTGCAAGATAACAAGATCCAACAGGTTGGATTTCCTTGCTAACCTTTCTTTGCTTCCGGATCATATCCTAATCGTTTCTCCTTGTAGGGATCCTGTTGATGAAGTTCTTCATGAGATATCGCCCCTAGAGCCTCCAGCGGTTGTCGGCGAGGGTAGTGCCGGTGCGGCAGAGGCCGAGGCGCCGATTGATGCTATGCCTCCTGCTCCCAGTGCTACTCCAGAACCAGTCAGAACGATGCCTCCATCAGCCCCCGAGGCCACGGGCAACGGATGCCGCCTGGAGCCGAGTGATTCCTTGCCGCCTTTCCTTCTTGAGCCGACTGCCGGCGCCGCGTCCCCTGTTGATGCTACTGCTCCTTCACCACCAGAAGATCCTTCCACCTCTCCTCGCCAGTCACCACCGTGTGTTGAAATTCCTCCGCCTTCTCGCCCGAAATCTCCGGTGCGGGCTGCGTTTACTGATGATGAAGGTGACATAGTCCTGTTGGATGGCGAGATCGAGGGTCAGGATTGGGAGTCATTCTTTGATGCTGCTCGCGAGTGTTGTCGCCTTGGCAAGGTGAGTTGTCTGCGTCGTACTTTCTTTGAAAGTCCTCTTTCTCCCTTGAAGCCTAACATTGCATTTACCGTCTCCAGCGCTTGTCATCTTTTGCCAAGGACCGGAACTTCCTTCTCCAAAAATTATTTCCGAGGATGAAGATGAGGAAGGATTCTGTTGAGGAGGTCGAGCAGCGGTCAAGACCGAGTTTGAGGCAGAGCTCACACGCACCCGCGTGGAAAATCGAGAGGAACTGGAAGGGCTTCGAAGTCGCATCTAGTCTCTCGAGGCAGAGAAATTGAATCTGACCAGTCTTTTCGGCGGTAATCATACCGAAAGTGCCGGGCCCTGATTTTATCCTTTGTCTTCGATGCCGGCCTTCATCTTTTGCAGTTTCGGAGGCTCAAGCCTCTCTTTCCCGAATGAAAAGCCGAGGAAGGTCAAGCGACGCCAAGGAACAGTAGCTGTCGACAAGAGAATTGGAAGGTGCACTCTCGGTCTCATCTTCTGTCCTGTTGTCCTTCTTTTTTGCAGTCTCGTAATTACCCGACTGGTATCCCGCAGTGCATCGGATCAACTCGCAAGCTCAGTACCAGGCCCTTGATGATAAGATCAAAAGTACTGAAGCGAGGGTCGTCCGTCTTCAACTGGGCTCTGAAAGGATGCTGCGAATCCTGGGTCCTGATGAAGCCGGCACCAGTGGTGTCCCCTATGATGCTGATATCACAATTCAGAAGCTGGAAGAAGCCCCCAAGAAGCTGACTGCGCACTTGGAGGACATCGCGATTACAAGCGCCTGCCAGGCGTTGGCGATCACCAAGTCTTTATATCCGCGGGTGGAGCTTAAAGCTGTTAAGGAGGGATTTGCCCGCACTGTTGATGATGACCGAGCGCTCGCCCTTATGGATGAAGTTAAGGATACTGCTTCTGTTTTGGTTAAAAACCTGGACCTGGGTCCCGTGTAGTCTTCTGTTTGAATGGAACTTTATCTTGTGTTTTTTGCTGCTCCTTCGGGATAATTGTTTTAATGTTTAAAAAAGGTTTCTTCTGGGCCTGAATTTGTTTTGCGGGAATGCTTAGCCGTTGCCTTAATGTATCTCGCTAATCTTGACCCATTTAGAAACAATCTGGCGTCTTGGCTTTTTTCGAAGACTTTGATCATCATGGCGTCGACACTCTTCAAAAACGTCTTGACGTTACGTCAATAAGACCGGAAGGTGAATCGTTCCCGCCTCCATGCCAGGCGTCGCCCAGAGTTGAATCGAGTCTCTCTCCGGAGACAGGCGTTGCCCCGTATAAGAGTGTACTTGGCCTCGATCTTGGCGATTTGCAGCGCACTACCATTCTCCGCCGGTTCGTTCTTCTTCATCTCTTCAGGAATTTCTTCTTGTTTCTTTGAAACACCCGCCCGTTAGCTTTCTTCTTTGCTTGATTTCTTCATTTTTCGTGTTTGTGGAATTGTGTCCGCCAGTTGATCGTTCGCCTTTTTTGCAGGTTGCCCTCTTCTTCTTCATGGATTCTTCCTCTTCTTCCGAGGATCTCTCTCCTCTGTCTCTTCCTCCGGAGTCCCCGGGTCCGCCGGTCGCGCCATGGATCGAGGACCTGTTCAACAGTTTCGGCGACGACGCCCCCGTGGAACCTGAGGACGAACACGCCGAGCTCTGGGCTGCGTTCGACCTCGCCATGGCGGAGGCCGCGGAGCAGGAGGCCGTCGTCCGGGACACTGCCATCGTCGACGCCCTGATCGAGGTCGTTCCTAGGCTCATAAGAGCTAAGGATGCCCTCATTGCCGCCGTCGGCCGCGCGCGCCGGGAGTAGTTTTTTTATCTCCGTAGGGAAAATAGCACTTTTGCTGTTTAGATAGTGCTTTTGTTGTATATATCTTCTATGGTCTTTGAACGATGCTGGGCCTTTTGTAAGACTGTTTTAGCTGCAACTTGTTATTTCTCTTGTCTCTTGCTTGGATTTCGACTTTTCCCGAGTGTTTTTTCATCCTCCCTTATGCTTAAGCACCCTGTGCGATTAGTATAGCCCCCGAGCATCGCGAGTTGGCGCTTTGGCCTTTTCCCTCGAGCATGCCTTTAGGTAACTAGACTTTTTTCGTCCGGGGTTTCACAATCGAGGGAATAGAGCACTCGGATTTTAGTCGTGACCGTAGGGAAAAGAGAAAAGATAAGAGCTGATACGCAAGCGGGGTTGCACATGTGCAACACTATTAGGTGTAGCCCCCGACTTACTGCTTAATTGAGTAGCAAGTCAATTAAATAAAGATTCTGACATATGATATCTCTTTAAACAAATAATCCTCCAGTCGAGTTGCGCATGCGCAACACTATTAGGTGTAGCCCCCGACTTACTGCTTAATCGAGTAACAATTGAGTAGCAAGTCTAGGGAAAGTTTCATCACCCACAGAACATTTTAAGAGAAAAAACGACGTAGCTGCTCTAGGTTCCATGAGTTACTGATGATGGCGCCGTCTTCTCGCTTAAGCCTGTAAGCTCCTGGACGCGTCACTTCCTCAACGATGTAGGGTCCTTCCCAATTCGGAGACAACTTGTGCTCATGCTTCTGGCTCTTTATTAGGACCAAATCGCCCTTGGAGAATGCTCGGTTTCGGACGTTTCGGTCGTGATAGCGGTGCAGGGCCTGGAGGTATTTGGCCGACTGGACCGCGGCGACTTCCCTTGCCTCCTCCAGTCGATCGACGTCTTCCATTCTGCTTTCTTCCGACTCGGCCTCCTTGAAACTCCGAACCCGAGGGGATCCGAAGGTCAACTCGATTAGGCGTAACCGCCGAGCCGTAGACTAGGAAAAAGGTGATCGCCGGTTGCCCTACTGGGGGTGGTTCTCAGCCCCCAAAGTACCGAAGGCAATTCTTTTACCCATCGGGTGGCGTACGGTTTGAGTCGATCGAAGATGCGTGCCTTTAAGCCCTGCAGCACCATGCCGTTTGCCCTTTCCACCTGACCATTGCTCTTTGGATGAGCCACAGAGGTGAAGCAAACTTTGATGCCAAGCTCGTCACACGATCTTGAAATTCTTCTCCTCGAATTGGGTTCCATTGTCGTGATAATCTGTTTGATCGCCCGAATCTTACAACGATTTCCTAAAAAAACTCTTTGGCCTTGGCCGCTGTGATTGTAGCTACTGGTTTTGCTTCTATCCACTTGGTGAATTTATCAACGGCAACAAAGAGATGAGTGAAGCCACCCTGAGCTTTCTTCAATGGGCCGACCATGTCGAGCCCCCAGACTGCAAACGGCCAAGTGATTGGAATTGTCTGCAACTTTTGAGCGGGCACGTGTATTTGGCGGGCAAAAAATTGGCACCCTTCGCAGGTTCAAACGATGTCTTCTGCATCGGTCACAGCAGTTGGCCAGAAGAAGCCTTCTCGATATGCCTTGCCCACCAGAGTGCTTGACGCCGCGTGATGCCCGCAGATTCCCGAGTGGATTTCTCTGAGTAGGTTTCTTCCTTCTTGCTCTGATATGCATCGCCTTAGAACTCCGGAGGCACTTTTTCGGAACAATTCTTCACCTACTATCACATAATTCTTGCTGCGCCGTGAGATGCGCTCTGCCTCTGTCCGGTCTTCTGGAAGTTCATCCTTCAACAAGTAATTGAGAAAAGGAGCTGTCCAATCTGCGCTGATGACCAGGACCTCTTCTTCGATGGGTGTTTCCTCCGGCTTGCTTTGTTCCTGCTTTGGACTTATTGAAGGCTTATGGAGTTCTTCGACAAACACACCAGCTGGCACTGTTGCCCGAGTGGATCCTAGCCTTGCCAATTCGTCTGCTGCTTCGTTGTCACATCGGAGCACATGAATAAGCTCCAGCCCGTTGAACTTGCCTTCTAGCTTCCGTACCTCTTGGCAATAAGCTACCATGTTGTCTTTGACGCACGACCACTCCTTTTGAACTTGATTAATTACCAACATGGAGTCGCCCCGAATAGTTAGCCGCTGGACACCGAGGGATATCGCAATGCGAAGCCCGTGGATGAGTGCCTCGTACTCGGCGGCGTTGTTTGATGCCGGGAAGTGGATCTGGAGGACGTATTTCAGGCGCTCACCTGTTGGAGAGATGAGGACCACGCCGGCTCCTGCGCCATTGAGCATGAGGGAGCCGTCGAAATACATTGTCCAGTACTCCAGCTCTTCAATAGTTGTCGGAGTTTGCAATTCTGTCCATTCGGCGGTGAAGTTGGCAAGTATTTGAGATTTTATTGCTGTTCGTAGCCTGAAAGAGATTTCAAAGGCCCCGAGCTCGATTGCCCATTTTGCGATCCTCCCGGTGGCTTCCCGATTGTGGAGTATGTCCCCAAGTGGGAAAGTGGTGACCACCGCAATTGAATGTTCTTGGAAGTAATGCTTGAGTTTACGTGATGCAAGCAACACAGCGTACATAAGTTTTTGTACCTGTGGGTAGCGCACCTTGGATTCTCCCAACACCTCGCTGATGAAATAGACTGGCCACTGGATTTTCTGGAGGTGTCCCTCTTCCTTCCGCTCTTGCAACGATTGCAAATACCGACTACATGAGTCGTCAGCGGCAATGTAGAGCAAAAGGAACTCTTCGGGCATTGTAGGGACCAAAGACAGTGGGGATGATAAGAATGTCTTGACTCTTGAAGGCTGTTGTGCTTCAGAGGTCCATTGAAAGTTACCCCGCTTTTTAGAAGTTTGAAAAGGGCATTCCTCGAGATCCTAGGCGAGAGATGAATCTGCCGAGTGCCACCATGCATCCGGTGAGCTTCTGGACATCTTTCTGACTGGTTGGAGGTTTCATTTTCAAAATTGCATTGATCTTTTCTGGGTTTGCCTCGATGCCATGTTGTGACACAATAAACCCGAGTAACTTTCCTGACGGGACTCCAAAAACGCATTTTTCTGGATTCAGCTTCATTTTGTAAGCCCTTAAGCTTTCGAAAGTTTTCGCCAAGTCAGATATGAGATCCTCCTTCGCGCGAGTCTTGACAACGACGTCGTCGACATATGCCTCTACGTTGCGCCCAATCTGGGAGTGAAAACATCGCTGTATCGCGCGTTGATAAGTTGCGCCGCGTTTTCAAACCGAATGGCATCGTGGCGTGGCGACGAATCATAAGCGGAGTGATGAGCGAAGTCTTGATGCAATCTTCTTCTTTTAGCCTGATCTGGTGATATCCCGAGTATCGCCCGTAAAACTTCGGGAGTTCCACTACCGTCGAATCCACCACTTGGTCTATCGAGGCGGCCGAAAGGATCTTTCGGGCAAGCCTTATTGAGATCGGTATAATCAACGCACATCGCCGACTTTATTCTTTTGCGAACAAGCATTGGGTTCGCCAACGATCGGGATGGTACACTTCTTTTATGAAACCCGCCGCTAAAAGCTTTGTGATCTCTTCCTAATGGCTTCTTTTACGTCTTGAGCAAATCTTGAGCCGTTGCTTGATGGGCTTGGCCTTCTCGTCAACGTTCAAGAGTGCTCGATCACCTTCTCGGGAACAGGGCATGTCGGATGGTTTCACACGAAGATGTCGGTTGGCGAAGAAAGGTGACGAGCGTCTTCCTATTTGGAGGCGAGGCCTGTTCGATCGAGTGTTTGGGCGAGTTGGGACGGTCGAAGATTACCTTTTTGACCCCTCATCGTTTTAGGCTTGCCTTGATCGCTTTTGGCGGCACCTCTCTTCGCCTTCTTGGTGCTTGGCGTACACGGATCTTTTCTTTGTCTTCGTCGCCTCTGAGCTTGGCCATCTCGCACTCTCTCGTCGTGAGCGAATGATCGCTGAGCGTCACCATGTATGGAAATGATACCCTTTGGTCCTGGCATCTTCATGACGAGATAAGTATAATGTGGTACGGCCAAAAATCTGGCCAGGCCAGGTCTTCCCAGGATGGCGTGATATGCTGTCTGAAAGTCGGCTACTTCAAAGTTGAGGTACTCAGTCCGAAAATTCTCCTTGGTTCCAAACGTGACTAGCAAGGTGATTTGCCCGAGTGGTACCGAAGAAGTTCCATGAATTACTCCATGAAATGGTGATGAGCCCCGCTTTAACTCGAGAACGGGGAATCTTCATGTCATCAAAAGTTTTGGAGAAGAGAACATTGAGCCCACTGCCTCCGTCGACCAGCACCCTCTTGAGTTTAACATTGCGCACCACCGGGTCCAACACCAGCGGGAATCTTCCTGGATAAGGGATGTGATCCGGATGATCCGAACGGTCAAAGGTAATGGATACTTCGGACCATCGGAGATACTGGGGAGCCGCTGGCATGACGGCGTTGACGTCCCTGGCTGTGAGTTTTTGCTTCCGTTTTGACTCGTAAGCCATCGAGCCCCCGTAGATGTAATTGAGCTCCCGTTCCATCTTTTGGTACTCGCCTTCATCATCTTCAGGGGAATCTTGCTTTTTCTTCTCTTCTTCTTTTGCTTCGCCTCTGGCTGGTCGCCTTCTGGATTCCTTGGCAAATCTTCTCAAGGTGAAGCAGTCTTTCGCAGCGTGTTTACCTTTTGGATGAAAAGGACAAATGGCCTCCATTACTGTATCGTAGTCGTCGGTGCGTGGCGCGCGATGTCGGCCTTGCTCGGCCGCTACCACTATTTCTTCAGGCTTCCGTTTCCTGTCGCATTGCCTTGATGACTCGGCGTAATCCCTTTTGTCTTTTGGTCGTGGGCGATCATCCTGCCGCTCGGCCAGAGCATCCGAGGCCGTCGCGTAACGGTCCGCCAGCTCGAACATCTCCCTTACGGTGGATGGCGGCTTTCGAGACATCTTCTTGATCAAGTTGGGGTCGTTGACACCCTACGGAATCTTTGCGATATCGCCGCCTCCGAGATGTCCACGATTGTATTCTTCTTTTGCATGAAGCGCGGATGAATTCGGGCGTCTCATTCTTTTGGCGGGCTGATACGGGTACAGATCCCATTGCGTTCCAGGCCGCTCGTAAGTGCCCTGGAAGTTGGTGATAAATTGCTCACAAAGATCCTCCCAAGAATCTATGGAATTCGCTGGAAGTCCTGTAAGCCATGCTTGAGCCGAAGAGGTGAGCATGACCGGAAGGTAATTAGCCATCACATTGCGATCGCCCCCGGCAGCCATGATCGCCAGGGAGTAAACTTGGAGCCAAGCTTCAGGATCTCTTTCTCCGTCAAACTTGGTGATGCTCTTTGGATTGAATCCTTCGGGCCAGACCACTCGGCGAAGGCGAGGGGTGAAAGCCCGGATGCCTTCAATGGGGCCGTCGTTGCGCCTTCGCGGAGAACGTCGATAGGGTGATTTAACCCGCCGGTCTTCGTTTTCCCCTCCACAATAGCGGGGATTGTTACGGTGATCGTCCCGATTGTCGTGGCCAATGCCAAAACGTTCGTAGTTATCTCTGCGCCTACGTCGCTCTTCATCTTCCCGATCACGCCGCCTGGCATTCAAATCCATGCGGAGGTCCCGGCTGATGCTGTGCCGCGCGTCTTCCCCTCACCGGAGCCCTCGCCTGTGATGACTGCGAGCCGTGTCGCTACTAGCAGCCTGTGAGTTCACGAGGCGGGTTCGACATGGCTCCTCCTGGTGTTGCTGAACCGCTGCCGCCGCCACCATAGCTTGAACCTGGGCTACGATCGGAGTGGCAGGGTTATCAGGGCCAAGTAGTGGCCCTAAAGTATCAAGAAGCGTTTTGGAGGCCACGATGTTCTGTTGAGGAGTATGGAAAACCGATTGGTTCCCTATTTTTGTCTGCAAGATTTCTTCATTAACGTTGCGGCTTCTATTCTGGAGGAGTCTTGCACGGCCTTCTTGTCGTTGACGCTCTTCCTCTGCAGCGTTCGCTGCCTCCTTCTGTTGCTGGGATTCCGTTCGCAGATCTTCTATCACGAAAATGCTGCGAAAGCTCTGGAAATCTTCTACCCCACCTTCTGAATCAGAGGAACAAGAAGATGTGTTGTACTGATCTTTAAGTCCGAGTGGTTTTCTAGCATGCTTGACCACTCGGGATCCGCCATCAGCCGACTCCAGCTCTAGACGGGGTTCAGGCTTTTGGCTTATTGTCCAGGGACAGATGGCCATGCCTGCTCCCGATCCGAGTGGTTGGCTGGTGAGGGGAACCTCAAGATTGCCTCCAGATTGGAACAGATCCGAATCCGAGAGGGAAAGATGACCAAAATCACTGGCGATGAAATCCAGACTTCCGAAGCGGAATGCCTGGGCTGGCGTGAAGGTGGCCATGCTTTTGATGAAGATCGCCATCAAGCTTGCCAAGATTGATCCTAGCGCAGCCCCTACCTGGCGCGCCAACTGTCGAGGTTTGTTACCGACAATAATTAAAAGGGGGCTAAGCGCCGGATCGAAAACTTGATGGTAGCACAAGACACGGGAAATTATCTGAGTTCGGGCTCCTTGATGGAGATAATACCTAGTCTGTGCTCTGGAATTATGAGTAGCTAACTTATTTCGATGATGTTGTCGTTGATGGCTCCCCGCCTCTCTTTATATAGTAGAGAAGCGGTTACAATAGGAATCCCACTCGGATACGAGATGGAAATTGCACCCTCATATCTATCCGACTCTATATCAGTTTGGATTACAATCATCATTTGCCTAATACGACTCGGTTTCCTTAGCTGGGATTTGTTCTGATTCTTCATATCTCGCTCGGCCCAGTATGCCTCCAGTTCTCCGTAGTCGGCTTGGCCTAGTTTTGCCTGGTTGGGCCTCGCAGATCTGCCTTGTGGGCCCCCGGGGTATATATCCCCCACACCAGTCCTCGCGCGGGGTGGCTCACATGGCGCAAGAGGGGGACCCTAGATGTGGTAACCAGTCCCACCAGTGTTGAAACCTCAGCGGGTAGTACTGGGTTAAGGTGGTGTATTGTAAAGGCTTTGTTATGATCATTCGCCTGTGTGGTGCATAGTTGTATCGTGTGGGTAAAGTGCATAACCTCTGCAGAGTGTACAAACTATTCGGATTGCCGTGCTCACGGTATTGAGCCATGCTCAGGAATTACAGTCAAGGGTTAGTTAATTAATTGAACAACTGAATGGGATGGCAAGATGCCATGTGGATAATGGAACTTGACTTAGGTGGAAACTTGGTTTACTTGAGAATCATTGAATCTATTTATTGCTATTTGTTTTACTGTCTTTTTCAATCTATGTATTGTATTTGTACATAAATGCTGCTTTACTGCAAAATAGCCATTGATAGCCATTCCTTTGGAATAAGCCTTGCATATAGTTATGTTAGAATTGCATTCTGTGTACAACTTGTTGAGTGCTTTATGTACTCACCCTTGCCTACAACAACATCACCAGTGCTGAAGAAGGTGAACCATGAAGGGACGAATGTTTAGGGTGCGAGTCTTATTAGTTGCCTGTGGTATACTGAGGGGTTACCTATGTCTTCATTCCGCTGCAGTTCAATTTGGTTGTTCAGCCTTGTGAGGCAATGTTACGTAAGTTGACCATAAGGTCATTCAACTAGTAATATTTAGTATATAATATCTTTTATCTTATTTTCGCCGTGTATGATTGTGATATTTACTAATGTTGAGCTGTGTGCACTAAGCGTGATCTGGACTAGTCAAGATATACAGAGAGTGCGGATTTGCATATTCGGGTCCCGACAGGTATGTTATGCAAATATAGAATGATTTTATTGTGATGTAAATATGTGATTTCTATGTATTTGTCTTTTCTAACTTGCATACCATGACAACTGTAATTTTCTGGAATAAAATTAACACTATTTTTTTGGTTCTGAATTATTTCAGAGAATGGTCAATGGAGGATCCATCAATTACTGGGCTTGTCTGACTTTTGCTTCTTATTTGCATCTGAATGGTATCAGGATGTTTTGCAACAACTTGGTTGGCGTGTGCAACAACATTGGCATGGTAAAGAACTGAAGTTGTTTCTTTCAGAATATGCTTCTTTCACCAAAGTGTGTGTTGGTTGACTGTCTTTTGCTCATCAATTTTCATTTGTCATAGCAAATAAACGAGACACCATATGTGGACATTGGGCAAGCACGCCAAGGTGTGACGGGGCAGCAGCTTGAGCTAGTAATCACAGTATTACCTGATGTACATGCAAGTATTTTGTATGGTAAGCACATGAAATGACTATGGAAGTTGATAATACTTGTTTCTGTGGTATCCTTTTTTTCACAAGATTTCTATTATCCAAATTCAATATTGGTATGTTCTTGGTGGGATGAATAAATATTGATTGATTGCAACTGTGACTCAAATTTCAAATTTCAGTCAAAATGCTGCCGAAATTTCTAACTTCACTGCCGAAATTACTTGCATGAAGAAATATAGATTGATTCCAATTGATTGAATCCAGTTTTTGGTTCCCTCAATCAAATCACTAAGCACTGAACTTCATTCTTTCGGAAGTTTCAAGAATCACAGAGCACTGAACTTCATTGTCTATGTTTCAAAAATCAAAGAGAGCAAGAACATAAATGGCACAATGCTTTGTACGAATTTTATAAAATCAATGGAGTGTGATCATGATTCTAAATTTTATGACATGTTTAGAATTTTCTTATCACCCTTCGGTAAAATTTTCACAAATTTTAAACCTTATTTCATCGCTAAATCAAATCTATGTTTTGATTATCAGGTTTTTATCAGTACGTACCACTCTCAGAATTTTTTGAACTTCTTCTAGCATGATAATCATATGAAACTTTTATAAACATATTAGCGATACATCAGGACCTTCTTGAAAAATTTTCAAAATTTTCCAACTTGGTTTGAACTATTTTCCATTCCGTTCAAATTTACTGGTAAAGATTTTACCAGGATAGTTCCGCTGTCCGAATTTTTGAAAATCCTTCAATATTGATCACCATCCTAAAATTTTATGAAAACATTAGTGATTCATTAGCATCACGGACAAAAAATTTCAAAATTTTCTAACATCGTTTGTACCATTTTTCATCCGATTCAAACATGCCGGTCAACGTTTCATTGGGACAGTACCAATGTTTGAATTTTTAAAAAAACTACAAAACTGATAATGTCCTGAAAATTTATGAGAACATATCTAATGTGTCAGAAACCTACAAAAAAATTTTAAAATTTTTCGACATCGTTTGAACTATTTTTTGCTCACTCAAATTTCACCAAAATTTCGGTAATTTCGGCCGAAATTTCGGGAATTTCGACTGAAATTCGGTGCCGAAAAACCGGATTTGAATTTTGAACGGATTTCGTCCGAATCGCCGAAATTTCAGATTTCGGGCAGGGGCGAAAAAAACTCAAAACGAAATTTGTATCCTTGGCCATCACTATATATGTACCTTTATTGCCAGACTAGTGATCCCCAAAGAATGGGCTCCAATGTCTTCCATATGGGCCGAATATTGCTATAACCAACGATTCAAATTTCGTTTGGAGAAAAATACCAGTACAGTCGAAACCCAAAATTTTTGTGAAATCTCGGTATTTGGGATAAATTTCGGTTGAAATTCAAAAACTAAAATTCAAATCCGGTTTGTTTCCTTGCGAAAAAAACTGAATTTTGGCCGGTTTACCCGAAATTTTGGATAAAATTATTGAAATTTCAGCCGTTTTGCACCGGCTGAAAAGTAGGCTAAACGATGATAAAAAATGTTAAATTTTTTTTGAAGAGTCCTAACACATTGATGATATTGTCATAAAAATTTTAGTTGATTATCAACTTTGAGAAATTTTTAAAAATTCAAACATTGCTACTGTCATGATAAAACGTTGATTGGCAAGTTTGAACCAAATGAAAATTAGAACAAACAAGGTTATAAAATTTTTAAATTTTTTGTGGATGGTCATAACACATCCATAATATTCTTATAAAATTTTCAGTTGATGGTCAAGATACATAATTTTTTAAAATTTAAATAGTACTACTGTCCTACTGCACGGCTTCGCAACACACCTTTCCATGTGGTTTATGGCCGCGACCCTCTTGTTGTGCTCTTCTATGAAGCTGGGGAACTCGGAAGGCTGCTGTTGCAGCCACCATCAGAGATCGTGACCAGTTCGTAGCTGATATCCGCGATCGCCTCCTTCAAGCCCAGCAACATGACAAGCAGTTCTATGACGGTAAACATCGCCCTTTGCCATTTCAAGTGGTCGAATGGTATGGCTTTGTCTACATCATCGTATGGTGGCTTTATTGGGAGACGACGCTAAGCGCAAGCTGGAAATGAAGGGTCTGTTTATTTTAGCTTTGAATTCTCTAAAAACTGATTCTGAATTATAGTTATAGAGAAGGTGATTCTTCAAAAAACTGAAATCCAAAAACACATATGAAGTGGATTGTGGATTCTAGTGTATATGGATGGGCTGGATTGTAAGAATCGAATTCTAGAATCGGGCTGTTTGTTTTTATCCTGCTTTTAGGACCAAAATCTAGAATCAAAAGCTAAAATAAACATGCCTTAAGTACTATGGGCTTCACAAGATTTTAGCTCTAAGTTTTTGCTTGGAGCTTCCACCCCACGCGCAAATACATAACGTCTTTCATGTTAGGCTGCTCAAGGATTAGGGGTGCAATCGGATCGGATAATTTTTGACCAACTGACCGACCGGATAGTTTCGGCTCGGATTGGATATTTTTTTTATATTTGTCGGATTCGGATATTTTGTTTCAAATTTAGATTTGGATTCGGGAGATTACTGTCCGTCGGATCGATATATTTTGAGTTATTTTCGGATATTTTCGAATAAAGTAGTTCGGATGTCTGAAAATTTGATAAGGCTGGCTTCGTGATGGTGGTGCTGGGTCCCGGCCGGTTCTACGATAGTAGCCTCCCGCGGCCAGCCCTGCTTCTTCCCCGGCGACTGTGTCGACCAGCTCCTCACCTGGTGCGGGCACACCGCAGCGCAAGGGTGGTTCCAGCGGATGCTGCTGCATGCAGAGGGTACTACTCACCCATAGGCATCGAGCAGGGGACGGTGCCCAAAACAGCACTCGAGATGGCACCCATGTCCCCAGTGGCTGATGTCGACGAGGGCACAGAGAAGCCGCAGCGCAGCCGCAGGAGTATGCGTAGCGGCGGTGGTGGAAGAATCTAGGTGCTGGGGGTGGCGCGTCAAGTCTGGCTGGCCTATCGTGGTCGCTGCGGTGAAAGTGGCTGTCGAGGCTCTCGATGAGCCTGAGGAGCAGCTAACATCAGCGCTGCTTGACGCCGTGGTGTTCTGCGTGATGTACGTGGTGGAGACCGTCGTGCTTGGGCTCGCTCTCTCCTGCTGCGGCTATCAGATGTAGATAGTCTGCCTGTGCCTATGCCTCTTGCCATTGAGCATGCAATCTCCTAACCATTGATTAATTAGTTTCTTTGTTGTTTTTTTTGTTATGTTGTAAAGATGCGTCATTTGGAACCAACGGATAGTTAAGCATTAGCTTGTGTTCACAGAGAAAGCAAAAGGAAGGGTAACTTCAAAACTACTTAGAATTTTGTAATTAAGGTTAGTTTACAATTTGCTGCATGTCACTCGTCACAATGTTGTAATTAACCAATTTTGTAAATAATGACATTTTTTCTGACCGCAAGGAGTAATACAACATGAAATTCAAGATTTCGCATGTTTCCAGAGTGAATTTACACATTCAATCCTAGGAATTACATATTTCCTTTAGAGATACCCTAACAAGTAGCGACATTTAGGGCAACGCATGACCACCAGCAAAGCCCAATTAGCAGGCGAGAAGCGGAGAGCCGAGTGTCGCATTGTGTCTTGTGGGAGGGTGGCAAGGAGCGGCACGGCGCACACGGGCGCTAGGTCACAGGGTGCGACAACCGTGGTTTGCCTAGGCTTCAAAGAATTTCTAGCTTCGCCACTGGCCATGGCTGCTGCGTGTAGCAGTAACTAGTAGCCAATGGTGTTAATAAGGTTGTTACTATTGCATTCGAACTTATATTGTTGATTAATCATTGCGATATGTGTACTATATGTTATATCTATTCTCACACGATATCCGACAAAAATGTTTGATACCGTATCGATTCCGTTCTGTATTCGTTTCAAATCCGCGACCGATATTATCCGCGCCGTATTCGTATCCCACACTATCTGTATCCGATTTCAAATCCGACAAAAAAATATGATTTAGGATACAAAAAACGATATCCGACCGAATCCGAACCGATTGCACCCCCTATCAAGGATACAACAGTGCTCCACGGGACAGTCACCATCCTTGTCGGACTTGCGCTATGTATGGCCGGGTGGTACCGGCACCATCTGCTGTTCTCTCCGTGCTTGGCTGGCCCGAGGCGTTTGGCAGGTCCTTGTTCATTGGAAGGGGGGCAACCTCCATCTGAGGTGACATGGGTTCTACACTTCAAGATGTTATATCCCTTGTTCCAGCTCAACGATGTGTTGTTTGCCGAGGGAGAGAGAGAGATGTCATGTGGGGAATTCCCTACCAAAGGAGACATGGGCCTAGGCGATGGCCAAGAACGGCACCTTTGGCTCGGCCGCAACCTCCTAGCTAATTCCTTGCTCATCGAGTTAGGAAAGAATCTTAGGAGATCAATTAGTTAATGAAAGGAATTATCTCTAGTTGGTTTCTATCTTTAGTTGTAAACCCCTTATATAAGGGTACGTACCACATTATGAATAAGCAAAGTGCAAAGATATGTATCAATCTCCCCTCATCTCTCTCTCGGTTGGACCTTGTCGCAGCTTTTGCGCTTGAGTTGCACCACGGCAATGTTAAAGCGCAATGCTCCAAGGCCTCGAGCTCCCGTGTTCCACGGTTATCGTTGCCCTCCCTGAGAGCATCTCCAGCAGAGCCCTTAAACCAGCCCTAAACCTTAAAATAGAGAGTTTAGTAAAAAAATACAGATTCAGCAAGGCCCCTAATCCAGCCCCTAAAATTAGGAGGCCCCTAAATTTGCCTCCTCAGCCCCAATTCCCACGGAGCCCCTAAACCAGCCCCTAAACCTTAAAATAGGGAGTTAAGTGAGGGAAATACATGAGAGATTTCGAGATGATCTTATTGAGCATTTGTGGGCAATTCACAGCGCTTCGTAGTTTGATTCATTGTTCGGAGTTTCTATTTATCTATTTATCATGTTTGAAAATTTTAAATTTAAATTTTAAATATCATGTTTTTAAATTGTAAATGTTAATATGCTTATGTTTTATGTATTACAAATATTTTTGATTGAATTTTAGTGGTGTCAAATGAAGATTATACATAGCGAATATGTCAAAATAGGAGAAAAAGTAAAATAGAGGCTGAGATTTAGGGGCTGTTGCTAGACTTGTGCTATGAAAATAGAGCCCTAAAAATAAAGGGAGTCCCTAAATCCAAAATAGAGGCCCTGTTTTAGGGACCCTTGCTGGAGATGCTCTGAGGGGGTGACAACTAGGGGTGCAAACAGAGCAGATGCGGAGGGATTCACTTATTCTGTATCTTATTTTAAATTTTTTCTCAGATATAGAGTCGGATACGAACAGTACTGGATTTGAATACGAATGCAGATTACCTCGATTACGAATACAGAGCGAATACATATCGTTCCGAATACGTTTAGCCTCTGACACAAATAGTTAGTTGGATAATACGTGAAAACAGAAACAATATATGTCGCACATATTAGAATCAATCAACCATATTATATGTCCAAAATACAACTACATTAGTACAAGACCATAATACTGCTACTTATCTGATTTATATGCATATGCATAAATAAAAAAAATATGTGGATATGTGACAAAATGAAGTGTGGTTTGGTATGTGACTGCCTTATCCTTCGCATTCATTAGTAAGTGTAACCTGCACTCATTCCATCAACAATGCTGCACTAATTAGTAATGCTTCACTATAAAAGTCATGCTTCACTAGAAAATGACAATGCACTCATTAGTAATTCCCCAGCCTTTCTATCCACTTATTCGCTAGTCTTTCGTCAGTAACTGTGACCTGCACTTAAAACCTCTGTCACAAACTTATTGCCATCACAAGAGTAGACAACACAGCAGAGGTTCACAATACATGCATTTTTCAAATAGATGTGCATCAGTGCTCAAGCCATCCGACAGGGACTGAGACCCGCACACCCAAGTACTCTCAAACAGTTGCTATCGTTGATTGCCAGGCGGGTTCAATCCCTTGAGATCATTCAAGAGTTCAACATCAATATCCTACCATGTAAGGGAATGCAGGGCTAGGAGATCCACAAGATTGGCCAGTTCTATTCCATACAATTTGGGGGAGGCTTAGATTTGTGCAAATCCAAACTAGGGGCAAATCCTAACAAATCACAACCAAAATAGCTCTTACCTCCACAGGTCCGGTGAGGGGTGAGGTCTGCTGGCGGGTAACTTCGACGACGAGGCAGCGCGGGACCGGCGAGGGGGCGCAAGATGAGCACACTGGTGAGGGGTCACGGGACTAAGAGCGCCGGCGAGAAGTGGGGACTGACTGCGGCGTGGAGATGACTAGTGACGAACAGCTCCCGGCCACTGATGCTAGCCTCCCGAAGCGGCGGCGGCTGGCTAGGGCATGGAGACCATGCGGGCGAGGTGCGAGAGGAGTCGCCTCTGGCTCTGGGAGACTAGGGCCCTGTTTGGGGGGCTGTGGCTAGGCTGTAAAGCTGATTTTGGCTTGTTGTGTTGTAAAACAAATTGTAGGTGGTCAGTAGCTTTTTAAGAGGTTGTTTGGTAAAGTGGTCATAAGTTATCATTGCAATTGTAGTAGTGTTTAAATGGTGAAATGACTTTAAGAGTTTTGAAGGCTTGTTTGTACGCTGATTTAACTTAAATATTGATCTTTTGGATTATATTTGTGAAAATATTAAGTGAGAAATAACTAAGCATTAGTTATATTTTATTTTTTTCATATTATTACATATATTTTGCTTATTTTTCTTCATCAACCTTTTCACTCAAATTAACAGCAAAACTACCATATCATGTCTAATACCAAAAAAGGCAGCAAGTTGGATGGGGTTGGGCTTTCACAGCTTCATGTAAATTTGTGATCATAAGAAACTAACGAACAATGAAAAACAAAGGTGATCTGGATCATCTTCCTACATGTCCACATGAAAAAATTCTAGGCTACAGAACTAAAGCCATCGAGAATCATTTAGCCTTTATTCTCTTCTTGTATGGATTGTCATTCTGCTCACTTCAAACAGATGCAGGAGCCGGTTGGCCTATTTCCAGCGATAACCTCAGCGGCACATATTTCACAAAAGGCTTCATTGGCCAAATTGTCCCACACTGCAACAGGATTCTTAACAACTTTGTCCATCTAGCTAGTGCATAAGCAATAGTAAACAACAAAATTAAAAAAACAAAACTATCATGTCTATAAATAACAAGATTATCATGTCTATAAATAACACAAATCAGAAGTAATTGTCACTAGTGCAATCGCAAATGCTTCAATTTATGGATCACATACAAACGGTAGTCTAGCTACTAGTAAAAACTCTACATGAAAGGAACCCAAGAAGAAGCGTATAAACAGGAGAGGTGTGTAGCAAATTATGGATGTGATAAAAACAAAAGGTTTTCTTACCACCAAGGTTGGGATTAATTCGTGTGATTCTGTTGTTGTTAACCAATAGAGTGCCTAGATGATTCAAGTAACGGAAGTTCTCGAGCTTGACAATCTCAAATTGGTCCTGTTAGAAAGTGAAAGATTGCAGACACTGTTAAACACAACTAGAGGAAGAACCTATGAAACTAAAAACTTTTTTAAATGAGATAAAAAATCCTATTATTGCCGATTCAAATCAAGTTAAACCATTAAATAGCAAGAGTCCATTATAATTTCTTCAATATAGAGGAAAAGATGGAGGTGATATCCAACTAAAATGTAACAGATTTTAGTATTAAGGCATGAAAGAGTGTGGGTACCAACTGTCAACCTTCCTGTTTGAACTGCAAGATCACCCCTTATGGTCCCTGGTTCAGCTCGAAGGGGATTAGTAGCTTCTATTAATTTGCGAGCTGAAGCAACAACACCATCATCCTCCCAGACCTTACAGGACACAGTAACCGAAAATTTAAATGAGATATATGATTTGGTCAAAGTGCGGAGTTGCAAAATATGTTTAGTTCTTTAAAGACATATACCATGCAAACAACAGGACCAGAAGTTATGTAATCGATCAGCTTGGGAAAGAAAGGTCTATCCTTTAAATCCTTGTAATGCTCCTGAGAAAAGGAAGAACGCATAAGAGAGAGCTAGCATATGCAAAAGCCAATTAGCAGTTCATTGATTCAACATAACATACTTTCCGGTGTTTCCCTTCCTTTTTTTTTTAGATGAAGGAAGATTTTATTAATTTCAAGAACATTACATCAAGATGATACAAGTCCTTAAAATTTCTCCCGGCCTCTGCTTAACAAGAAGCACATAGCCCTTAAACAAAACAAAAAAGAAAAAAAGAAAAAAAGAGAAGTCTTGATTGCTACCAGCCTGGATCGCAGAGCTCTCCCCCTTTTCATTGAATTGCTTAGCGAAAACATCATCAGAAATCTTCTCCGCGTAAGCAATCCGGCAGCCCCCTGGATTTCCAACATTTTGGGCGCCACAATCCGGCAGCCCCCTGGATTTCCAACATTCTGGACGCCACCACCAAGAACACCGCGGCTATTTGAATCATTGCGCCCCTCAAAATCTTGAACGCGATCACGGACTCCATATCGTCCATGACCACCAACTTGAAATCTTGGGGCGAAGACCACCATAGCTGCGACCATTAAATCGATCGCCACCGGCCAGCCGTTCACCCGCCATGGCGCTTTAAATTGATTCTAAAGCATCGTCGCCCAATATCCTGCGCATCCGGTTGCACATCGCTGAGATTGACTCAGAACAAAGCCGCATTCTTGCAAGAGGATCGAATGAGCACGACCGCCATGGCGTCGCCTCATCGAGATCCTTCCTCTCCCCAATTGAAGAAACCAACCGATCTTGCCCGATCCGCACAACCCGCCCAACATGGAGCGGTAGCCGCCTCCGCCATCGTAGCGGCGGCCGACGCCTCACAAAGAGAGATAGATCGGCCCGCCACCGATCTGCTCATTGCGATCGGCGGCGGATACATGGGCGAAGATCATGCATTGAGACTTCAAGGAGCTAGAGATAATACCTCGCATCCTTTGGCATTTTTCATCGTTACCCTTGAGGCGAACCCTCGTCCTTCGCGCCGCTTCTTCGGCGAAGTCAAGCCTCACAATTTGTGACTTTGCACGATCGGATCGCTAATCTAGACATTGTCAAGAACAATAATTCCCCTTCAAGCGGCCGATCACCGCATCCATGAAGCGACACCGAGACGAACTCGCGATCTCGCCATGGAAGGCACCAAGCGTGACGCGGCAGAGAGAATCCACGACCTCCCTCAAGCACAAGGCCATTCCATCGCGAGAGAACGTCGATGGGAGGAGTTTTGAATTTTGAAATCCTCTCTCGGTGTTTCCCTTCCTATGTGAATACATAGACAACACTGTGTGTGCTGACGAATCATAGGAAACCAGGTTTGACTACAGATTTGAATGACATTTCTGCAAAATGTTGTCTAACTGCTTGGATGGCTAATACAAGGATAAGATGGTTGAGACAGTAACTTCTTTTGCCGGCTGAATACAAGGGAAATAGGCATGCAAGAACTATCTCAGCATTGGATGAGTACTTTGGATAGACAAGGCTGGCCAGCACCGAACATGCAAGATGAAGAATACACCATAACATGTTCCTTTATATTAATGTTCCAGGTATATTTGGTGACCAGCCATTTAACTATTGCCGAAGATAAATAGTACCATTTCAAGTTACTTAAGACAGTGATAAGGATGTAGATAGATATCATGTTCCTTTATATCAGTGTTGCTTATAAAAAAGAATATTATTCCTTGATAACTAAATTTGCAAGAACCACAAAGTACATTAAAAAAATGATGCATTTTGAGAAGCAAACCTGAGCCAAGTCCTTGGGGCATTTAAAAATCTTTAAGCCTTCAACAAAAGCCTTTCTTCACGAAACAGGAAGTAATCTCCCCAACCTATATGCACAGACATGAAAATGATAAGTGTTCGTTCTACAAAACAAAATCTAAGCATCGACCAAGTATTCCCACATCGCGAAGATTATTCCAAATGTATGGAAGAAGTAGCAATTCGACCAAGATTCAGTCACTCATATATCCGGATGTACCACAATAGAGATGGCATGAGTACATGAGAGCTCACCTTGATTCAAGAACCGTATACGATGAGGGAGCACTAGAATGAGCAGGAAGGCTGAATATGGTCTCCCAAGGCGATCGGAGGCGAAAACCACCCAAAAGCGCCTGGCGGCGGTTGTCGCTCCTCCCAATCCCCACAAAGACACACCGTCCACACACAACGTGAATAAAAAATACGATATGTACACAAGACAATCCAAAATGTGTGGGTGAGGAGGCACTAACGAGCAGGAGGGCTTTGGTGAAATGGAGGGTCAGGCCGACCGGGAAGGAGGAGGAGCCGCCGACCGGGGAGGATCTGCGATCTGGAGCGAGGGGACCGGAGGTGCCTTGCGGTCGGGGACGAAGGGGAGGCGCCGCGCCGTCGGGGGAGGAGCACGCCACGCCATCGGGGGAGGAGCACGCCGCGTCGCTGGGGGACGAAGGGGAGGTGAGGCGCCGTCAGGGGAGGAGGAGGAGACGTCGCACTGTGGGGAGGAGAAGGAGGCGCCGCGCCGCGCTGCGGGGGGAGGATGGCGCCGCGCAGCGGGAGGGGGGCGGAGGACGAGGCGCTGTGTCACGGACATGGGCCTTGGAGCTGGGCTCACTCGCGCCCACTCGGCTGGGAGCAAGGGCAGTACAAAAAGCTAAGGAGCAGAAGCGCAGAGGGCATCGAAGAAGATTGGCTTAGCCTTAGTTCTCTCCTTCATCTTGTTGTTCTTCCCCAAACTCTTGTTCTCTAATCTCCAGTCTTCTTCTTCTTCCCCACGTCTCTCTCTTTCCCTGAATCCTCCTCTTTTCTGTCTCAGTTCTACCAATTTGTATCCCCAAATACCGTGTATCTTGTGAGTGGAGTGTCAATCCAGTTCTTGTGTTGGGTTTATCTATGACAATCAAGTGAGGAACGTGACATTTGGTATCAGAGCCACGCACCTGGGGTTCCGCCACCGCCGATCTTCATCGCGCAGTCCGTCGTCTTCCGCGCCGTTGCGACCTTCAGTTATCTCGGCTTCTGCGCACTCGGTCTCCTCGGCTCGACACCGACCGCCTCCGCCGACCACCGCGCTGGATTGTCGCTCCTTCGGCACGCAGACCTGTAGGGTCGAGGATGCGCCTAGAGGGGGGGTGAATAGGCGTTTTACAAAATTCGATCGCTCACTAAACAATTCGCTCTAATCAACCCCTATGTCAAAACCTAATCAAATATATATGCGGAAGCGATAAATAGGTTTTGACAATTAAAGCCTAAATCAACTAGGCTCACTAGTGCACTAACTAAATTATGTCTCTAAACTAGAATTGCTAAATTGATCAATCAATTAACACTAAGCAATTCTAATTACAATCAAGCAATTGAACAATATACAATAAATGTAAATACTTGAAAGTAAAAGAGACAACCGATATTTTTTCGTGGTGTTAGGAGACTTTTGGTCTCCCTAGTCCACGTTGAGGCAAGCCCAACCACTTGGACCGGCTCCGCTCGAGCACCGCCTCTTTCCACTAGTCGTGGTTTTTCACGCTATGCAGAGGCTCAACCCTAACCTTCACAAACTTGCCGGGCCTCTCACACCTCGAGAGCTCCCAAGACGACGCCACGCCTGTCTAGGAGTCGGCAACCTCCAAGAGTAATAAGCCGCTCCTTCGCTTGAACCTCACCGAGCACAACGAATCGCAACCGGTGATCACCAAGTGCAACACATGCACAAGGCCTCCTCAAGTGCAACACATGCACAAGAGGCTCTCAACCCACTCACTAATTGCAACACATGCAATTAGTCTCACTCTTAAGCTCAAGAGGCAAATGGAGAAGAGCAACACATGCACACAACTCCCACACACGACCAACAATACCAAAGAACATCGCCCTAAGCCCCCAAGGGGTATATATAGCCCCACAAGAAAACTAGCCGTTTGAGGGCAAAATGGGCGAATCAGCCTTTTGCGGTACTACCGCCCTCTAAGGGCAGTAGTACCATGTAGTCTCAACGGTCGGCATTAATGACCATATTTTCGTACTACCGCCCTCGAGGGCCAGTAGTACCGACTTTTGCAAGACTACCGCTCCCACGGCAGTAGTGCCTACCAAGCACCACCGAAAACACACGCCTTTGGAATAAAGCTACGGCTACTCACGGTACTTGCACTTACTACGCCCATGCCTGCGGTAGTCTTGGCCAACAGGAGAAACTCCGATTTCGAACTCCAAATCCATTTCTCCAAAAACCAAACTTATTCTTTGAGCCACAAGGATGATCAACACATGATCATACACACGTGCAAAACACATTTGCACCAACATAGCTCATGCTCAAAGAATTTCAACCAAATTGCAAAAACACATTTTGCAGCCAACTCAAGAACTATTTGCAAAACGTATTAAGCAAATCAAACTCGAGTTTATGAGATTAATCCCCCTAGCCATGTGAAGGTCAACACAAGACCCGGTCAACTCGCCAACACTCGTTGCAAGCCCCACTCACATGCTCTCGGAATTCCGGACTCATAAACCTCAGTTTATTCGCACAACGAGCTTGCAAACAACGCAATAAACACATTTCATGCTTGAGCACTACTCTTTGCAACACATGCAAAAGTCTAGCTCCAAGCAACATCAAATCAAGATGCATGAACTCTCTAATTGCAACACATGCAATTCTCTAGTTCCGTGCAACCATAAATCAAACTTCAACTAAAACCAAATCGCACGTATGAGCTCTTTACTCGCAACACATGCAAGCCTCTAGCTCCATACAAACACACAAACACAAATCATGCTTAAGCTCTCTCCTTTTGCAACACATGCAAAACTTAGCTCCAAGCAACCACACAGTTTTAGAAAGATTGTTTTGCGAAACCAAAACATGAAGCTTCAACTAATGCAACACATGCAAAAGTGAACTTCACGCAAAAGCCAACGCACTAACTTATCACTTCTTGCAACACATGCAAATCAAAGCATTATGCGAAAACCAAATGCAACCAATCATAAGTTTAACCCATTCGCAACACATGCCAAATGGTTAACCCTCATGCAAAAACCAAATCCAAATGTTTTGAGCTTGAGTGAACGTGGAATGAGATCACCAACACATGATGAAGCTCAAGCAAAGGGAACGACCCCTCTTAATAGCACGGCGATAAAACCTTAGACTCAAAGACTACAAAAGTCCTTAGCCTATCTAATTATACCTTCGCCGCCGTGCACAAGCAATCCCCTTTGGGGTCTTTATGATCATCACTTTGATACTCTCCCGGGATCGTTACCCTTCTTTATCTTCGGGATCCATTTTTGACGCCCATCAACTCATGATGCCGTCCTTGTCCCGTTCTCATCATCTCATCCATCTTTGGACCTCGGGTTTTCCATTTTTCAATGCGATGAGACTAATCAAAGATATTCTAAATAAACAAGTTAGTCTCGATATAAGATTTGTCATTAACACAAGATTAGATTTGTCATTAACACCAAAACCATAACTAATGAAGGTTGAACTTACAATCTCCCCCTTTTTGGTGATTAATGATAAATCCAAGCTTAATAAGCACATTTGGATTAAAACTAACATATTGAGAGAATTTAAGCTATTTGAATACATATGCATATTAATTCTCCCCCTTAATCATATTAAGCTCACTTTTTAAACCAAATGATATTAAGCTTCCTAATTCTCCCCCTTTTGGCATTAAACACCAAAAATGGATAAACCATCTTAAAAGAATATTTTAATTAATTCTCCCCCTTTTGGCATACATTTTTCCCTCTTTTTTTAAATATTATCCCCTTTTTGGCATTTAATTATCTCTTTTTAAGCTCATAATTCTCCCCCATAAAATTATCTCTTTTTTTTTAAATGAAGGTCATACAAGAATTGAAATAAACACTTATGACCTTGGGAAAAGAACAAATAAAAACTTGAAGGGTCATTCACGAAGTAAAACAAGTTTTTATTTGAAATATGGTCTAAAAATAAGGAAAACTTGAAAAGAGACCATATTTGGGTTTGTGGATACCACTTGTAAAAATACCACTTGTAAAGATAGGCATGAAAAACGAAGTAAGGGTATCACACGGTTTATTTGAAACACATTCAAATAACTCACTCCTCATTTTATTAGGCTTTGCAACTTTTCAACATGATTCTTTTGAAGAATCCAACAAATTTGCCTAATAGGGTTAAACGAGGAACCCAGAAAGAATACCACTTGAGGAATTAGATACCACTTGTAAAATTAATCTTAAGGGCTTGCTTTGAAGAACCAAGAGAAATGAGCATTTTCAAATTTTTGTTGAAGAACAATGCTCAACTAGATATTTTCCTCTTTTATGAATTACAACACATAAAGATTCTCACACAGAGAAATCTTAGGCGGTTGAACTTACAATTTTAGCTTGCGAGGAAAAATCTTAATCAAGAATGTGGGAATCGCAATAATGCTACAAAGAGGCAATGAAATACCACTTGTAGGAAATAATCGAATTCAATGATACCACTTTAAAAAGAAGGAAATGAACATACCATTTGATTATTTGAATTCCTTTATTACTTAGAGAAAATGAGCAATAAAGTCCAAGATACCACTTAAAAAAATAACTTAATGATACCACTTGTAAGCATATGAAGTGAATAAAGGCTCAATTGATACCACTTAAAATCAACTCATAAAGCTTGATACCACTTGAAAGAAAATATCGATAACATTGATGGGTATCAGAGCAATATTCTCAGAGCAATAAAATTAAGGCAATATATACTTACGGGTATCGAAAGAGAGCAAGGCTCAATAAGAATCAATAAAATCACAAAGATTTAGTATCAGAGCAAAATAAAGATATGATATCACTTGGAAGCCAATAAGTGCCCAAAACTTGCAATAGATAAACTCCCCAAGATGTTCAATGAATGAAACATGGAGTTATTTGCATTTGAATTGCACAAGTTTTGTCTTTTCAAAAGATCAAGTGAAAATCACTCTTTAGTTCATTAAAAGTGCTCATAACTAATACCACTTGAAAATGCGATCAAATAAATTTCAGAGCTTTTCAAATTTTGCACAAATGAACTTTGGGATGACAAGAAACTTTTCCAAAAAGAATTTTTGAAAAAGGAAGTACCAATCAAAAGATATCCCAAAGCAAAACTCGGATAATTCTGAAAAATCAGAGCTAACATGCCAGGGCGGTAGTATCAAGAAACCCGGTACTATCACTGGTCGTAGCAGACTACGGTCCCGACAGATCAAACTTCGGACTTTTTGCAAATTTTGGCAAAAACGATGCATATGAAGTCCAATTGATTTGAAACTTTTCAGAAAACCAACTTTGGACTATTTTGAAGGTTTTGCAAAAAGAATTTTCTCAAAAACAATTTTATTTTCAAAGTTATGGCAAATTGCGTTTTGAGGCAAAAATGAAAATCGATTTTCACGAAAAGCCTCAAAATGCACTTCAGTTTGGATTCCATGCAGTTTCTTTTTCCATGGCTTAGATAGGTGTATCAAGAATGTGTGTAGCCAAAATTTATGATGAAATCCAACTCGAATGCCAACATTTGAGCTATATGCCTAAATAGGCCATTTTGGATCAAATCAAATCTTTCTGAGCCAAATTAGATTTCAACATAAGATTTTTCATTTTGGAAACTTGTAAAACATTTGAAATACATAATAGAATACTTTTACAAAGCTTTTCATAAATTTTGGTTCATTTAAATACAATTTTGACTTTTGATCTAAATAGTCCTTTTGAAGAAGCAAAGTCAAATTCCAAACAACACAAGAATTCAAATGAAGCATGGGGTAAGATATAAAGATTTGAATTATGTGTATAAATCTAAAATACCATTTTAAATCACAATTCTACACAAGAATGGATCCAAATGGAGAAACTCACTAAGTGCAATGATATGACCATTATGGGTCAAGTATAGTTTTTCGGCGAGTTTCAAAATCAAATAACTTTTGCTAGGTTGGTCTTTTGAACATCTTATGAACACGAAAGTTGTTAAGAATGACCAACTCTAGGATTTTCATTTTGGAATTATTTTCAAAATCCTTTTACTTTTAATTTTATGAAAATTATAAGTTTAAATCCAAAACAATATACTAGTAACTAGTATTTGGGCTAAAAACTCATTTTCTTTTGAAATTAGTTTTTGTAAAGCCAAAACCATTTGAAAACCTTTTGAAAGCATTTGTATACATTTTTCAACTAGTTTTTCACAAGATTAGTAATAGTATACACAATTTTGACTTTTGGCTAAATAGTTGATTTTGAAAATATATATATGCACTTATATTAATATGGGCACACGTAGGGATGTGATACACATGAATATGAATTAACACTCCCCCTAAATGTGCCACTTCTAAACTTGCTCAAGATTTGCAATAAGAGAATAGATAAGAGGCGAGAGCAAGTGTCCATAACAAGTAATCTAAATTGATTTTCATTAATATTGCAATATAACCTACACAAGGCTATAAGATATAAGGATCAATTTAAATACTTGTTACCCGAGATGGCATTGGCTCATGATGGACTTGATTTGCTTCATGCTTGACACCACTTGTAGACGAATGTAATCATTCTCCTCTTGATGTGCAAGCGTCCAATCCATCTCTTTATTGCCTAAAAATCTTTTAGGCGGTTTTTGGTACCCAATCCTTGTTGGGTCCGACAATGTTAGTCACAATAGATTTAGGAACCCATATGGTTCTGATTTTAGCATTTTTAACAAGACTAACATGACTAGGAACGGTTTTGCGATAATTATTCCTCCTAAGCAACGTATTTGGATTTAAGTGAGAGGACTTAGGAGGGCATTGATATTTTGCAAAACCATTTCTAGTTTGATCTTTTCTAAGCATATGATAATTGAAATTATGCATCGGCTTAGAGAATCTAGCATTTCTAGCAAATGTTTTGCTATTATTTTTCCTGAGCATATGATCATCATGATTTTTCTTATTCTTAGAAAATCTAGCATTTTGAGCAAACACATTTCTAGAATTACTCTTCCTATGCAAATGAATATTATCATTCTTAGCCGGCATAGGGGATTTGACAAGTTTAGCAAACACATTGCTATTCTTGTCCTTCCTAAGCAAATAATTATCATTTACACGAATAGGCTTAGGAGTTATACCTTTGGGACAATCCTTACCGAAGTGTCCCTTTTCTCGGCAATTGAAGCACGTCACGCTATTTGGTCCTCTCTTGACCGATTTGACTTGCTCCTTGCCGGTTTGCCTCATGGTTGGTGTTGTGGCCTTGTTATCCACTTGATTAGGGCACACGGAGGCGAGGTGGCCCTTCTTGTTGCAAGCGAAGCACCTGATAGTCTTCGAGTGTCTCGCATTGTGCCTCGTCTTGCTATTTTCCCTCTTGGAGTTGTAGCCGAGTCCTCGCTTATCTTGAGGCGCCCTTGGCTTGCTCAAGATTTCGTCGAGGAGGGCTTTTCCTTTAACGCACCTCTTCAAGTCATTTTCCAACTTAATGACTTGGGCCTTGAGCTCATTGTTTTCCTCTACAAGATTAACATCTTTTGCCATGAAGCAACGAATTTTTGATATAAGTGAAGATTCGTCGTTGCTTGAGGCGGAGGTTGAGGTTGAAGGAGATGTCGGTTCATCGCTTGATGTTGAAGTTGAATCGTCAACCGACACTTCTTCCTCATTGCAATCCTCAATCGATGTGGATGATTCAAATAAGTCTTGAAGTTTTATCCACATTGCATGAGCGCTTGAGAGGTTGCAAATGAGATTGAAAATATCTACGCTCACAACGCTAAATAAAACGTTAGTAGCTTGAGCGTCGAGATGTAGACATTTCTCCTCTCCTTTAGTTGGAGCAATTTCATTTAGTGGAGAAGAAAAGCCGACATCTACAATCCACCATATTTGTGGGCTCATGGATTTAAAATAATCAATCATAAATAATTTCCATTGAGCATAATTAGATTCATTAAGCATGAGTGAATCGTGAGAGTGCACTAAACCTCTAGTCGCCATCCCTTTTACTCTCTAGACGGTTAAGCCTAAAATGAGAGTGACCGTGGCTCTGATACCACTTGTAGGGTCGAGGATGCGCCTAGAGGGGGGTGAATAGGCGTTTTACAAAATTCGATCGCTCACTAAACAATTCGCTCTAATCAACCCCTATGTCAAAACCTAATCAAATATATATGCGGAAGCGATAAATAGGTTTTGACAATTAAATCCTAAATCAACTAGGCTCACTAGTGCACTAACTAAATTATGTCTCTAAACTAGAATTGCTAAATTAATCAATCAATTAACACTAAGCAATTCTAATTACAATCAAGCAATTGAACAATATACAATAAATGTAAATACTTGAAAGTAAAAGAGACAACCGATATTTTTCCGTGGTGTTCGGAGACTTGCCGGTCTCCCCTAGTCCACGTTGAGGCAAGCCCAACCACTTGGACCGGCTCCCGCTCGAGCACCCGCCTCTTTCCACTAGTCGTGGTTTTTCACGCTTGCGCGTAGGCTCAACCTGAACCTTCACAAACATGCCGGGGCCTCTCACACCTCGAGAGCTCCCACGCACGACGCCTACGCCGTCTAGGAGTCGGCAACCTCCAAGAGTAATAAGCCGCTCCTTCGCTTGAACCTCACCGAGCACAACGAATGCGCAACCGGTGATCACCAAGTGCAACACATGCACAAGGCCTCCCTCAAGTGCAACACATGCACAAGAGGCTCTCAACCCACTCACTAATTGCAACACATGCAATTAGTCTCACTCTTAAGCTCAAGAGGCAAATAGAGAAGAGCAACACATGCACACAACTCCCACACACAACCAACAATACCAGCAACACTGCCCCAAGCCCCCCAAGGGGGTATATATAGCCCCCCACAAGAAAACTAGCCGTTTGGGGGCAAAATGGGCGAAATCAGCCTTTTGCGGTACTACCGCCCTCTAAGGGCAGTAGTACCAGAGTCTGCAATCGGCCGGCCTAACGACCATATTTTGAGACTACAGCCCTCGAGGGCAGTGAGTACCGACTTTTTGTACTACCGCTCCCACACGGCGGTAGTGCCGGCCGAAGCACCACCAGAAAACACACGCACTGGAATAAAGCTACCGGCGGCTAAGGCCAGTAGTATCAAGACTTGCGGTACTATCGCCCATGCCCTCACAGTAGTCTTGCCAACAGAGAAACTCCGATTTGAACTCCAAATCCATTTCTCCAAAACCAAACTTATTCTTTGAGCCACAAGGATGATCAACACATGATCATACACACGCAAAACACATTTGCACCAACATAGCTCATGCTCAAAGAATTTCAACCAAATTGCAAAAACACATTTTGCGACCAACTCAAGAACTATTTGCAAAACGTAATAAGCAAATCAAACTCGAGTTTATGAGATTAATCCCCCTAGCCATGTGAAGGTCAACACAAGACCCGGTCAACTCGCCAACACTCGTTGCAAGCCCCACTCACATGCTCTCGAAATTCCGGACTCACAAACCTAAGTTTATTCACACAACGAGCTTGCAAACAACGCAATAAACACATTTCATGCTTGAGCACTACTCTTTGCAACACATGCAAAAGTCTAGCTCCAAGCAACATCAAATCAAGATGCATGAACTCTCTAATTGCAACACATGCAATTCTCTAGTTCCATGCAACCATAAATCAAACTTCAACTAAAACCAAATCACACGTATGAGCTCTTTACTCGCAACACATGCAAGCCTCTAGCTCCATACAAACACACAAACACAAATCATGCTTGAGCTCTCTCCTTTTGCAACACATGCAAAACTTAGCTCCAAGCAACCACACAGTTTTAGAAAGATTGTTTTGCGAAACCAAAACATGAAGCTTCAACTAATGCAACACATGCAAAAGTGAACTTCACGCAAAAGCCAACGCACTAGCTTATCACTTCTTGCAACACATGCAAATCAAAGCATTATGCGAAAACCAAATGCAACCAAGCATAAGTTTAACCCATTCGCAACACATGCCAAATGGTTAACCCTCATGCAAAAACCAAATCCAAATGGTTTGAGCTTGAGTGAACGTGGAATGAGATCACCAACACATGATGAAGCTCAAGCAAAGGGAACGACCCCTCTTAATAGCACGGCGATAAAACCTTAGACTCAAAGACTACAAAAGTTCTTAGCCTATCTAATTATACCTTCGCTTGCCAAGACAAGCAATCCCTTTGGGGTCTTTATGATCATCACTTTGATACTCTCCGGGATCGTTACCCTTCTTTATCTTGGGATCCATTTTGACGCCCATCAACTCATGATGCCGTCCTTGTCCCGTTCTCATCATCTCATCCATCTTTGGACCTCGGGTTTTCCATTTTTCAATGCGATGAGACTAATCAAAGATATTCTAAATAAACAAGTTAGTCTCGATATAAGATTTGTCATTAACACAAGATTAGATTTGTCATTAACACCAAAACCATAACTAATGAAGGTTGAACTTACAAGACCTACAGCTCCAGGTCCGCGTGGTTCTATGACCGCCGGTTCGCCTCGCCGCCGCCTCGCCGGCCTTCGCGTGGCTTCCTCCGAGTCGCCGGCCGCAGCGCCCGAGCGTTGCTCTACTGGCCGCGCCGCTCTCAGCCGCCTCCCTTCAAGCCCGTCGTCGCAGCCGCACCGCGATCCTCTCAGCGAAGCCTCTCGTGAAGATTGCTTGTGAAGATTGGGCCAACTAGAAGTTGTTGCTGTGAAGAACACCCGAACCAAGAGGCATTTGTTGCTAGTGGAGGATTCCTTTTTGGTGTCTCACGCCGTGAACAAGGAGCCAGTGCATGCTTTATCCCGAGGCATCTTTTTCTTCTCGTGAAGTCATCCTGAGGAGCTCGTGTGAAGAGAGCCGTGTCACAGTCCATTGCTCGCCACATGTTCGACGAAATGGCAACTCAGGAGATGCAGTGTGTGACATCTGCGAGATCCCTCCTTCGCATCACCATTCACCATCTACTCTACCCGGGCAAGTGACTGAGGAGACACTTCGTCAAGTTTTTGGTCGATGGGGACCAGTGGATGAGGTGCATGTACAGGAAGGTATGGATGGCGTTGTGGCTCTTGTCGGGTTTCCATCTTGGCTTGAGGCGGTGCGAGCTCGCGAAGTCTGCCATGGTCGATGCATTTGGGACGACTGTTGTTGGATGAACATTCAGTACGAACAGCAGTTGCCCATCAACAGGGCAACGGCGACATCCACTAGGTGCTCAACGCCTTGCCTTGACTACGATGCTGGCGAGCCAAAGGCTGCGGCCACCACAGCAGCCACACTGTTCTCGACATTGGTGACCCCGCAGCCTATTGCCATCACCAAGGGCTCAGCGTCCACTGAAGACCTGCTCATCATGGGCACCACGGGGTTCACTCCAGCCCCTATTGCCTCCGTCGTGCGAGGGGTTGGCCACAACACAGCCTGCGCAATCAGCACGACAGCCACCGACCTCCAGCATGCGAGTTCATAAAAAAAATCTGTGGGTAGCCCTGGCAAAAGGCATGCTTCTGTAGGTTGTTCTTTACTAGAGGAGATCCTTAGCAAATTAAAAAGAATGGTCGTTAACAAGCGAAGAAACCCTACCAGTGGACCAGAATCTATTGAGCACGAGGATACTGTGGTGTGTACTGAGGGAGTGGTCCTCCTTAGTGGAGATTAGAAAGTTGAGAGGCATTGTCACATTGATGATGCGCGTAAAGGAACTGAGATTTATCTGGTTGAGAATGGAAGACGCACAGCAGATATCCACACCGCGCTAATTGATTGCACTAACCAGAAGGAGGGTATGGGCAGCCCTGTGAATGAAACCAAGGAGGTTTCAGCTACTGACATTGTGTTTATAAGGAGCAAGTCAATAACTAGAGAAACATGTGAGGCGAAGCAGGTGAAATGTGAAGAGGAGGTTCAATTTAAGAAGAGAGTTACAAGTTCAGTTGCCGTTAGACAGAGAGAAGTTTCTGGAAGCACATGTAGAAGTAGTAAAGACGGGGCTAACTTGGAAAGCAAAGAGACGAAGGTAGATGTTCTGCATCATTATACAAGGAAAGTGAGCGGTACTGTATCCTCAAAAGCTCATCACACTGAGCTGGCAGAATGTGGTACTAATACAAAGAAGCAGACATTAAAAGGAAATGTTACTGCTCGAAGAAACTCAAATGTCACCGGCTGTGATGATACTGCAAATATCACAGAGAACAAGGCTTCAGAAACTGACATAAAGATAAATTTTAAGTCACAACCACTCATGAGAGGTGGCAGCATTGCTGAGAAAACAACAGAAGATGCAGTTTCTGCGGTGGATCAGAATGTCTGTAGTTCAGCCATCACTGAAAGAAATGATACAGAGCTTACAGATTCCAAGGGAGTTAAATCAGAAAACAAGACTGATGTGCGGAAATCAGTTTTATCAGTTGTTGCTAAGATTGTTGCAAGTAAGAAGAGGATATTGGAATCAGGTCCTGATAAAATTGGTGGAAGGTCACTAGCTACGATGCCATCCATGAAAAAGATAAGAAATACATCTTCTGACAATGAGCTAGAGCAAGCAGAAAAGGGGAAAATGAAGGCACCCAAATGCAAGAGAATTTTAGGCAAGGCTTCCAGTGTGAAATCTTCGAGCCCAAGTGAGCCAACAAATACAGGAGGTCTTCGTGAAGAAAAGCAAAAAATAAGTGAACAGATAAAGGGCCTACTTCTAGATGCTGGTTGGAAGATTGATTTGAGACCGAGGAACAGCAGAAATTATTTGGATTCTGTGTATATACCTCCTAGTGGTAAAGGATCTTACTGGTCAGTCACAAAAACATATTCCGTGTTCCTTGAAGATATGAAATCTTTGCAAAAGGACAGCGCTAAAAGCCAGAGCTTCATCTACATTATTGACCAATGTGTTGATCAAGTGGGGAGCAGAAGTCCGTACTTGCAGTTGCCATGGGACCCTGGTGGTGAAAACATGTACAGTCTAAGGTTTGCTATCATCGGCTTGGGGACAAGCCGAGATTCAAGGGGGGAGGAATGTCACGGACATGGGCCTTGGAGCTAGGCTCACTCGCGGCCCACTCGGCTGGGAGCAAGGGCAGTACAAAAAGCTAAGGAGCAGAAGCGCAAAGGGCATCGAAGAAGATTGGCTTAGCCTCAGTTCTCTCCTTCATCTTGCTGTTCTTCCCCAAACTCTTGTTCTCTAATCTCCAGTCTTCTTCTTCCCCACGTCTCTCTCTTTCCCTGAATCCTCCTCTTTTCTATCTCAGTTCTACCAATTTGTATCCCCAAATACCGTGTATCTTGTGAGTGGTGTGTCAATCCAGTTCTTGTGTTGGGTTTATCTGTGACAATCAAGTGAGGAACGTGACACTTATTGCGTGTGATTCGGGAAGGGTTTTTCGAACCGGGATGGCGGATGTGGTCGGCGGTGGCAAGAAAGCTAAAGCACCTCTTGCTTGCTTCATTTGTGGAGGGCACTTCATTGTGAAAAAGTCAGTCTACCGCATTGTTTAGAAAGACTGTTTAGAGAGGTTTTGGATCAAAAGCTAAGCACAGCTCCCTCAAACGGGGTCTAGGAGTAACGGAAATACGGCCATACGGCTACAGGATGGTACTATGGGTCTTGCTCTTGCACTTTTGCCGTCTTGGTCTCTTGGCTGTTGGGCCTCTTGGTTAGTTGGCCTTTTGGCCTCTTGGCCAGTTGAAACTAAACGAATAGTCAATGAATAGTACACGGATAGCTCTGTTTTTATTTTCGAATATATCCGAATCCGACGAATACTTTGATCACATATCCATTTCCGTATCCGAAAAAACTATCCGAATACGAATCCAATATTCGGAAAAAACCTCAGATATCCGAATTTATTCGGACGGACGGTCGGTCAGGAACTATCCGCACCATTTGCACCCGTAGTGACAACTTGACTCACTGTTCATCTTGTGCAAATTAAGGAAACAGGAAGAAATAACCGTCTCTGTCCCTTTTTATTAACATGGAAAGTTAAAAACAAACCTATTCAAGTGCTGATGATTATCCCCCTTTTTTTTTAAGATAGTTCCCGTGTTTTTATGGTTTTGCAGGTAAATAACTACGCACTGAATATGCACCTTAGACAAGCTCAGTAGGGCAGCTCAATTCCAGGGCGCTTCCATACGGTCGTTTTCTACGCAATTAAGCGGAAACTCTTTATCGCGTATCACCTTGGAGTGTAAATTTATATTTCCCGCTGTGCCATGACATTTGGTGTTTTACAAGTGACAGATAATTTATGGTCAATGGTTAAAATTTTCTTTGCTGTGATATTTCTTGCTTTATGGTACTATGTCCAATCTGATTTCAATGACGTTTTAGCTCTACAAACGGAAAAATGGAGTTAATAGTAATAATTTTCTTTGCTGTGGTATCTCTTTGTACGTAGTAATTCTATATAATCAAGTCTTGTCAATTGGCGTTTACCTTTATAGTAGGTGTATTGAAGGAAAAAGATGCCTAGAATGTCGAATGAAAACAGCAATTGCTAAAGTATGTAATAATTTACAAACTGCAGCTAGTGAGTCGATTACCCACTTGCTTCTAGCAGTGAAAATTGGCCACTACCCGGAGAATTACACCTATTACGTTTCACAATGTTCACTGTCAATTGTAGTTTACAAGTAGGGCTGTTTGTAGTAAGAAAAAAAAGACATTTCTGAAAGGCGAAATGCTTATCAGTTTGGGATGCAATTTAACCATGGTCCTCGATACATTAAAAACCAATATCAGGAAGCGAACTGTCACAAAATTCATTTCATCTCAATAACAACTGACAACTACGGCCAATGAATAAGTATTAAGTGTTCACCCCATTTTAATGAGTAACAAGTGGAATAACAGCTTAATCCATAAAATTAAATTGTAATATGTTACAATGAATTGACAGCTAGTTTGTTTTGGGGATGAAAATTGTGACATATGGCCTAGCTTGCGCTAGCAAGTCTGGAGCGCAGACAAACAGGGAATTTTTTTTTTAATAATACATTTTTTATTCGGAATTTCAAAAATATTCCACCGAAAAAAAAATTCAGAAATATACCTCTGTCGCACGTTGGGCGTCGACAGGCCTAAATAGAAAAATACACGGGCGGCAGTGCCGGTAAGGCCGACGTGGCCTCTGTCAGCACGCAGTAACGTCTTGAAAAGGAACCGAAAAGGCACTGCCGCGACGCATTTAAAGTGTTACAAGAGGTCGTCGCCGACGACTTAACGTGCTACAAGAATACTGAATTTTTGTATTTAATATTTTTGTTGACAATATTTGTTGTAAATTGGTTGTACATAATTGTCTGTAATGAATCGGAAAAATTTATTTTATTTAGTTAGTGATACGATTTTACTTAGGGTTTTCGTAGCCTCGTAAGGTCCGGCGAATATGGCGTAAAAATGACGGAAAAAGCACGGCGCCCACATAGCGTGGCATACCACTTGATGGGCGAGATGGTCGGACGTTGGCCCAAAGATTTTGTTACCAAAATCGAAAAGGCACTCGCGCACGAACGCTCGCGAATCGTGGCCACTTAGGGGTTTTCGTAGTCTCAGGTGGTCGGACATGGTCCAAAAAATACGAAAAAATCAAGGGCGGCCTCACGTAATGCGGACTACCACTTACGTATGGGCGAGATAGTTTAACGTTGCCTCGGCATTTTGTTGCGAAAATCGGAAAAAACACTTGCGCCACGAAACCATGGAAACTTTTACGACGTCGAAAAATTTTGAAACTCTTTATGGAGGTTCCCGATATATCGCTGATATTACCATAAAATTTCAAATTATTTTAAGATATGAGGAATTTTTAAAATTCAAACAATACATATATAAGGGCACATACACCGAAAGTTCGGATGATAAAATAAGCAATAGATTAGATGATATTACAAGGGCATTACAACAATGATTTAACTAACTAACTTAAAGCACTGTCGTCATGGTGGAGCAAATGATCGTTCGCTTATCTGGGTACTGCCGAATGATGTCATACATTTTCGCGATATTACGACCGCTCTAATTTTATGATTTGTCCTCGGACACCGCTCAATCCCTACTATGAAAGAACTCCATGGGGTTCAGAAGGTGCTCCAATTTGTCGCCGATTGGGTGGCCTATGCCGTGACGTCTCGGGTGTATAAGACTTAAATTTTGGTTGTTGTTTATGTGGATTTCGCCTCCCATATGGGCATGTCATCCCGATTCCCAGCGCCCCTATGTTAATACCACGGGTTCCGGATGGTCTCATAGAACGAGTCAAGGATTTGTTGCGTGTTGCGGACTTCTACGGCCGCTTCCCCTTGTCCCTTCTTCTTCGAGAAGAGGAACCTCCTCTGCTTCTGCTGTGTTGGCGTTGGCGGAGACATGCGAGACGCCGCCTGCTGTTTCGCTCGCACTCCACTATATGGTGCAGAGCTTTGTGTTGGGCTTATCCTTGAACAACCGAAGCGTGCCTCGCGATCAATACAAGATGCCGCTTTGGTCGCTGCATAACACCGTGAGGCGTATTCGGGTTTGGCTTTTCTAGGCGGTAGTGGCACCACGGAGGGTTGCTCCCCGATTATCCCATACAGAAGCATGAGATGTGGGTGGTACGTCTCCGGGTCCACCCAGTTGAAGTACCAGCACCGTTCATCCTCGGCCAAGGGCACCGTAGAATCTCCCGTCCGCTAGATCACCGTGGCGGTATCAACCATCGCCTCCGTGCCATGTACGCAAACGCGTCGGGGCTTTGGGTGGCCTCGAGGAGGTTCCTCCATTGACTTGACCACATTCGCAAGTGTCCTTTTGAACTCTTGTGTGCGATGAACTGTTTAGAACTACTAATTTGTGAGTTTAACAAGAGTATGACGCATGAAACTCACCGATTGGTTGGGCCCTTGCACACCGCCCCGAGCTCGCCGATCTAGAAAAGGACATATCTGGCGGCCTCTCCCACCGGGTGAAGTTCTCGCGAAGCGGGGTAGGCGCCGTGGCGCTTGTAGAGAAATTCAGAGTCACGTCGTTCGGCCCGTCAATCCATTGGAAGAAGCAACACCGGTCGTTGTCTTTGAGAAAAGAAAGAACGATGCATGAGATGGTAGTGTTACCTCAGATTGTGTGGACACCAGAGTTTTACCTCGAGGTGCGGCCACAACAAGAGTGAGTGGCTGGCGGCCGTCTCTCCATGGGTAGATTGCATCATCTTCGCCGGTAGGTTGCGATCGCATTTGGGTCGGGCAACTCGCGGAACTTCGCGTCGACGCCATCGCATCCGAATATTGGGGGATGACCTCGCTGGTCAAGAGGCAGTCAGAGAACGACATTGTGGTTTGGCTGTGTTGGATGTCTACCCTCGGACTGTTTTATAGTGGTGGTGAGGGTTACTCCACACAATTACAGCTCTGCCGCAGCGGCGTGTGCAACGGTTGTCATTTCATGGCGTGTTGCGGCGTGTTCTCATTTCATGGCGTGTTGCGGCGTGTTGTCATTTAATGGCGTGATGTCGTCTCACTGGTAAAGTCGCTAGCAGCGAGTAGTCACATCGCTACCGAAAAATTTGTTGCGTGTGTTGTCGTGTCGACTTGGTAAAGCCGCTAGCAATGAGTAGTCACATCGCTACCGAAAAATCGCATTCGTCTGTTGTCGTGTCTTCGTGGTAAAGGTGCTACCGGTGAGTAAAGGTGCTAGGTGTGTGACAAAGTGTCTGGCGATGAAAGGAACAACTAAATGCGTAAGATTAAGTTTACAAAAATACAAATGCAAGTGCAACATATTTCAAATGAAACACTTAGTACATAACATACCGGCAATAATAAAAATCAAAAGAAACTCATTATCGGCCTCGCTTCGGGAGGCCTCCTCCTCCGAACTCAGTCCCTTGAGTACGTCAAGCCGGCAGAGGCGCTGTGGGGGCCTCTGCGTTTAGCCGAGGCGTCGCATACCCGGCCGAGTAGCTCGCGGTCTTTGGCGGCGCGTCTTCTTGACGACTAGGCTGCGTCGGTGGTGGCGTCCGACGGTAGGATGATGATGCCCCACCCCCAAAGACGTCCGTGGAGAGGTAATCACGGTAGTCCTCCGGGTCTGGGGCATCGCCCTGGTCGTCGTAGTCGTCAGGAGCGTGTCCAGATGCGTGCGCGAAGAAGTGTGCCTGCGGGCCTGTACCAAATAAAGAATTGTTTTGAGCATTGTAATACGCGATTGTAACACTTGAACAATTGCATTTCAATTTTCGCCGAAGATCGATCGCTACAAAAGTGTGCCCTTCGCGACTTCTGGGCGGGACCGTGTGAAGACGTACCTGGCGCACCCCTGGCCCCGCTAAGCGGCACGCCCTCCTGGACGGTAGGGAGGCCGGACCCGACGGCCGAGGGCGTGTCGAGTGTCCGCACACCTCCCGACGTAAAGGGTGACGTCCTGTCTCGTCACGTCCTCTCCGTTGGTCAGCCGAGTGTACAAGCTGCGAAGCTCCCTGTGCTGATAGTGCAGCACGTCAGTCTGCAAAATAAATTACGGATTAGTTAGCAAAATAAATTACGAATTAGTTAGCACAAAAAATTATATCGAAGGTATGACGCAACGTACCAAAGCGTGCCGAACCGAGTCCATATGGAGGGGTACGTATGCGCCACCACGGAACGTGTCAGGAGGATCGGGTCGACACGCACGTACAAACGCACACGAGCCCTCGGCGAACCGTGTACACCGATGCGAGTGCACGGTAGGTGGCGCGACAAAGACGGCCGAGCCCCACGAGTACCGTGGCACGGCGTCAGGTGCGCCCGCGATCTCTCGCGAATCGCACTAAAAGCGTGGACACGCTATCCTCATGGGACGCCGTGAACATGGTCGGCCAAGAGCCACAGGAGGTACGCCTCGGTGGCGGGCGAGCCTCTCGTCGTCCGGTGGCTCGACAATCGCTTCACGCCAGAACATAAAGCTCACTTGTTATTTCAAGCAAGACGTACACAATTTAGTTCAAATGCTACTTACGTACTGAAACCGCATAAGCCACCTCAAGGTCGGTCGCGCGCGTGTGGTCGAAGGTCTCAGACACGGCGGTGGTAGTACACCGCGAACCTCTGCAGCAATCGCTGCCGCCATCGGGGAGACGCCTGGGCACCACAACAAGACCGGGCGATCGGGAGGCCGAGGAGGTAGGAGACGTCTGTGAAGTGATCGCCATCCGCCCGACAGGAGATGGAAGGTGTCGTCTCCGCCTCCACCGATCCACCAGAGCGGTGATCACGACGGTCAGTAGGGAACCGGTGTCCCAGAGGTCCACCATCCGGCGAGGGCAAGAACCCGATGCTCAAGCCTAAGAAACATAAACATGTAATTGATATCGGTCTTTGCGGTAGTCACGGTGCTAGAACAAACATGTTTACAAATTTAAATCTTGGTATGTTACCCGGGATCCAACGCAGATCGGCGCCCGGTGTGTGCGCAATGGTCTAGGTCGAAGGACGCCCACCGCACAGGTCCCTCCGTCATCTGGGGACAGCGGTGGCTATGCGAGCACGGTGACCACGGTCGACGTCTTGGGTCCAAGAACTCAGACGGCCACTCGTCATCTCCTATTTGGTGAGCCATACCGCAATCTAAAAAATGAAAGTGAGAGCGTAAACACATATGTAAACGAAGAGTCCGTAAAAGTACGCAAGCATGACAACAATATATTGAAACAGATCGCACATAAAAAACGGAGAAGTTCATTACAACAATTTATGAAGCCACAACACTCGCATAATGACTAGGTACAAAGTATAGTTCATACAACACACGTTACATCGATTAAATTTAAATTTGAGATCGACATATGATAATGCAAACCGCTTGTCATCCAGTGCGATGAGGTCTCGCAGCGAGCCTCGCAGAGGACGATCCTTCCCCACCGTCGGGTGACCATCTCCTCCTTCGTCTTCTTCGTTTTGTGCCCGCAATTCTTGAACGTATGTCCTCGTTGGTTGCACAATGAGCATTTCTTCACGCAGCTTGCCGACCGACTCATCCATGTCATTTCTTATACACCTTGTTCTTCGACGCTTTCCCTCTTCTCGCATCAAAATCGGGGACCCGTAACCTTTCATCAACACTAGGAGTTGTGGTGAACGAACCCACAACACCATAACCATAAAGCTCCTCGCCCCAAGTTGCCATCACCCTTTCCTTCATGTAATATTCAGATAGGTATGTACCAAAGTTGCATTCCAAATAAAGCACATGCAGCTATAACATGAGAACATGGCCTATGCAAAAGGTATGGCTTGTTGCACGAGCATTTGCACTCGGCTGTAAGATGCACTCTGAGTGACAACCCTCCGTTGGTTCCACGCCTTCCTTTATCCTCGCAGATCACCTCGGCGCAATGTACGTGCACCAACTTTGATAGCTCTATGTTTGGCCATATACGAGCCTTCTCATCCATGTATTTAGTGATCATCGAAGAGTACAAGAACTTCTCATCTCTCATTACTATCTCAACAGTGTGATGCTCGTCCACAAAGTACTTGGTTGTACCCTCAAAGACTCCTCGACAATTCCTACCAATGGAAGACACCTCATCCTCAGATTACCGGCTTGTAAACTTCGCAAAGTTAGTGGTCATCACACCGTATCGGCACCATGTGTGTTATATACTTGATGACCACTTCTCTTTGGTTAAATGCTTGATCCGGTCGAGAAACATTTGATTGGCCTTTGCCTCCGGCGGCGGTTAGTCGCCTCGTCCTCTGCTGGCGGGGAAAAGAGGCTCCGCTTTGCTCTTGTGTTCCATCGGGCGCCATCGTTGTTAAATCGCTCCTTGTGTTTCCTTGTCGTCATCAAGATTTTTCCACAGAGTTCGAACTTCCTCTCTGGTTGGAGTTACATAGTCTTTTGAACATGTTCATCGCTTGCTTGTTCTTGAATTGCTTATAGAAGTTTGCACCCAAATGCCTCATGCACCATCGACTCGCAAGTCGTGCCATCGAATGGCTCATCTTCCCTGTTTGCGGTGGTTGATAGCACTAAGCAACCCAAAGATGTCGCTATGCAAAGACGCACAACTGGACGAGTTTTGACCACCCCGATCTTTAGGTTTCAGAGGAACCACACCAACTCTCGTAGTTCTCGCTTTCTCTGAAGGCAAAGGCAACAGCAGAATCTGGTTGTTCCCATCGACACCCACAAATTGTCAAGATTTGCCCTCAGATTTCCGGCCAAGAATGTGCCGTTCACGCACAACAACGGACGACAAAGGATGAATGCCTTAATGCAAGCGCCCGAATGCGAAGAACACTCTCCTCGGATGCATTTTAGTTGGCCACTTGTCCGACGGACAATCTTGATAATCATAGTAGGTCCCGTGATTTCTTCCACGAATACAACCGGCAAAGGCGGGAGGTTGTGGTACGAGTCTTCAAACTTCCCAAACCTCGTTTCTAGTGCCTTCGCCGCCCTCCACGCCTTCCCGTAGCTAATTGTGTAATCGATATCTCGTTCTCGATCGCTCGGATAATAGCACGGGCTCAAAACTCGTGTTCTCCACTATCTCTGCGTACATGATGTTCGCGACATACCCGGATGATAGGTTCCGTGAGCCATCATTGCTTCTCATCATACATTTATGCCGCTCAACCTTCGAACATATCCAATGGGTGCCCCATTTGGGCTTGTACGTGCACTCTTCACGGACACCCATGGATCTCACACACCACGTCGTAAAGGTGTTGGGGTGGATTTCTTAACCCCGAAAGTCCTTCTTAATGATAGAGCCCAATCTTTCACAAGATCATCTGCAAACCTCTTTTGTTCGGTACATCTTGTTATGCCTAACCTCATTAACACTATATCGCCAAGGCATCTCCCTCATTTCATTGACAACCATATTTTCAAATTGTCTGCGTGCTCCACTAGGTCGGCACAAGCGGCTCCGCACCTCCTCCATCTTCCTCATCCGACTCATCGTCGTCCTCCTCTTCTTCTCTCATTGCACTCAAGGTCTTCCTCTTCCATCCTAGGTGTTATTTCCTCAATTTGCTCACCTTCGTCTACCGGCCCCAGCGCTTCTTGGCCAACATTTTCATCATCCTTCCGAACCGAACTCGTTCACCACTTTGTTGAACATGTTGCTCATGGCTAGATCCCCAATTTCAAAGTGTCACCGGCCGAGCTCATTTTGAGGCCGACTACACTCACCGGCGTCCAAGCTCTGCCGGGGCAACATCCTCTCATATGCTCGCACTAAAAGCACTCGATTCCATCCCGTTGCTCTCGCCTCACATATGATCTCCACGATGCGGTTCCTTTAGCTCAACTAACTCCCCAATAAATAGTGTCGCAAGACACTACATAGGCAAAATACCTTCAACTCACACTTGTCTTCTTCCATCCGAAAAGTATAATACAACCATTTCAACACGGAACCAAATGTGCTCCTCGAGCCTACTCAAACTTCGTCCACATACCGCATGTTACTTAGATCTGCACCCTCCAAACCATGCATTACAACCCCATCTCCATAATAAATCCTAAATGGAACTCGTTTCGCCATATCTGCTAATCCATTCATTCACCCACTAATTAATTATCTTCCGTACAAAATACTATGACGTAATATAACTATACCTACATGGTACGAAAATATATATCTAACCGTAAAAACATCTACATTCCTAATAATTCATATCGATGTAGTTATATCGTAAAAAAATTACATTTTCATCAATATGTACCGATATACTCCTATCCGTAAAAATTCATTCCTAACAATATATACATTCAGTATCAATGTACTTATATATTAAAAAATACTCATTCAGAATTATATTTCCTTCAATATATACCGATATACTCCTATCCACAAAAATATCTAAATTTTCTAAACTAGAACTAGTCTGTGACCTATCAATTTACCTACATTTATCCGTAACATACATATAAAACTATTTCTAATCTACCACTATTTACTGCTACAATGCTCTAGATCTAACTATTTCTAACATATCATAATTTACTGCTAAGAAAAGTAAACAACAAAAATAACAAAATTTTACCTCAAAACCGTGGCGCAGAATCTCCCTTCTTCCTCTCTCTTCCCTCTCTCCCTCTTCCTCTTCCTTCCTCTCTCTCTCTGTTCTCTTCCAGGCGCACAAATGAGAACAGACGGCGATCGCTCATATAAATGTTCTGTCAGACTACCATCGCGGCGACAGAACCGCGCCCCGCTTCGCGAGACGACCATCGGCCGATTTTTTCTCGTCAAGACGAACTTTTCGGCCGTCGTGCGGCTGTGCCTTTTCGGCTTCGTCAGACGCCTGGTTCTGTTGCCTCGTTCAAGACGTCACTGCGGCGGATGAGGCCACGCCGCGCCCGCACTGCCGCCGTGTATTTTTTTTTCTATTTAGGTTCGCCGACGTCCAACGTATGCGATGAGGTATATTTTTGAAATTGTTTTTTTCGGTGGAATATTTTTGAAATTCCGAATAAAAAATGTATTATTAAAAAAAAATTCGACAAACAGGCATACGGCTTGAGGAGAACAGCAAGTCAACTCTAGTCAATCAATTGCAGGTTACTAAGATGAAGCCCGCATTTTTCATATTTAGTGCTCTGCAGAATTGCTTGACTGCCTTGCACTTCAAAAAGAAATGCCGGCCATCCTCCTCTTCTTTGACACATCAGGCATCTCGTATCTATATATATAAAACTCTCCTCATTCGCTCGCAATGCAAGGGTATTGTTAGATATTCTCCAGCAGGAGTGCTTAACTTTGTTCGGACATTGTAAGTTCCATAGCTTGTTCCAATGATCACGCTCCAACACGATCCTTTAGCCGGGGAAGCATCACCACATCGACTTGTTCGCCTCTGATCATCATCACAGAACACGCGCTGAAAGTGTTTGTGGCCATGTGGCAATGGTGGCAAGAAAGAAACACGGGGAGGGAAGGCGAAAGGAAGAGAGCGGCAGGAGACCTGGCGTACGATTCTGAGGCGCTGGTTTCGGAATATCTGAAGGTCTTCATATCTGAAAAAAAAAATAGAGAGAAGAGAACAAGACAGAAGTCGCATTGAAACTGATGCCCTGTTGCTGAAAATATGCTACTGAAGGCACAGAGTACGACTTCCCTTCGGAGATTACTATGCTTATGGAACTTAAAAATCTGCTGTTGCTGAATTTCTTAAGTTTTTCTGTTGTGCTTAGCCCTAGAGATTGTGATATGGCGGCGCACGCGCTAGCGGCTCATGGGTGTTCGTCGGATGTGGATGCTGATCTCTTGTTGGATGGCAGTCTGGACTTTAATTGGTCATGTCCACTAGTTCATGGAATTCCTTAATTCCTCTAAAAAAACTGCAGTCAATCAAAACCACATCATCGATAATTATATGAAGCATCATCGGGGATATGCCACATTGTTGATGTATTTTTGTTCCTATTTCGCCGCTGCTTCAAAATAAGAGAAAGTTTGACAACATTTTTACAGTATCGAGCCTTTCCTTTCCGTTGAAGTCAAAATTACCAATACACAACTTGTTTGAAGTTAACAGTATCTGCTAGTTGTCTTAGTTACTGTCTTCTATGATGTGTTCGGTTGTAACCTCCTCATCCTAGATGGGTTGATACATCATATAATCATCCCGTTATTTTGACAGGAAGTCTCTATTCCTAATTTTTCTACTATCCTTGAGCTTGTCAGGGAGGAGTGCATGATGGACCAACTCGTTCCCTTTAAGAAATCAGACAGCCATGAGGGATGAGTAGTAAATTCTTGAATAATTCTCCAGAAATGTGCTTGTAGCTTGACATTTCAACGAGGCTGGTAACTCTGATGTGCATTTGTGGTCCAAGTGACGACTCCGCGTACTCCTGTAACACAATTCTCAGATCTCAGTGAAGCTGAAACAACCTATGTCTAACTCAATTTAACAGCTTTTGTAGCCTTTCCTGCCCTTCCAATATTCACGTCATTGTACCACCAAAACAAAAAGGTATCTGGCTTTAGATGTTGAACGAAGGCACAATTGATCTTTGCTGACCACTTCTAAATTGTGTCCATTGCAATTGAAGCTTTAATGTATCAAATATGGTTCTTTTGAAATTCAAGCTTCTCAAGCTCTGCTGTCACTTTGAATTTGAAGCTTTAATGTATCAAATATGGTTCTTTTGAAATTCAAGCTTCTCAAGCTCTGCTGTCACTTTGAATCTACATTGTTACAGCAAGATAACAGTGTTGTGCTTTCTTAGTCAGTACATGTCAAATTGAAATTTATTCTAGTTTCATACCCTTCATCTATCAACTGCTCAGTTAAACCCCCTAGTACTTCGTATATGTGGTCGCACTGTTTGTGAAGCTGGTCACCAGTAAGAAATCTGTGGAGCTCGCTGTCTCCAACTTCAATCCAACTATAACCTGGGCACTTCTTAATGCCCTTGTCTTTCATAGCCGCTCGAAGTTGTGCAGCATCATTCCACCTCATGGCTTCCACATAAATGTTTTTTAGCAGGATCCAGTAACCGGAATGCTGAGGGTCCAGCTCAATGAGCTTCTTCGCACAGATTTCTGCTAGGCCAATATTTCCATGTATCTTGCAGCTACTAAGTAATGCACCCCATACACAAACATTTGGTACTATTGGCATTCCTTTGATAAAATCATAAGCCTTTTCAAGCTGCCCTGCCCTGCCAAAACAGTCCACAATGCAGGCATAGTGAGCCTCATCAGGAGTAATATTGTAGGCTCTGTCCATTTCCTCGAAATAGTGCAATGCTTCACCTAATAAGTCTGCATGACTGCATGCTGCTAGGAGAGCAATGAAAGTAACACGATTAGGTTTGTACCCTTGATCTTGCATCTGATGGAAATGTAGGATAGCTTTTTGAGGAGAAGCACTATAACCATAGCACGAAATGATAATATTCCAAGAAATCAGATCCTTCATTTCAGTCTCATCAAATACCTTTTCAGCATCTTCAATAGACCCGCATTTCCCATAAGCATCCATTAGAGAATTCATACCATCTACATAGGAATGACAAAGTCCCATTTTCATCATTTGTCCATGGAATGCCATTGCTTGCCTAAGATAGCAGGCAAAGCTGCAAGCATTAAGTACTGAAGTAAATGTATAGTCATCAGGCCTTGTATCATTATGTTGCATTTCTCGAAACAGCTTGAATGAAAGATCAAATTCATGAATCACGGCATAACTTGAAATCATGGTATTCCATGAGACTGTGTCTTTATCACCTAATCCTTGGAAAATTTTGTCTGCGAAGTACAAATTATTTCGTTTTGCATACATTGACATCAGGGCATTGCACACCGATGTGTCACACTCAAGACCATGACGATATGCATAAGCATGGACCTCTAAGCCTCTCTTTGTTGCCAGATCAACCTCAGGGAGGACCAACATAAGCGAAAACGTTGGCAGATGTTGAGCTTCATAACCACACCCAAAGGCCATTTCCCGGAAAACATCAAAGGCTTGGTTCCTGTGCCCCGAATTGAGAAATCCGGAAATCATCAAATTTCCCAGGTAACAAGTGCTAACCCTGACATCCCGAAACACACTGCCAGCGTACCCAACACAGCCGCTGCACATGTATCCTGCAGCCAGAGACTCCCAGAGCCGATCCAAATCCACAGGCCCAAACCCCACAACCTCAGCGTTCCGCAGCACAAAGGCCTGCAATTCCTGGTGCACATTGATCCTCTGCAACACTGCAATTACATGAAGCAGGGTATTAAATGTCGCAACATTAGGCGCAATGCCACCGGCCGAAACCATTTCACCGAGTAACTCGACGGCAAGCTCTCCATCCCCGGCACGGACGCAACCGGCAATGACAGCGTTCCAGGTGGATGTGCCAACAGGGACGCCGCATTCTTCCATTGCCGCCATCAGCTCGAACGCCTCATCCAAAAACCCATCCTGCGCGTACCTGTCACAGAAACAGGCAAAATCGCAACAAACGGGCTTACTCGCAGAGAACGCAGCTTTGCAAGCCTTAGGGTCAAGAATAGAGGCTAAGAACGCGTACCGTAGAATCATGGAGTTCCAGGGGACGGGGGAGGCGGACTTGGGGATCCTGTCGAAGAGGAGGCGAGCGCGGGGGAGGGGTGCGAGGGTGGCGTAGAGGTGGAGCAGGGCGGAGGCGGAGAAAGTGTGGTCGAGGAGGCCGGCCTTGACGAGGAGGGCGTGGAGTTGGAGGCCAAGGCCCGGGAGGCGGAGGTCGGCGGCGGCGCGGAGGGCGCGGGGGAAGACGGAGGGGGAGGTGCTCGCAGGGCGGCCGGAGGAGAGGAGGGCGGCGAGGGCAGCGGCGTGGGGGGAGGTAGCGATGGAGACGGGACGGGAAGGGGTGATGATGGGGAGGCGAAGGCAGCCGGCGGTGGGTCGGGTTGCGACGGGGGGTGGAGAGGGGGAAGTAGCAGCGGAGAGAGTGGCCATGGAGGCAGGCAAGCAGTTATCAGCAGTTCAGCATTACCAGCTGCGGGAGATTGTTGAATTCCCTGCCGCTCAATTGGGCGGCAATTTTTCCCCTGATTCACCGGCGCTTAATTATTTGTCACCGTTGCATCCAATTTATTTATAATCTGTTATTTCTCTGCATTTTCCTCCTTTGCAAATGTTTGCCAATGCGGTGTGACGAATTTGCCCCTGCCCCTTACCTGGTTGGACCGAACCGAAAGCCTCCCGTCCCAATTGGCTCCCTCACTCATTCCCCCAGCTCTGTTTCTCTCGAGCTCGCTCTAGGGTTGTGGCGAGCCATGGCGACGGCGGCAAGCGCGGCCATGGCGACGAAGGGTCGAGGTGAAGCGCCGGCGCTCCGCGAGTAAAGGATGTCGGCGCGACTGCCACCGGTGACGACCACGAGGCAAGCGGCATCGACGCGACAGGTAACCCGTTCCACCCCCATATTTCTGGTTTAATGGTGGATCCGAGCAATTTAGGGTTTCGATTCATCCCGTATTTCTGGTTTAATGGTGGATCCGAGCAAACTTTGCTGACAGATTCATTATTTATCAATATTGGTCATTTATACTTTAGTGCTCACATGTTGCTTGCACAAAATATGTTAATTTCTTTTGTTAAAAAACCAATATCTTCTTGATTTGCAGAATGACCCTACATTAGAACTAAAACGCAAACAAGAAGAAGAGTTTGTGAGGATCTCCTTGCTAAGTTTTATTTTCTATGCAAGTTATATCACATCTTATTGAAATGAATGCTGAGAATGTGGGTACTTCCTGCATTATTCCTGTATACAAATTGACATAGAATATGATTCTTCTCTTCTGCTGTTTCATATCCAACATGATTGAATTACTCCATGAATTTATTTGTAAAATATATCTCTATGCTGCTTCACCCATACCAATATGGTGTGCATATAACTTCTGCTAGCTGTCATGATTGGATAATATTGAGTTGTTAACATGACATATTTTTTTAATTTAATGTTAATGTAAGACTTTGAAAAAATTTGTTTACAGAAGCCACTAGCTGCTAGAGGCAATAATTGTTGGCTCCAGCTCCTTTTGATCACTAATAAACCAAGTCACTAGTGCATTTTGTATGTGTGTATCCAAACATGTGGCTAGGGTTGATCATATGTCAATTTCAAGAACCATTTTGTATGTGTGTATCAAAACATGTGGCTAGGATTGATTATATTGGACCTTGTATTAATTCTGTCCATAATATTTTTTGTAAGCAAGCACATATACCTAATAGATTTCAACATGTAAGTACAATGCTCCTGTCATACCACATTATGGAGTTCCATTTGTCCTTGTGATTTTTTAGATGGAGGCGCAGACCCTGCGAAACGTGATCTCGAGGCTCCGAGGGATGCTGGAGGATAAGGCGGAGGACCTTAGGAAGGTGGTTCAAGACAACTTGAGCGACAATAATCACATTTGGGCCATAAACATGAACATGGCACTTCTGCAGGTTGAGGCCATCGCAGACAGCTTGGATCAGATGTCTTTGGACACGAGAGAATTTGGAAATGCACCTTCTAGCACCGTTGTTGATGAGGATCCAACGGAGGACGTAGATCCGGATGACGTAGTACCGGCGGACTACGAAAGGCCCAATTGCTCTCCACTTAGCGAGTGCTCCATCGAGTCCTTCGAGTCCGATCGTTCGTGGCACCTTCGCTACGCTAGGTCTTAAGTTATGACGCTGGTTCCGTGTCTTGTACTTCAATTCGTAAACTGTGTTTTGCAAGTTGTTTTGCAAGTTGTAATGCAAGTTCTACTATATTTGCAAGTTGTAATACATATTTGACTGTTTTATCTGATTTAAGCAGGTTAATATACTGAATGTGCGTTAGTGTGTCTGTTGGAAACTTGAATTTGCCTTATTGTGTCTATTGGAAACTTGAATTTGCCTTATTGTGTCTGTTGGAAACTTGAATGTGCCTTCAGAATCCGTTTGTGCTGCTGAGTTGGGGAGCTCGCAGCCAAAAGAAGAACTTATTTTCTTTGTGTCATACAGTTAGCACTCTGACTGAAAATCTGCTAATGCAGTGGGAATGGTCATGATTTGTACATTAGTACACTATGGTCACTTCAGTACTTATTTTCAAGTCAACTTACATTTTGCATCTGACAAAGTACTGCTGCAAAGAACCATATATGGTCTCAGCCAGCCTCGGCGGGCAAACATGTTTGTTGTTTTTGCTTTGCACTAATATTGCAACACTTTAGTGACACTGCTGCTCAATGCTTGTTTCCAGTCAGTAATCTGACCAGTTTGGGATGCACACTTTACCTTCAGCAATGAAATTTAGATTCTAAAGCAAAACATATTCAGAAAGCAATAACACGGGTTGGAGATCATGTAATATTTAGTAGAAATGAATTATGCTATGCACGCCCATACACATCCAGAATGGCACGCCCATACACATCCAGAAATGGGGATCCCTCCAGAATGTATATGCAGACATATCCAGAATGGCAAAACAAACTAGGGTCCATACACATCCAGAATGGGGATCCCTCCAGAATGCTGCTGTCCAGAATTCAGAATGGCAAAACAAAATACATACAAAAGAGCCTTACACATTCCATACATATCCAGAATTCAGAAAGCAAAATAGGGTCCAGAATGTATACCCAGAAGAGCCTTACATAGTTAGTACATGCATACACATTCCATACATATCCAGAATGGCAAAACATGTTTTCATTTTTTCTTCTTTGGAGTAAACTTCTTCAATGTTGTTGTCTTTGTTGCCCTAGGTGGTAGAGCCCTTGGAGGAGTGGTCATCTGGCTGCTACCTTCACCGTCTGGACTCTTCCTCAGAGCTGTGGATGCCATTGGAGCTGTGGATGTCTTCTTTTTGGATGCTCTCTTCCTAGAAATGTAAAAAAAGGTGCAATTAGTTGTCATCCTTATTAATTATCACAAGCTATAACCAACTAGTTCATATATGGATACAAGCTATAATATCATAATTTTACCTCTTTTTTGTGCCATTCAAAGGGCATTTTGATGATGTTGGCCTATGGCCCATGCCACCACACCCCTTGCACTTCACTTGCCATTTGCCTTTAGACTTTGCTTTCTCCAAGCATCCCACATATCTACCCTTCCTTTGTCTACCTGCAATTCGCTTCTGTAAAGGAGCCAAGATAGTGATACCGTGGACGTCTGGATTAGTCCACTGAGACTTGTCTGTCAGTGGAGGAATAATCCCTGCATATGCAAGCCTAAAGTTCTTCACCGAGTAGTAATGGCTGAGATAGTCATCCATCCTCACATTTCTCTTTGTACCAAGGAATGCCAATGCATGAGCACATGGCTTCCCAGATATAAGCCACTCCCTACATGTGCACTCATGTTTATCAAGCTCAACTACATGCCTACACAATAGCAGGTCCTCATCAATGTCAGTGACCTCTGCTGTCAGGGAGCCACCTTCCTCTACCTTCAAATGAGCAAGCTCTCTAGTCATTGCATTGAGCTGATTAACCACAGCTGGTAGCATGCAACCTTCTCCATTAGGAAGACTTTCACCTATTTTCCTCCTCCTATGATAAAGCTGTATAGTTCTAGATCTAATAGTGTCTGCAAGTTCAGCAACCGACAAATCTTTGATGTCCTTCACCCAAGAATTCCATGATTCTGCCAAATTGTTGGTTATATAATCACATTTTATATGTTCACTAAATCTGCACCTCATCCAAATCACATGGTATCTCTCCAACCACGGTATAACATCAGAACTTCCATCAGCAACATTGGCCATATAGTGCACAAACCTATCTTCCCTAAATGCTCTAGCAGCTGGGTGCATATTCCGAAAAACTGGCTCTTGGAACTTTTTTTGAAAATTGTCCATAAGATACCTAAAACACTCCCTATACTCTGCCTAAGGAAATTGAGTCCTAACTGCATTCTCTAATCCTTTGCAAACATCTGAACTAATAGCTAAGTGTTGTGTTTTACCGCTTATTGCCTTGTTTAGTTGATGCATAAACCAAGTCCAGTTTTCAGTAGTTTCCCCATCAAAAAGTCCAAAGGCAACTGGATACATCCAGTTGTGCCCATCAAGGGCCGTGGCAGAAGCAAGATGGCCATTCCATCTACCATTTAAGGTTGTACTATCAATGCTCAAATATGGCCTACACCCATTCACAAACCCATCTATGCTAGGTTTAAAGCAACAAAAAAATCTTTGAAAATGCACTTTACCATTATCTGCTTGTACACTCATCTCTACAACACTACCGGGCATTTAATCTCCAACTCAGCTTTAAACCTAAAAAGCATATGGAAGCTCTCTTCCCATGAACCATAGATCTGATCAAGGGCTTTCATCTTACCTTTATATCTTTGTTTCATACCGAAAGTGCATTTATGCCTCTCTTTGCAAGGTCTCACAGGTGTCCTTTGGTCCTAGGCCTGGATTTTCCTTCAATAAATGGACTGCCTTCTCTGCAACCCAGTGGTAAGAAACCATCTTTGTGACCAGTCTTGCAGTAGAAGCACACAAGTGAGATTTCTCATTCAATGTAACCTGCAATGACAAACGTAAACATAGTTAGTACAATTGTAATGATATAGTAGTACTCATATATTTTAGCCTATAAAGATAGCATTAGTACCCTCACTGACTTTCCATCACTACGATTCAACCTGGCCACAATAGTCCATGGACATCCAGGTGCCATGCAATAGCCCCTGAACCTACCAGGATCAGACTTCTGAATACCAATTTTAAATTGCTCCTTTATGGCATGGCACTTCACGGCATATCTAAACTCAGACATGCTAGGATATATTGCCCCCACATGCATTGGGGGGTCATCCTTATCATACCCAATGACATCCTCACTCGGACAAGCATCCAATACAACGATATCTCCTTCCTCAGCATCATAAAAAACACCAACATCATCTTGTTCACCAACATCATCCATGCCCGTAGTGGTCTGCTCACCAACAGAATCAATTGGCCTATTATCCTCCTGATGAGGTAAATTTTGACCACTGTTGTCCATGCCCGTAGTGGTCTGCTGTCGTGCCCCGAATTTGCAAACCCGAACACTCTGTGTATTCAGCACTAGTCCAGGATCACGCTAGTGCACACAGGCTGAACAGGGTTTAAAGTACCAATCACATACACAGTGGAATAACATTAAAGTACTTCAACCATTTATATAAACGAGTGTACGACCTTATGGTCATCTTACAATAGATATGCCACGCAGGGCTTACATTTATCAAATAACAAAAGTTCAATAGCGGAATGAAATAAATCTTCGTGGTGCTCTATCTTCTGCCACAGACGCCCTGACAGAGGTTTGATTCTCTAGTTCTCCGGCCCTTCAACGTATTCTTCTTCATAAGCAGGAGTAGTTTCTTCTTCTGGTAAGTTTGTCCGCAAGGGTGAGTACACACCGTACTCAACAAGTTATGCACAAAATGCAGTTCTATTTACTACATGCATGGCTTATTACAAAGGAAAGGCTTTTCTGGTTGTTTTGCTTTTGCTTCAATATTTTAAACTACTACTTATTTATATTTGAAAGCATCAAAATTATATAACCATTATATTTCTCAAGTTGTTTTCACAATAATTTGGACACACAGTCCCTAAACATCTTTCTTTGACACACAGTCATTCCCCCATTTTATTTTCAAACACTATCCCTTGACTTTAATCCTCGAGCATTGTCCATTTCCGTGGACTCGGCTATTCGAACAGTTTTGACACTCTGCAGAGGTTGTACACTTTACCCACAAGATACAGTCACACACCACAAAGGCGATTAACCGTAACAAAGCTTTTCAGAGACTTCTATCTTAGCCTGAGAACCTCTCCGTGTTGCCTTCACTATCACTTCCCTCACTCAAAGCCAAGTATAGGACCGACGAACACCGTTGGATAGGGTACCAAGTCAAGCACGTGCAGCACGCTCCCCGTCTGATTACCCCTGTGTAGCGCCACCTGAGGTATCAAAGGTAAGACATCGAACCCTACTAAGCTAGGTCTTCCCATTCAGACATGTGGTTGTACGAGAGACTCAGTTCAAAGGCTTGCAAGGTAAAGTCCTTAACTGACCAAGGCAAGACTTCCTTCTCTCAATTTGGTACCTGACCCTCACAACACTCAACCCATCCCAGTTGCCACACACAGCCCACTGCACAAAGCCTCGGTCCACTTGCCCCAGTCTAAATCAATTCCATCCCAAGTTATTTACCGGTGCAACACATACCCGTAATCATCTTTCATGTAGAACCACACAGGTCTCTACATTTTAGTTTCAATACCAACATCATTCCACCTTTAATCAAAATGCATTCACTATTCTTTAGTCAATGTTACTTTTGTAATCCAAATAGAAATGTTCACGTTGCATACATGGCTAAGCAACTATTCACGGTCTAGCCTCCCGTGTTGGCACAATATCATCAACCAACTAAATTTACCCAACTTAAGTTATCAAGGAATCATGGCATACAAATAATATCAAGGTGGCATAAACAATTTGGTTGGTTAGCTAATTCACCCAAAATAATTAAATCAATTTTTAGTTGAATTAGCATGCATAGTTTAAAACAAAATATATTTCAAAAATTAGGAGCAACATGGTCAAAGCATAACTTGCCTTCAAAGAGTTGCTGATCCTGGTCCGGAGTAAATTCTTGTGCAGGAAATTCCCCCTCGAAGTTCTCCGACAAATCAGTGTCTACTCAAAATAATTATACACACAATAAATATATTTTACAGAGAGCAAACTCAACTCTAAAAATTTCACAAAATTCACCAATAAATAGATCTTGATTTTACAAATTTTTAGAAATTGAAATCACTCAAATCGGAGTTAAAACGCAAAAGTTATAAGCATTTAAAATTTGAAAATAAATCAAAAAGAATAAACCAAATTTCTTTATTTATTTTTATACGGAAAAATCCATAATTATGACGTTAACATCACTATTTATGACGTCAGCACCGAAAACATTTTCGGCCGAATTATTTTTCTAAAGAAATTCGGATTTATGACGTCAACGCGTCATCGCCGGCGTCGGCAATCAACGTGCAAGACTAACAAGTGGGTTCCCCCGATGGCGTCACTATCGGCGTCGGTATGCCACATGGCACGATCTGATCGTGACACGCGTCAGCACATTATCACCCGAGAGGTTGATCTAATCTCAACCATCGGATTAAAAATGGACGGCCACGATTCATGCGACGATTCGGTTCGGTTACTACGGAGTCGACACGTGGCACAATCTACACCCTCGGATCACGATCTAACGGCGAAGATTGAATCAAATAACAAAGCAGCCGACTCGGTCAAACGCCAAGATTCGTGCGCATGGCACGTGTCTCAATCCGAACCGTGCGATCAAATCAACGGCCGAGATTGCACCGACACTTTGGATCTCAGCTGCGGTGCTGACATGTGGCATCATCTCAACCGACGGATCAAAATCGAACGGCTAAAAAATGAATCGGCGATGTCGACCGCAACGGCAGCATCGACGCCTCGGTTCCCGCGCGACACGCGTCGCCTCGGGACTGGTCCGGCGCGCGGCGCAATCCGAATCGTTCATTCGAATTTGGACGGCTTGGATTAACTCTAATACGTGCGTTGCGACCGGCTACGTGGCTTCACCGATGTGCGACACACGGCGACACGACTACCCTTAGATCTAGATCTAACGGTCAACATGAATCAACGCGTTTCCACTCCAAGCAATCTAAACCGTTGATTAGATCTAACGGCTAAGGTTTGATAATGAGGTTTACTATTCACGCGGCTACGTGGCTAGAACTAGGTCATCCAACATGAATCCAACGGCTAATATTAAAGCAACTAGAAGTATACGTGGGCGATCCCTCACGAGGCACGTGGCGCTATCCTAACCATTGATCTCTAGATCTACGGCTACGGGGTGAAGATGAAACTCACTATTTCGAGGCCGACGTGGATGAATCAGAGGCGTTGGTGGTGGATCGAACGGCGGTCGAAGCTCCAAGTCCCGGAGATGTCGCGGCGGCTCGGTTCTTGCTGGAGTTGGGGACGACGACACGGCGACGGCGTTCCGGGCTTCCTCCGGCGAGAAGAAGTGGTCCTTCCGGTGCGGCTCAATGCGAGGAGTACTCCGGTGACCTTGGCAGCGGCGGAGACTCACCGGAGAAGGCGCAAATGGCGGCGAAATGTCTCGGAACTACGGCGAGCAAGTGCGAGCACTACGGCGATCCTCGGGAGGTGTGAAAGGTCTCGAAATGTGCGAAACGAAGTGCTTTATACCGTGCGCCGGTTAATGAAGCGGCGGAGACGCACGGCGGTGAGTAATGGTGACGGTTTCTACCCGTAACGCACGGCGGCGGCGGCGCTTCCTTTCCTTGGAGACGAAGCGACGTGGAACCATCTGGCGCGACATCGCGGCGGCGATCAACGGACGGTGCAAATAAGCGGCGCGGCAATCCTCGGCAGTGCGATAAAGATCGCCACGGTTGGCGTCTTGATAGCGTTAGGGTTTCGGCCGGTTGGTATATACAAGACAAAGAATGTGAGCCGAGCCCACCACTGTTCACAGCTTTTTCCCAGAATTTTCGAATAAAAATAATTCTCGAAATTCATTTGAATTATTTGAGACACTTAAAATATCAGAAAAATTCTAGAAAAAATCCAGAAAATATTTTAAGACATTTTGAACTCAAATAAAATATTTCCATTTATATTTTATTAAAACTTTTCATTATTAAATTAATTTCCAGAGAAAACTAATTTTCAGAAATTCAAATAAATCCAAATAAATTCCAAAAATTCTCAAAAATTCAAAATAACCATTAAATTTAAATTAAGCCAAATTTTAGGATGTTACATCTGCTCATCATTTTGCATCCCCATGAATGCCAAGAATTCATCCTCGGCTATAACAGGAACAACACAACCTTCGTGTTTTTTGCAATCAAAGAAACGTGTAGACTGTCCCAATCAACACTGGCTCTGTCCTTGGGTGTCACTCCAGTGTTTGTCACAGTCGATTGGCCACAAAGATTAGAACCACTTGGTTTGTCGTTGCACGGTGCCATCCATCTACTAATCCCATCATCGTTGTCAACCCTACCAAAATACAACGAAGGAAGGGGTTTTAGCAGGTGCTCAACAAAATATACAGCATCGCCATCACCGCCTCCGTTCGACGCCATCACCACAGCAACCAACGCCGCATCACCCGTCACACCGCATCACAGCACAAGAAAAAGGGGAGTGATCCAGGGGAGATGACTTACTCGGTCGGGGTCTCGTCTCCTTGTGGCATCGCTCCGCGCTGCCGCCGAAGCAGCAGTTGCCGTCTCCCGTCACCGGTGAGAGCCCCGCCTCGACCCTTCGTCGCCGTGGTCGCGGAGCGCCGGCGCTTCACCTCGACCCTTCGTCGCCGTGGCCGCGCCTGCCGCCGTCGCCATGGCTCGCCGCAACCCTAGAGTGAGCTCGAGAGGAACAGAGCTGGGAGAATGAGTGAGGGAGCCGATCGGGACGGGAGGCCTTCAGTTCGGTCCAATCAGGTAAGGGGTAGGGGCAAAATCGTCACACTGCATTGGCAAACATTTGCAAAGGAGGGAAATGCGGAGAAATGGCAGATTATAAATGAATTGGATGCAACGGTGGCAAATAATTAAGCGCCGGTGAATCGGGGGCCAGGGGAAAAGTTGCCACCCAATTGAGTGGCAGGGCATTCAATCTCCCACCAACTGTAGCCTGTAGGGCTGTCTGTCGTGGTTGGGTTTTCTAAAAATCTGTTTTTTTCTGGGTGACCATGTAAAGAAAGCTTGGTGTTTGCGAGTCCGATTTTTAGTTAGGATGACTGTTGTGTGTTGGACAAATACCTGGGGCGGGGGGGGGGGGGTTCTCAGTGTCTCACCTCTCGTTCCTATGGTTGAAGTAGTATTAGAGGGAATGAAGTCTAGCATACTAAGAACTTGTTTAGTAGAGCTTTAGATCTCAGCTTCATCTGAGATCTGAAACTTGTAGGCTAAAATAAAGTGAATTAAATTTATATTTTTAGTCTAAAATATAAATAAGATGATTCATCTAAATACTTTTAATATACTCACAGCTCCAGTTCCACAGATCTGATGGAGTTAAGAATACCCAGTCCCACCAGATCTACGGATCTGATAGAGCTAGAGCCTTACCAAACATGCCCTAAAATGGTGTACATCAACATGATCTTACTCACCATTCAGAAGGTGATTTTGTGAGTACTTCAGCCTCACAATATTTTGGAACGCAGCATCAATATCATCCAAGCAAACAATTCAAAGTCTGAAAATTGCTGCAAAAGAGACATAAAAAACGGTAAGGATCCACAACACGCGCGCGCGCAGAGAGAGAGAGAGATTTCTTAAGTTAATTGAAAATGCATTGATGTACGACTAGTTATAAATATATATATATACCTATCTTTAAAGCAGAAGGAATTGGGCCTCAGTCAGCGATGCCATGTGTCACTAGGGGTGGGTATTTTTAAACCGAAACCGAATTACCGAATCGAACCGAACCGAACCGAATTAACCGATTATGTCGGTTTTTTTGGTTTTCGGTTTTGGTTCGGTTTTTGTTTTGGTATAATTCGGTTTTCGGTTCGGTTTTTCGCTTCTAAAAACCGAAATAACCGAATATAGCCCATATACAATACCATTTTTATAATATTTTTCCTAAAGCCACTAAACAATTCTCATGTCACAATACATTTATGCATATGTTTAGCATATTCATATGTTCTATTATACTTATATTGTAATGGCATATGAATATTGTGTGGGTTTATCCATACTTTGTGTTTTAATATGAGAAGGACCAAATCTAATCTACCTAATGTTATTCATATTTCGGTTAACCGAAACACCAAATTAACCGAACCGAAATATTTCGGTTAATTCGGTTCGGTTTTTTATTTTTGCTCGAGAAATTCGGTTTCCAATTTTCAAAAACCGAATTATTTTAAAACCGAACCGATTAAACCGAAAAAACCGAATGCCCACCCCTATGTGTCGGGATTTTTTTATGAAAAGACCCGCTATAAATTTTATAATTATGTTTATGTCCTCCAGCCGGTTATTTTGCAAAAAAAGACTCCGAAGTTCTATGTATTCGCGAATGGATCCTCCACGGGTAATTTTGCAAAAACAAAATTACATCTAGGTCCTTCTACCGGTAATTTTGCAAAAAAGACCCTATGGTTTCGTATATTCACGAACAAATCCTCCAACTTTCTTTTTTCAAGAACCAATGAACCAAATTTCGCACCGAGCGCCATAGTGCGAGATCCTATCTAGTACTATATATTAAAGTGGATGGGATTGGAGAGCAATGGGAGGTGCCACCTCACCCCCCTCGTGGAAAGACCTTCCGGAAAATTGAAAATTGTGTTAGGTTCTTTTGACGGTTTTTTTAATGAAATAGATCCAAAAAATATTAAAATTATGTTTAGGTCCTTTCGGTGGTTTTTAGCGGAACGGACCCTGGAAAAAATGCTTTAGGTTCCTCTACAATTAAAAAAACACAGATTTATCGAATGTTTATAGCAACCCATGGATTCGCTAACGGGTCGTAACCACGGTTTTTTTTTAAAAAAAAACACAGATTCATCGATGGTTTATAGCAGTTCACAGATTCGCCGATGGGTCCTAACCACCGTTTTCTCAAAAAAAAAAAACAGATTCGTCGAAGGTTTATAACATCTCATTGATTTGCCAACGGGTCCTACCAACCCATTTTTTTAAAAAAAATACGAAAACTAAAAATACAACCAGATTTCTCAAATTTTAACGTTACATCATCGTACGCGAGTGGCGTAGCGAGTTATTCTGGCTAGTTACAATAAAGTGCGCTAAGGATGCTTACCCATTGAGATACAAAATAATCATACATGGTCAAAAGCCCAAGTCTAAACACCGGTTCTGTCGCATATACTGGTGCAGATAGTCCAAGATGTTTCGTAGCATAGGGCAAAGCTCCTAGATGCATGATGTCAGGATTAGACAAAAGAACAGTATCAACCGTGGGTGCAACCCTGAAAGATATAAAGCGTACTTATCAGCGCAAGTGAAAATTAATCTTCAATATGTTTTGGGTGAAAATTCGCATATTGATGCCATATATGCAGTAACGCAAAATATTTGCCTTAAATACTTTATGGGGACTTTGGAAGGAAACATGTGGATGTGTCCCCTTGATTCTATAAAACTGAAATACCCCAAAAATTTCAAAATGGATTTAATTGTATTTATTGGATTTTATTTGGATTTTTCCTGATTTTATTTGAATTATTTGAGCCATCCTTGGAGCCTTGCCATTTTTGGAAAGTCACCTCATTTCCGCTTTCCTTTTTTGGAATGCACGTTTCCCTTGGCCGGCCCACTCCCCTTGCTGGTCTCGCCACAGGCCTTCGTTTCCCCTTGGGCCTCGCCCTCCCCAGCCCAGCTGTCTTGGCCCGCTTCTCACCTCGGCCAATTTCCTGCGCGCCTTGACCCATTTCCCCTCTTGGCCCGGCTTTGGCGTCGGCTGCTCCCACTTGGCTCGGTCCACGCCTCGCCCCAGCCCAGCCTCGCCCCAAGCTCTGCCTCGCCGTCTCGTCCTTGGCACCGATTTTTCAACGTCGACATCATCGTCTCGTCCCGTCGCTCACCTGCCTCCTGCGCCGCGCCATGCTCTGTTGACTCCGCCACGAATCTAGCTCTGCACTGTCACCACTTCGCCCGGACATCATAACCGTAGCAACCCGCCTCCGGCCCTATAAATAGCCCCATTTCCTCCATTTTTCCCCCGTCGAGCTCGCCGCAGGCCCCTCTTCCTCCCTCGCTATCTCTTTCGCTCTCCCGAGCTCCCCTCCGCCCACGCCAGCTCCTTCTTCCCCGTCCCCGGTACCCTCCTGCCACCACGCCCATCCGCTCTCTCCCCCACCCATTTTTCCCCGCCCTTGAGTCCGCCGCAAGGCCTTCTTTCTCCCCCACTACTTATTCTCCTCTCCCGCGCGCTAGTTCGCCCGATCACTGCTCGTCTTCCCCGTTTCCGGCGACGCCCTACCGCAACTCGCCTCGCCCACCTCCCTCTCTCTCTGCACCACGGGTCCCCGCTGTTAGCCCTGGTCTCTGTCTTCTAGGTCCTCAGGTCGGTCAGCGTCATGGCCGTAGCGTCGTCGATCCCGACCACGTCGTGGGCCGTGGCGTGGCCTTCGTGAGCTGGCCAAGACGCCTGATGTGAGCCCCATTTCTTGTGCGGCCCAATCGCAATCCGGGTTTCAGATTTTATTTTGATTTTCGGGTTTTTTATGTATTTAAAAAATAAAAAAATTAATTTAAGATTCCAGAAAATCCCCCAAAAATCCCAAAAATTCCAAAAAATCTAAAAATAAACAAAAATATATATTCTTGACCAGTTCGAGCTGCTAAGTCCAAAAATAATCTCCGTTCCGCCAAACCAAGTTTAGAAAATTCCCAAAATGCCCTCGAACCCTGTTCCGTCCATTTTTCTCTCTGTTTCTTTTTCTGTTTTTCTTTCTTTGGTTGTTTTTGTTCGTTTATTTAATGGTTACGTTTTCCCGTGCTAGATCCGACGTTGGAGCAACCATCAGCATGAATCTCGGAGCAAGAGCAGTTCTTGGAGCCGTGCCAGGAGCCGGAGCCGTTCGGGACCAGACACGACATCGACTACTTCCCTCTAGGAGAAACCTCGACCTCGCAAGGCAAGCTACACCCCTTGAACATGTTGATCCCATTTTCCGTATAAATACTGTATATTTTCTATTTCATCATTGTCTGCTATTAGTGAACTAAAAGGAGCTAATTTGGAATGACTTGATTAGTTAAAACCCACTCTCTTGTTAAAGCCATGTTGATTATGTCATATTCAATTGTTAACCCTAGGTTATCATTAATGAACCTCTATAGGTTAGGTATAATAATCTTTCATATTCACGAACTATTGTTCAAAACCCCTGGGTTGTGACTCGGGACGCATTTCAAAAACTACTAAGGTTAGGGGGACAGTGTTGGGCAGACCACAGAAGGTGGATGCTGGCCCAACCCTCAACCAATGACAAGCCCAAGCGTGGTCTGGTGATGGGTACAGTGGTACCAATGTTGTGGTGTGTATTAGGCTGTGTCTTCGGCATTTAAGGATTAACCCTCTTGATTAAAGTAAATAATTTCAGTCATCTCCCAACCACAAGTTGGGCCGGTCAGCTCTGTTGACCTGATTCAACGTAGCCCGGTATATTATTTTCCCCCTTGGAATACCTATAGGATGTAGCTACCATTCTGGTAGAAGAATGGATCGCGTAGCGACAGGGGTGGAACGGGAATGGGGTGGCTATTCGTCGGTTCTCACAACAGTAGGTATCCACAGTTGGCCAGATCATGTCTCCCGCCATGGCTAGTGGGTCCTGGAGACTGTGGATCCATGTAACCTACTGGGTAGGAGCTAAAGAGGGGAAATCCAATGAAAGGTTATGTTAATCTCGGTCGGCCCACATGCATAAAAGTTGCATGTTAATCGCGTGGCACTAATGACCATAGATATCTTGTGGGTAAAGTTGAGTAGCTCTGCAGAGTGATCTAAATGGTATTCGAATATGCCGTGCATCAGGTTAATGAAGCTGAGTTAATTTAAGGTGATTTCTGTAACCGAGTTCAAGTAGTTTTAATCATGAACTTGCCGTAACCTAGATTTTTGCTAATAACTCCGTGATGATGATGTTGATGATGCTGTTGATGGTTTGTGTTTCTAATGTAATGAAAAATTGGTTTTTAACTCATGCATCCACCAAATACTTAAAACTAGTGCCAATCTCTTGTAACTCCATACATGTAGTATTTAGAATTTCCGTATGGCTTGTTGAGTACGGTTGTGTACTCACCCTTACTCCTAATCCCCTTTTTAGATTTTAATGAAACTGGTGAGTTCTAGAAGAACGTAGAAGGCAATGATATCTGGTTTTGAAGGCCTTGATCTATCTGTTCAAGCCTTTCCTGTGAATGTTTTGGTAATGTAGCTGGTGCCAGCCGCACCTTTTGTAAACTTTGGCCGTTAGGTCCTTAATTTGTCTATAAAATAATCGCATTTGCTTTTATGTCTGGCAATGTACACTTGGTTGCCTACAGCTAAAATCCTGGGTAGCTGTGAAGGTATTTATACGCACCCCCTGAAAAGGGCGATCCGTTACAAGTGGTATTAGAGCCTGACTTGACCAGTAGATCAAGACCTTAAGGTGGTTTAGGGATTGTTTTTTTAAAAAAGTTATTTAAACTTAAGCCAAACTGATTACAAAAATATATAAGCATATTAGCTATGTTCCTCTTCTTCTCACCCCCTCTGCCTTACCTAAATCTTTGTTTCCAAAAATTGTTTTGAGGTTTCTATTCTCAACTGACTTCAAAAACTTTCGTGTTAGCAGATGACGTATAGGTTTCCCTCATCCCCAATAGTTTCAGTAGTCGTGTAGAGGTGGTGGACTTGACCTAGCTCGACAACAGCAAGGAGTTTCCGCCGCAATAAATCGTTAGTCTTAGATTGTACCCTCTGTTGTAATAGGTCTTTTTGTAGTGTAAAATGGGTTGTACCAGACCCTAAGACAGTACTGAGTATGACTCCATAATATGTGAAAAACTATGTTCCCTATTTCCATTATTTTGTGTTGTCCTAAAATATCTATATAACCCTACCCAACTCAAAGAGTTTCCCTCCTTTCATCTGAAGCCCTTACCTATTCAATTCTACTCTTATCCTAGACTCTAAATCTTACTTACCTTTGTTTGCCCAAAAAACCTGCTACAGAACCGAACAAGAATCAGATTTAACAAGATGGTGGGAGTCGGACAACACCAGCATCTCAGTGAGGAAGCTAGAATCAGTAGGAAACCCGACCAACCTGGCCTAGGTGCTGACCATGATGGAAAGGAACAGGCATTAGGCAGAGATGCACCAGACGCAGCTGATGGAAAAGATCTTAGAACAGCTAGCTGCTAGACCCCAAGGACAATTCCACGGACAGGATGAAAACGTTGGAGAATCAAGATAGTCAAATTTTCAAAAGACAAATCCGCCCATCTTTTCAAGCTCAGCAGAGCCGCTAGCAGCGGATGATTGGATCAAGGATATTCAGCGGAAGCTCGACACAGTTCAGTGTTCAAACAGGGGGCGAGTGTTGTACGCCTCGCATCAGCTGCAAGGACAAGCCGCCGCCTGGTGGATATACTTTCAGGCACAAAAATCTGGACAAGAAATCTCATGGTTGGAATTTGAAGAAGTATTTAGGAAAGCCCACATCCCTGCAGGCTTAATGGCAGGTAAAAGAAGAGAATTTCTAACTCTACGCCAAAGTGGAAGGACAATTCTAGAATATTTCTACCAATTTAACCAGCTAGCACGATACGCCCCAGGAGAAGAGGACACCGAAGCGAAGAAGATGGAAAGGTTCTTCGAAGGCCTCCAGAAGAATTTAAAGTTCCACATTGCAGCACTCGACTTCAAAGACTTGTCGACAATGGTAGACAAGCTAATCATTACAGAGGAAACTCGCAATGACTTAGAGGACACTCGGAAAAGAAAGGCACAACAACTCAGAATATAGACTCCAGGACCAGTAGGACGGGGGATGCAAGCCTCCATTTCCGAATTTCTCGCGAAAAGGCAAGCGATAAGCGAACAAGGACCAGCCCCCACCCCGACACAGTCTAGCACAGTGTGATGCTTCAATTGCAACGGAAATCACTACGCAAATGATTGCCTCGGGAAACAAATAAGTTGCTTTCACTGTTTACAAGCAGGGCATGTCAGACAGAATTGCCCAAGACAGCATCTACCGACAGAAGTGGCCCGGATACAAGCCTCAAACTCCATTTCAACCAATAGGCAATTAGTCCCTTACCAACCCCCACGACAGCAGCAAGGTCTACTACAAGGAAAGAAGGTCAGTAAAGTTAGAACAGCACTCCATGGCGAAGCCAGAACGCCCCAGGGAATTTTCAAGGAAGAATCAATCATGTTTCTGCAAAAGAAACCCTAGGAGCAGCGGACGTCATCATTGGTAAGTTTCAAGTCCAGTCACAGCCAGCGTTGATTCTCTTTGACCTTGGTGTAACCCATTCCTTCGTTTCGTTGGTTTTTGTTTGCAAAAATGGTCTTCCATATTCCCCCTTGCCTACCCCTAGTGTGTTCCAAACACCTGGAAGTTGGGTAACGACTCGGTTTGAATGTGAGGATCTGGAATTGACCATTCGAGAAATTAAGTTCAAGGCCAGTTTACTGATGATAGACATGGAGGGACTGGACATCATCCTAGGAATGGATTGGTTATCCAGACATAAGGCAATACTGGATTGTGAAAGAAAATTTCTCACCCTTCCGAACGGTCAGGGACAGCAAGTGACCGTACAAACAAGCCCAGAGTTAGTGAAAAGTAAAAGGACAAGTATCAATGCACTCGCCCCAGAAGTAACCAAGGTACCAATTGTTCAGGAACAACCAGATGATCTCCAGAGGAACTGACCTACAGAGTAAGTTGACTTATCATAAGGAGCCAGTCCGGATCATCGACACAATCGAAAGGAATTCAAGAACCAGAATGGCAAAGTCTGATGAATATTGTGGGAGAATAACACTTTGGAAGAAACCACCTGGAAAAAGGAATCGGAACTGCAGCAGAATTTTCCCAACCTGTTCCCTTAGGAGGAGTAAATCTCGGGGACGAGATTTATTTTAAGGGGGGTAGGTTGAAACACCCCAAAAATTTCAAAATGGATTTAATTGGATTTATTGGATTTTATTTGGATTTTTCCTGATTTTATTTGAATTTATTTGAGCCATCCTTGGAGCCTTGCCGTTTTTGGAAAGTCGCCTTGTTTCCACTTTCCTTTTTGGGAATGCGCCTTTCCTCGTGACCCACTCCCGTCTTTGGTTTCATGTGAGCCTCCATTTCCTTTGGGCCTCGCCTCACCCATTGTCTTGGCCCGCTTCCCTCCTCGACCCATTTCCTCGCCCATGACCCATTTCCTTGCAGCCCGGCTACTTGCGTCGGCTGCTCCCGCTGGCTCTGATTCGTGCCTCGCCCGAGCCCATTGCGCCAGATGCCCCTTCTTCTTCCTTGCGCCCGAACCAAGCTCTGCCTCACCGTCTCGTCCTCGGCGCCGATTTTTCAACGCCGATGTCATCGTCTTGTCCCGTCACTCACCTACCTCCTGCCCTGCGCCATGCTCTATTGACTCCGCCGCGAATCAAGCTCCGCACTGTCGCTACTCCGCCTGGACGTCATCACCATAGCAACCCGCCCCCTCTCCCCTCGCCTCCGGCCCTATAAATAGCCCTCTTGCCTCCATTTTTCCCCTGCCGAGCTCGCCCGCACCAGCTCATTCTTCCCCATCCCCGGTACCCTCCCGCCACCACGCCCATCCGCTCTCTCCCCACCCATTTTCCCTACCCCTGAGCCCGCCGCAAGGCCTTCTTTCTCCCCCGCTACTTATTCTCCTCTCTCGCGCGCTAGTTCGCCCGATCGCCGCTCGTCTTCCCGTTTTCCGGTGACGCCTCGCCGCCGCTCACCTCGCTCACCTCCCTCTCTCTCTGCATCACAGATCCCGTTATCTTGATCTCATCTCTACAGGTCCTCGGGTCGGCCATGTGTGTCGGTCGTGACCATGTAAATGGCGTGGTGGCCTTGTAGGCCGTGCACCGGGCACGCCTGATGTGAGCCCCATTTCTTATCTTGGCCCAATCGCAATCTGGGTTTCAGATTTTTTTTATTTTCGTGTTTTTGATTTATTTAAAAAACCAAAAAATCAATTTAAAATTCTAGAAAATCCCCCCAAAAATTCAAAAATAGCCAAAAATACATATTCTTGACCAGTTCAAGCCGTTGAGTCCAAAAATGATCTCCGTTCTACCAAACCAAGTTCAAATAATTCCCAAAATGCCCTCGAACCCTGTTCCGGCCATTTTTCTCTCTGTTTCTTTTTCCGTTTTTCTTTCTTTGGTTGTTTTTGTTCATTTATTTATTGGTTGTGTTTTCCCGCACTAGATCCGACGTCGGAGCAACCATCATCATGAATCCCAGAGCAAGAGCAGTTCTTGGAGCCATGCTAGGAGCCAGAGCTATTCGGGACCAGACACAACATCGACTACTTCCCTCTAGGAGAAACCTCGACCCCGCAAGGCAAGCCGCACCCCTTGAACATGTTGATCCTATTTTTCTAATAAATACTATATATTTTTCTATTGCATCATTTTCTGCTATTAGTGAACTAAAAAGGAGCTAATTTGGAATGACTTAATTAATTAAAACCCACTTCTTTGTTAAAGCCATGTTGATTATGCCATATTCAATTGTTAACCCTAGGTTATCATTAATGAACCTCCGTAGGTTAAGTATAATAATCTTTCATATTTACGAACTATTGTTCAAAACCCCCGAGTCGTGACTCGAGGCGCATTTCAAAAACTGCTACGGTTAGGGGGACAGTGTTGGGCGGACCACGGAAAGTAGATGCTGGCCCGGTGATGAGGACATCACTCCTTCGGATACGTACAATACGACTCCTCAAGATATGCAAGGACTAATTACAAGAGCACGTGCACGACAATTAAACCACCAGGTGAACTTGTTCCTCGCTGCTCATGATTTCATAGATGGGTTTTGCTTAGATTATTCTGCCATTGCAGTTTCGCCGTTCTTTGGTTTGTGGAACCCCAACTTCATGTGCTCTATCGTGCTGACAAGTTATGCATTCCAGCTAGCTCCGTTAGTCTTTTGTTGTTACAGGAGGCGCATGGAAGAGGTTTGATGGCATATTTTGGAGCAAAAAAGACTGAAGATGTGATGGCCGCCCTCTTCTTTTGGCCAAAGATGAGACACGACATCGAGTGCTATGTGTCACGCTGCACTACTTGCAATAAAGTTAAGTCCCGCTTAAATCCACATGGTCTTTACATGCCTCTTCCTGTTCCTAGTATACCTTGGGAGAATATTTCTATGGATTTTATTTTAGGATTGCCTAGGACAAAGAGGGGGAGGGATAGCATATTTGTAGTTGTGGATCGTTTTTCTAAAATGGCACATTTTATACCTTGTCATAAGAGCGATGATGCTACAAACATAGCTGATTTGTTTTTCAGGGAAATCGTTCGCCTACATGGAGTGCCTAATACAATTGTTTGAATCATGATGCAAAGTTTTGGAGTCACTTTTAGAGATCACTTTGGAACAAATTGGGGACGAAGCTGCTGTTTTCTATTACATGTCATCCCCAAACTGATGGACAAACAGAGGTCGTTAACCTCACATTATCCACTATATTGCGGGCTGTTTTAAAGAAGAATTTGAAGATGTGCGAAGAGTGTTTACCGCATATTGAGTTTGCTTACAATAGGTCAAAACACTCCACTACCAAGGTAAGTTCGTTTCAGGTAGTATATGGTTTTAATCCATGTGCTCCTATTGATTTACTACATTTGCCCACTTCTGAAAAACTTAATTGGGATGCTAAGAAACGTGCTGAATTTATCCTTAAGTTGCATGAAACAACTAAAGAGAATATAGAGCGCATGACTGATAAGTATAGGATTGCTGGCAGTAAAAGTAGGAAAGAAATAAAATTTGAACCGGGTGATTTGGTTTGGTTGCATTTGAGAGAGGATAGGTTTCCAGAATTAAGAAAATCAAAGTTGATGCCTAGAGCTGATGGTCCGTTTAAGATAATTGAGAAAATTAATGACAATGCATACAAATTGGATCTACCTGCAGATTTTGAGGTTAGTCCCACATTTAACATTTCAGATTTGAAGCCATATTTAGGAGAAGAAGATGAGCTTGAGTTGAGGACGACTCCAATTCAAGAGGGGGAGGATGATGAGGATATCACTCCTTCGAATATGTACAACACGACTCCTCAAGATATGTAAGGACCAATTACAAGAGCACGTGCACGATAATTAAACCACCAGGTGAACTCGTTCCTTGCTGCTCATGATTTCATAGATGGGTTTTGCTTAGATTATTCTACCATTGCAGTTTCGCCGTTCTTCAATTTGTGGAACCCCAACCTCGTGTGCTTCATACAATCCGCAATTGAGATTGCTTCTTTTTCATTCTTGCTCGTGTTCTCGATTTGCTTCCAGGAACTAGCCTTCTGGGTGAGGTCAACTGCGTCTTGGCACGGTTGATAACCAACGGAGCCGTGGTGTTGCGATCGCAAGTTTCGTTCAATTCTGATCGGAAGTTCGGATCGTTTACGTCGAGCCCTCCACCAATCTAATTACCGTCTACCTATCGGAAGATCGGGCCCGTGTTGCATCACCCAACCCCCAATCGATGACAAGCCCAAGCATGGTCTGGTGATGGGTACAGTGGTACCAATGTTGTGGTGTGTATTGGGCTGTGTCTTCGACATTTAAGGATTAACCCTCTTGAGCAAAGTAAATAACTTCAGTTCTCTCTCAACCACAAGTTGGGCCGGTCAGCTTTGTTGACCTGATCCAACGTAGCCCGGTATATTGTTTTTCCCCTTGGAATACCTATAGGAGGTAGCTACCATTCTGGTAGGAGAATGGATCGTGTAGCGATAGAGGTGGAACGGGAATGGGGTGGCCATTTGCCGGTTCTCACAATAGTAGGTATCTACAGTTGGCCAAATCGCGTCTCCCGCCATGGCTAGTGGGTCTTGGAGACTGTGGATCCACGTAACCTACTGGATAGGAGCTAAAGAAGGGAAATCCAATGAAAGATTATGTTAATCTCAGTCGAGCCGCATGCATAAAAGTTACATGCTAATCGCATGACACTAATGACCATAGATATCTTGTGGGTAAAATTGGGTAGCTCTGCAGAGTGATCTAAATGGTATTCGAATACGCCGTGCTTCCGGTTAATGAAGCAGAGTTAATTTAGGGTGATTCCTGTAACCGAGCTCAAGTAGTTTTAATCATGAACTTGCCGTAACCTGGATTTTTGCTAATAACTTCGTGATGATGATGTTGATGATGCTATTGATACTTTATGTTTCTAATGAAATGAAAAATTGGTTTTTAACTCATGCATCCACCAAATACTTAAAACTAATGCCAATCTCTTGTAACTCCGTACATGTAGTATTCAGAATTTCCGTATGGCTTATTGAGTACGGTTGTGTACTCACTCTTGCTCCTAATCCCCCTTTTAGATTTCAATGAAGCTGATGAGTTCCAGAAGAACGTAAATGGCGATAATATTTGGTTTTAAAAGTCTTGATCTATCTGCTCAAGCCTTTTCTGTGGGTGTTTTGGTAATGTAGTTGGTGCCAGCCACACCTTTTGTAAACTTTGGCTGTTAGGCCCTTAATTTGTCTATAAAATATTCACATTTGCTTTTATGTCTGATAATGTACACTTGGTTGCCTATAGCTAAAATTTTGGGTAGCTGGTATTTATACACACCTCTGAAAAGGGTGGTCCGTTACAAAAACTGTGTGTTGTAAACAATCGAAAGCAAATGCTTGTGGATATATGAAAGGCTAAAAGATAATGTTTTGCTTGATTGTGAAGCTGTATAAAAGTAATGGCATGATTGCTACTGAATTCATGTAATGTTGCCTCGGCAGGAAAACGAAGCAAAAATATATGTCATGCATGGCTGAACCACAGATGATTTGTGGTATAGATGTGATGTTACTTAGCATAAATATCCACTTCAAGAAGCTAGGAAGTAGGAAGCCTGAAACCCGTAAGGGTGAAATCATATCTTGCATTTTCTCCCTAATGAGTAAATCAGTGAGCCATTTCTACTTAAAAACTAGACATCCTTTTCTAAAAATTCGACCTTCTCAAGGTTTCAGCTAGGCATCGATTAATGGGTTTTCATGGAGGTAGCGGCACCAGACACTAGTACTGCGTGGAACTATTATTCAGATCACACAAAATTTCTGAAAAATGGTAGATTTACTAAAAGTAAGCTAACTGGCCAAGTAATTGTCATGTATCAGCAATCACAACTTGCAAGTACAGAAAAGCCACAAAACCAATGGCCGCACTAGGCACTAGCAACACCATCTCGAAGGCTACTGATAAGAACAAATATTAGACGGTAGAAACGTATTTGCATGCGGAACTGGATACCTCCAATAGAAGGAGAAAGTTGTCGTGCGTAATCGCGAAACTCGTGGAAGGCTCAAACAGATGCCGCAGGACTTGTATGGCTGCCTCCAGGTTGCAGCTGATCTGCACATACCCCCTACCCGATTCACTGCAGCCAGAGAAATTTAGAACAGTTGCTTGGGATTAAGAAGTAGAGAGGGCTTGGGTTTTTGCAGACCTGAAGCTGCTGCCGAGGAGAGCGCGGAAGTAGGAGGAGCTCTCGATTAGCATAGATAGAATTATACGCCAGTGGATTAGATCAAAGGAGTCGATTTCCGGGGGATCAGAGAGACGAGAGGGCGCGCGCTTGGCTGATCCGGTCGGCGCGAACCGCGACAGTCGGGGACGTGAGTAGGTGCAGGCTAGCGAGGTTGTAGACGGAGATTGGAGGCGGCCGAGGTAAGAGGAGAGAGCCTGCGGTGGAGAAGGATGTGTCGGTGATCTCCAGACCAACTCGTCGGTGGCGGCGTTTTCTCCGTCGGCTTCAGGACGCATTGGACTATCCATCCCCATCGTGCGGAGGGAGGCCCGGGGAGGCGCGGACTGGCGTGGAGGCAGGCCCAGGGGAGGACGTTTTACTGGCTAACAATGCTCCCCCTAAAACTTGTGTCTACGCAATGGAGACCATACCAATCTGGTCTCGCAGCTCCTGGAACCTTCCTCGCGGTAGAGCTTTGGTCAGGATGTCAGCTAATTGTCCTTCAGTGCTAATGAAGTCGGGCCTGATGTCTCCGTTCTCCACTGACTCCCGAATGAAGTGGAACCTCGTCTGAATGTGTTTGCTCCTCTCATGGAAGACTGGGTTCTTGATGAGAGCCAAAGCAGATTTATTATCCACTTTGAGATCAACCACTTCAGCTGCTGTCCTCCTGAGATCACCGAGCAACCGGGCAAGCCAAAGGCCCTGACATGCTGCTGAAGCGGCTGCTATGTACTCTGCCTCACATGAAGACAGGGCAACAATTTTCTGCTTCTGAGATTGCCAGCTTACCAGACTTTTGCCGAGGAAGAACAGCACGCCTGAAGTGCTCTTCCGTGTGTCCACATCGCCGGCAAGGTCACTGTCGCTGTAGCCGTGCAATCTCCAGCTCTTGTCCTTCCCATAGTAGCAGCCGTAGTGGATCGTCCCCGCCACGTATCGGATGATATGCTTCACAGCTGCAAGGTGCTCCTCTGTGGGCTTCTCCATGAAGCGGCTGACGTACCCAACAGAGAAGGCGAGGTCTGGCCTGGTGTTCACCAGGTACCTCAAACTCCCCACCAGGCTCCTGAACTCGGTAGCATCAACTGGTGGTGCCGAGCTATCTCGGCTTAGCTTGATGCGGGGCTCCATGGGTGTTGCACAAGGATTACAACCCACAAGCCCTGCTTTCTCGACGATCCGTGCCGCGTAGGCAGCTTGGTTTAGAGTGATCATGCCTCCAGCTTGGCGAACCTCAATACCCAGATAGAAACTCAAAGGCCCGAGGTCACTCATTCTGAATTCCCTCTTCATCTGAGCCTTGAACTCTTCAATCACTTTACTGCCACTCCCAACCATTAGCAGATCATCTACATATACTCCTACCAAGAGCCGAGTATTACCTTTGCCATATGCATATAGCCCATGCTCAAGCGGACTCTGACTGAACCCGAGATTCTTCAGAGTGCGGTCCAGCTTGATGTTCCAAGCCCTTGGCGCCTGACGCAGCCCGTACAAGGCTTTGTCAAGCTTGTACACCTTGTGCTCTTGCCCTTCGACGATGAAGCCAGGAGGTTGTACAACGTAAACTTCTTCTTCAAGCTCCCCGTTCAAGAACGCTGACTTGACATCCATATGATGGATCATCCATTCTTCTGCTGGCGGCGAGCAAACAGCAGCGTCTGAGTCAAAGGCGTGCCGCGAGGCGCGAATACCTCATCAAAGTCGACTCACTTGCATTGTACCTGACCTTTTGCCTGGCCGCGCCTTGTGCTTCACAATCGAGCCACTTGCGTCCCTCTTGAGCTTGTAGACCCATTTGAGGCCGATTGGTCGTTGCCCTGCAGGAAGATCGACCAGCCTCCAGGTTTTGTTCTCCTCAATCGAAGCAATTTCATCGAACGTTGCAGGCTCTTCTCCTTCCACCAGCAGCAGGTCTTCACGTAGTTCTCGCACAGCCAAACCCGGTGGTGCTGCCGGACCAAGCAGATCATCAATTCTCCGGTACCGGAGCGGAGCAACATCATGATCAACGTCAAGGTGCTCCTCTGCTCCCGGTGGTGGCGAGACGAAACGAATTGGCGGTGAAGACGTGCTTGGTGACGTCGATGCCGATGCAGGGGTGCCCACGCTTGTTGGCGATATTGGAGTTGCCTCCGTCACGAAGGTGCCCATGCTGCTTGGCGATATTAGTCTTTGTCTGCTCCTCCTCCACCGATCGGATCTCTACAACAGGCTGGTGCACGGAGGTGTACTCGATGACGAAATCGTTGTCATCGTTCTCGGTACAGATCCCCGCTCCGATTCCCGAGCTTGCTTTCGTCGAATAGCGTCTCGGTAGCGATGCACCCGCAGTGGCGGATCGTGACCCGATCGCCTTGGGCGGGTTCGTGGCAGAAGCGAAGATCATAGGCTTCTGCGATCGTCGAGCTTCTTGGCGTTAGGCGTGGTATTCTTGGCGTGTAACGCACCAACGCTTGCGAGTGGTGCACCGCCGGCGTGCTCCCATTCCATAACTCGTATGGAGTCTTGCCACCATTGCCCTTCGTCACTGATCGGTTAAGAAGGTATACCGCAGCAGTGATTGCCTCCCCCCAAAACTTGCCTGGGAGGCCCTTTGCCTTGAGCATGCTCCTCGCAGTCCCGACGACCGTCTGGTTTCTTCTTTCGGCGACGCCGTTCTGCTTGGGAGTGTGCGGTCTTTGTGAGCTCACGCCATACACCCGGCTTCGATGCGATACTTCGTTGAAGTGAGCAGCTGTGAATTCTCCTCCATGATCGGTCTTGCGATCTGTAGCTCCTTCCACTCTTAGCTGCTGCTTGCTGGATCGTTTGATGGTAGTAGTGCGGCATCCTTTGTGGAGACAGAGCCACCCACATGAATCGGCTGTGATCATCGACGAGGAGGAGAAAGTACCGATTGCCGCTTGGAGTAGCTGGTGTGATTGGTCCGCAGAGGTCCCCATGTCTGAGCTCGAAACGCCGAGGACGCAGTCTTGAGCTTGTTGCGGGAAGGGTGCCGGTGCTTGCCGGCGAGCCGCGCTTCGCCGCACAAATTGCTCCACTTAGGACAACATGGGCGCATCATGACCGGACCCTCTCGAGCCATCTTGCGCGCGAGCGATGAAATTGACATGCCGTCGGGCATGCCACCTCAAGCATCCTCTCCCGTGCCTTGTTGTCAAAGCAGGCCGGCCGTGCAATGTTGATGTTGAGCACGTGAAGCGGCACGGCCGGTGAACCTTCGCGGAAAGCTAGCTCCGAAATCCGCGAATCCGCATCACTCCATCTTCAATCAAAACTTGATACCCGCTCTCATCCAACTGACCAACACTTATGATGTTGGTGGTGAGGCGAGGTATGAAGTAGGTGTTGGAGAGAGTGCGGTGCTCGCCGTTCTTACCTTGCGAAACAGATGGTGCGCGATCCTTCGATCCGGACAACCGATCCATCGCCGAACCGAATCGCGATTGATGCCGTGTCGAGGTCTGAGAACGCCGCCGGGACCCCGTCATGTGATTCGAGGCCCCGGTGTCGAGGATCCAGCGCCGGGGATCCTTCTCCTGCTTCTCCTCTTCGTCTCCAAGCACGGCGAAGACATCTTCCTCCACCAGCTCGACGGGCCCGTGTGGCGGACATGTCGCCACTGGCACAGACGGGGCGTGCACAGCTGGCGCGGGGAAGGAATCTGCGGCGGCGTCGTTGGTACCACCCCAGCTTTCTTCGGTGGAGGGTGGCGGCGGAGTGGAACTGGGGATGACGCTGCCCTCGAGCAGAGGTGGCGGCGGAATGAGGTTGGGGTCGATGCTGCCCTCGATCAGCATGAGTGTCTGCTCGTCGTCTTGGGCCACGTGGGCCTGCTCCTCCCTCTTGGCCTTGCTGCGGCATTCTTTGGCCCAATGGCCATATTTGCCATACCAACTCGGCATTCTCGCTTGCGGCGGTCTTTCGGCTGTGCCGCGCCGAGGGGAGGAGTCTATGAGGACGACGGCGGCGCAAGAGGAGGGCGAGTGCGTAGGGAGATGGCATGGGTAAAAATCGTGTATATATCTCATTATAGACGGTTTTTAAAAACCGTCGGTGATAAGAGGTCTAATATAAGTACTTTTATAGTAGTAGATGGAGAGGCACTAGTCAAGCATGTTCTTAAGGCTATGGTGGTTTATGCGAACAATGAACATACAGCCCAAAAATAAGGCCCGCCAATAAGGAAAGGCATGGACATAGACAATGAACTCATGCGCATATGTCGCAAGGTGCGTATATCGAGAGGCAATGGACTGCATAAAAAAATGTCAAGCCGTCGTTTTCTTGATGTAGGATAGCTCCGAACACTGAGTCGAAGGTGTCACACTTGACGATGAACTGCGTGGCAAGGAATTGCTAATTAAGGTTATTGTTTGTACTAAAATTTGGTAGAGTGGCCAAATTATCAGGCTAAGAATCTAAGGATATTTTGGCGATATCGGATATAGAAAAAAGGTTTAAATTTGGATTGTGACCAGTATTTATCTAAAACAGGAGGAATACTATCCAAATTGAGGCTGATACGGATCACGGTAAGCAACGTATTAGAGGTGGATACGATCAACCTAGCAACTATAAAAGGTGGTCAAGGGCAAGTGGGGAAAAATAACACAATCAAATCAATTAACTCGCATTACTTTTGTTTATTTTTCTGTCGATTAGGAGTAGCCCTGTAATTTAGACGACTTCTTGTATTCTGATTCTGATCAATAAAGTTGTATATCGTCGATTATTGATCACCTTCGATTATGCTAATTATGTTTAATTTTCTCTGTTTTTCTTGCACATCGCCTTTTCGGAAAAGATTTACCTCTTATCATCTGATTAACCCCGATCTGTTAATTAGACTTATCGTTACTCTAGATCTGATCGGCTTTCTAGCTGGTTAGATCTTTGCTGAATGTTTCACTAGATCGGCTTTATTTTATATTTATCTTACCAATTGTAGGATCAAATCGGTTGGCACGCCTCAAACCTCAAAACCCGGTGTTCGGACGGTGTTCGTCCGATGTGTTGTGATCGATAGACCCTCCTTCACGTTTTTGGCATCAACAGTCATCCTTACCAAAAGATTTGATAAGGACAAATTCTTCCTATGTCAAATGGCAGCACCTTCCCTGGCTCTCAAAAGCTCTCTCCTTGAGATAAGTGACATCAACTCCTTCCTTCCCCCACTTTTCTTCCATCTCAAAGATCCTCTACTTGTGACAAGTATCATCACCTCCTTCATCCCCTTTTATCCTCCATTCCCTTTCCCTCAAACTCAAAATAGTTTTTGTATTTCAAATTTCTCCTCAACTTTTTGAAAACAAGTATTTTTAACCACTTTCAAAAGTTTTTTAAAGTGAACTTTTTGAACCAAAAGTTTGTTGAATAGAAATTTTTGGATCCAAAAGTTTTAAATTAAATGTTTTTAGAGTTAAAACTTTCGAGTTGAAATATTCTAATTTGAAATTTTTTGTTAGAAATTTTTTCAACTTGAATTTTAAATCAAAAATTTTCAAACCAAAAGTTTTTTGAATTGAAACTTTTCGAACTGAAAGCATTTTAATTGAAAGTTTTCTTAGTCGAAACTTTTCAATTTGAACTTTTTTGAGTTGAAACTTTTTTGTTTTGAAACTTTTGAGTTGAAAATTTCTTATTTAATTTTTTTTTGTTTAAAACTTTTTGTGTTGACACTTTCCAAGTTGAAACTTTTTTAATTTGAAACTTTTCGAGTTAAAATTTTCCAAGTTGAAACTTTCTAATTTGATTTTTTTAAATTTTTGTTGAGTTTTAAATTTTGAATTGAATTTTTTCAAGTTGAAGCTTTCAATTTAAAATTTTCAAAGTTTAAATGTTCTAATTTTAAATTTTTGTGTTAGAGAGGGAAAAGGGGGGGTGGGAGAAGTGAGTGGAGAAAAGGAAAGGAAAAAGGGAGGTTGATGAAGGAGATGACACATGGCATCATAGGAAGGTGTCCTCAAATTTATTAGTATGAGGCTAACCTTAAAATAGTCATACCCAAGTCTGGTAGTGCGAGACAGGAGTTGCTATGAGTGCACTTTTGAGGGCAACGAACGCATTGTCCACTGCTTTTGGCCACATAAATTATTCTTCAGTTGTGGAGTAAGGGGCACGGCGATGGTATCGGAAGTTTTGATAAATTTGTGATAGTAATCGGCTAACCCCAAGAAGACACGAAGTGCTTAAGCTGAATGTGGGGTCAGCCAATTGATGACAGCCTGTACCATGTTATGATCCATGCCCACACCATCACCTGAGATGATGTGGCCGAGGTAGGCAATGGGTGTGTGGCCAAAAGAGCACTCGGACCTTTTGAGGAAGAGATCGTGCAGCCACATAAGCTCTAGGACTGCGTATACATGGCAAAGATAATTTGACTAGGTTGGACTATAAATCAAAGTATTGTCAGAAAAAGACAAGGATAAAGAGACAAAAGGTCAAAGAACCACGTTTATAAGAGCTTAGAAGGTAGTTGGAGTATTAGTAGTCAAGCCAAAAGGCATGACTAGGAACTCAAATATACTCTCATGAATGCAAAAAAGCAATCTCCTTCAACTCAACTGATGCAACCACCTTGTCATTGTCAAACACCCCTCCGATGAATGCATGCTTTACCAACTGCCTCATTGCCTTTTCTTATATTAAGATGTATCGTAGCTGTCACCGTCCATCACCAAGGTGGCAAGGAGAGAGGAGGGGGAGGCCAACTAGGGGTAAGAAGTGGTGACGAGCGACGATATGGAGGAAATTGGCAGCGCCTAGCGGCAGATGCACATGGTATAGGAGAGGAAGAAGGAGATAGCTAAGGGTGTGATGGTAGAGCAGGAAGAGGGCAACAGTGGAGAACAAAGGTATGGTGCCGGAAAACTAAGAGGAAAGGACTATGGAAAAAAAAAGGATGAATTTTGATTTCAATCTAATGGTTGGAAAAAAAGTGACGGAAAACCCACAAATATTTCCCCTGAGGGATACTTAGACACTAAAAAAATTAGAAAGAAAATGTGTACTTTTTCAAAAAAAAGAAAGCCAGAACGGAAAACCCCCAAGAAACCCTTTCTTCTTCTTTTTATCACGTTCTTCCCGTTTCTTCCCCACTTTGCCCCGCATCCAAACCCTAGCTGCTACTATCCACCCTCTTTTCTCCAATCCACTACACCTCCACGTCCTACCTCCTCCCTGATTTGGGTCTTACCGCCGCGCCCTGCCGCGCCGGAGAGATCCGGCGAATGGAGCTGCCACCTCCTGCTGCACCTCCTCCCCCCGCCGTTGCGGCGACAGGGGCGGCCAAGGAGGCTAAGGAGCAGTTGTCGTCGCCGGAAGCAGAAGAGGACGGACTGATGTCCCTGACGGCGGCTATGGCGAGAGAGGCTGCTGTGCACTTCCAGAGTCGCCGCTACGCTGAGTGCGCTGAGGTGCTACGGCAGATCTGGAGCAAGAAGTCCGGCGACCCTAAGGTAGGGGGAAGGCTTCAGAGCTTATTTATGGCGATTGCGTGATTTTGAACTGCGACGTTTAGCTCAGTTTGTGCTTCGTGTTGGTCACTTGGAACTAGGAGATTTGCGCGGGTTTGGGAATTGTGCGGAGAAGCAGCTGCCTTGGCAGAAAAAAGATCATTGTGTTGGGGATACTTGGAGTGGATATGTTAGGTTTGATTGCAGTTTGATCGGTGGGAAGTTTAGTACTAAGGAGTTATTCGGTTGAGTTTTATGTGTATAAAAATGTTTGCCCCGGAGGACACTGGAAAGCATGCTTTGGCGGATGCGTGCTAGATGGTTTTTGTCAGTCGAACTCTAATAACCTTGTACGGATATTCTCTGAGGTTCTGATTGGATAACACCACCTGTTTAAGTTTAGAGGATCCTGCTGGGTTCTGATTCATGTGATCTGCAATGTATGTATGGAGTGTTACAAAGGGCCGTTATTGGGCATTAGTGCGGAAGCATTTGAATGTGTTTAGTCATTAAACGTGTATGTAGAGCAATAGCAATGGATTGGGGTAGCATTGATAAGTTTCTGGAGTTTTGTGGTAAATTTGTACTTGGTTGGATTGTTATGTTGTTGACTATAGTTGAACGTTGTTTAGAAAATTGGAATCAGTTTGTTAGATGCCTTCAGATTAGTTGTGTTCTTGTGTGCATCTATTAACCTGGGCAATGTGTAGACTAGGTCTTAGTGGCCCAATATTGTTTCTACAACTACAAGGTATCAAGGACTAGCTCGGTTTTACAGAGCTATTAAAATTGTGCTGAGCTGCTCGTGATGTCTGAGAGCTCACCCAAGGCAGACCCTACAGCACGAATTTATTGATTATGTGCCTGCTTGAAGAGAATACGTACATCAAGTTTACATCTTTCTCTAGTAAATAAATCAAAACTCATAGGAAGCATTAGAAAAAGAAAGCCATGGAATGCTTTTATGATTGTTTCTATCTAAAGATTACATGAATAGTTAATTATCAAAAGTCTTATGCCTTGTTAGTTTCAGCTTAGGCTTTTTGGCTTAAAGCTAGCCTTTTGGCTTAATGAGCTTTTAAGCTGTGTGCATTTAAGCTAAGACATGCTGTTTGGCATCCTGGTTTTTTGATGGGTTGGATGGTGTAGCTTATTGTTGGAAAGTCTGAAATACCCATTTAAGGTTGTAAGGACTTTACTTATGTGCTGATTTATTTGATACAAATGTCCAAGATCATATATTTTCTCTCAAGTTTTATTCTTGGAGTTGAATTAGGTGCACATAGCAACAAAGCAATGTACGGGTCTGCTAACATGCAAGAGATAATTAGAAGAGAACATTGCACGAAAGATGCAAATTAGGTGAACTATTCACATTGGCAACCTGCAATAGCGTAAGAACTTGCGAGCACAGGGGATTGAGCAACCATACCCACCTTGTCGCTTTGTCGCGCGGGGCACCCGACGCAAGTCAAGCCGGCGGAGGAAGGCGACGAAGGGTTGTTCAGGTGGGGTGAGGGGCTCGATGAGGCGGATCCGGTTGCCTCTTGCCGTGCTAGATCCGACCGCCTCCCGCCATTCGACCCTCGGGTCTGGCCGCCTCCACCTGTGCCACGCCTGATCTGACTGTCTCCTGCCACGATATGGTCGGATCCATTCGGCTCCACTTGCGCCATGTTCGGACCCTGTAGCCTCCGCTGCTCCAAGCTCGGCTCCAGTCGCCTCAACCTGCGCCGTGCCGGGTCCGGGTCGACGGAGGAGGAAGGAGGCTGGGGACGGCGGAGGAGGGAGGAGGTCGGGGACGGCAGAGACCAGAGTGGCGGAGGGAGAAGGCATGCCACACAGGGGAGAGAGAAGAGGGAGAAATGAGGAGATGGGAGAAGGATTCTTGAGTTTATATACCATGGCATTTGGTGGGTAATTTTGGAGACTTCCAGTGGCAAAGAGTTATTTCATTCTAGAAAAGCCCAAAAAAGCAACTCTCACCTGGGCTTTTGGCTTATAGTTATATAGAAGCTTCAGGTTTTTTTAAGCCCGGCTTAAAAATCAGTCGTTTGTTTCGGCTTTGACTTTTTTACTTTTAAGCCGCTAAAAAGCCGAAACAAATAGGGCCTTTGTATTGTTTGCTGCTGCTAAGTAGCTAAATGTATGGTCTGCCATAGTATTGCTTTTTGCTGCTAAGTAGCAAAATGTTTGGCATTTGGTAATTCACTACTTGTATCCTCTTAAGATGGAAACAATCATAAAAGTGTTCCATAGCTTTCTTTTTCTATGCTTCCTATGCGTATGTATTATGGAGTATACACAGAAATATAAGAATGATAAAATGAGGAAAGTATCATTGGAAAGTTTGAACAACTTAATAAAGGGCCTAATATGGGCCCTTTATTGAATATTAAACACGTGATTGCTCAAATAAACTGCATAGTTATACTAGATTGAGTATATTAACCCAATGCTTAACACTAAACAAACAAGGAACAGTTGTTTGGCAGCCGCAGTGGAGTAAGTAGGTGAGGACTGCAAAGTCTAGCAGCAGTCATTGCGGAGCTGCACAGGTGGACATGGATGGCTATGCATGGTAGAGTAGGCATGCTGGGAAAGCGTGGGATGGTTGTGAGGGACGCATGTTCTGGTAGCAAGAGCTGATGGGGATTCAGAAACAAAAATAAATATAGTGAGCCCTAGTATTGTTGCATGTTCAAGAGAATGACATTGTATAGCCCGAACATTTTGCATAGTTGTCCTAACAAGTTCATGTCTTAGAAATCATTAGCCCATTCCTAGCTTAAGTGTGGTTTCCTTGATTTCTTTTTGCTGATTCCTTTTGGAGCAATGTAATGATCCAGCAGTGATAGCATTATGAAGTTGATCTACATGTCCACTAGTTTGTGCTTTCTGAACTTGGATTGGAGCTTGTGCTGTTAAGATTTTGCCAGTGACCTAGTGTAAATAGTTTGATTTAGTGGAATGCACAGGTCAGGCTATGGTGAAGGTAGGATGTTGGACAGTAAGTAAGGATTGAAAAATTTGTATATAAGATGTACTAATGTCTATGTGTTTGGTTACAAAGATATAGATTTGTTTTGTGCAACTTTCGTGTCTTACTTCATTGTGTGTACTATATAGTTAACATCAAGGAGGAACATTAGGAAGCGCTAGAAGGTAGGATTATTTCTAATTGTGCATGTAATTATATGTATGCGCAATTTGATTTGTCATGTACCTATGGTGTGTCCCTTGTTAAGGTGTTATATGTGTGTTGTATATAGAAAACATTATCGATGTTTGTATTTTAATAAATTTTTACCTTTTGTGTATAGAAAGCATTATCAATGTTTGCATTTTAATAAATTTTTACCATAAGCATTACAATTTTTTTTGGAAAGGTTTATCTAAAATGGTGATGAGTTCTCTGCAGAAGGCAGTTTGAGAATGCCATAAGATTTGATTAATGTTTAGTGATTTAGCTGTAGAAAAAAAATGGAATGTGGGACATGAGACTATGGGAGTTCTTTTTTTTGCTCAGAAGAATCTAATATTTGAACAAACTCTTAAGGGTATACTTTTCTCCTAAAGAATGTGTAGGAAGTGTAGGATAGAACTATTGTGTTGTTTTCTAATGCTCGAGGAATGCATTTGGGTTGACATTCCTCATTAACCTTTGGCCAGAGTCTATTTTAGATGGTAATGTTTGGCCTATAGATGCTATGAAAGTATGCTGTCAAATTTTAACGATGGTTATTTCTTAACCAAAAAGCTTGGCTATTTATCTTTACTGTACAAAATGCAGTTGTCCTATTTTTCATTCTTCCTGATTACACCAGTAGTTTTCTTACTCTCATAGGGAAAGTAATCATATGTTTCTTTGTTTTTAGTTCTTTTGTTGCATCTTGTGTGACATTTTAATTTTCAGGTCCTTCACAATATGGCCATCACCGATTGTTTCTTGGACGGTTGTTTTGAACCAAAGAATTTCCTGGAAATCCTTGACAAAGTTAAGGTAGGGTCTATGTTTCTTCATTTATTCACTGCAAGACCTGTTTTATGCTCCTTTGGTTGTTTGAAGAGAACACTGGTTTCTGTGTTAAGTGTTTCCATTTTAATTATTAAATTTTCAGTTCAATCCTATTCTGCTTAGCATGAATGGTTTTGTATACTAGGTGCTATATTGTTTTATATTTTTTAGTAATATAATTCTTAGGTCAAACTATTATAGGTGTTAACATACATTAGAATATTATATTTTTATGGACCGAAAAATGTTCTCTACTTTGGGAATAGCTCTAAAAATCATTACTTATATTTTCATTCATAATAATAAATTGATAAGTAGAAACTCATATAGATATTCAGGAGTTTTGGAACAATATTATTTAATATATTGATTTTGTCATATTTCAGAAATTGTTGGACCTCTGAGTCCACTTCTCTTTATATTACCTTGTAGAATCGGCCGTAGTTTCCTATTTGGACTCTATCTCCAAATATCTTCGCATTATCCAAATTCTTTACGAGGTGCTTCGTCTTTGTATCCAAACTCATGTTTCGATGCGTTTCTTATCGTATCTACCAAAAATTGGTGCAAACATATGCCCATTTTTGGAAGATAACTGTTATCTTTCAAAAATCATAGCTTCTTTATCCATCGGCTTCTTGTCTTATCGCTTCTTCACCCATCGGTTTCATTCTTCTTAGGCTAGAAAACTGTTCGATGCTTCTTTGCATTAATTGCGTAGTAAAATCTCGAAGACGGTTTAATGGCGGTGTCGCCTCAAATTCACTTCCCGCCACCTTTTGCTTTTCAGTGCTATATATATAAGGGACCCTACGGTCATTTTCACGCTTTCTGCTCTCGAACCTCTGCAAATCGGCTTTTACTTTCCGATCGACTCTTCGCTCCAACTTCTACGTGCGTGACAACGGTCTTCCTTTCCTCAATAAATTTGAATGGATTCTTCTCGGTACTTATTCCAATTCACGAAAGTGAAGATCAAGATTACCTAGGGCCAATAGGAAATTGATGTTGATACGATGATTAACGAAGATATCCCTAGACTTCCTTTATCGGCAAAAGGTTATAATATAGCAGTGGGGAAAAAGCTTTAGAGCTTGGCCGACAATGACATAAAATTTGGAGATCGTGGTATATAAGTGGTAGCACCCAAAAGAAACTGAATGGGAAAGAAATTTTGGTATAGTGAGTTCCGCCGCTAAGCCTAGCCAATCCGAAGCCAATGAGCCCTTGGTGGCCACGGACATGCTACTTTTGGTCGACTCTTTTAATGCTTTCCTCTTTCGCTCGGGCTCAATCGCCCAACTCTTTTGGACGAGGTGAGTTGTGTTGTCTTAAGTGGGATGGAGACCAAATATCGGCTTATAGCGGCAAGCCACGTTCAAGCCAATCCGATCGAAGGTGAAGGATGGTCAAAGTACATTCTGCACAACAATAAAGTCAATGGCTTGGTATCGGACGAAGAGCATGCAGCCTTCTTAAATCTATGGCTCGATCGGTTTGTTTTTTGTGGAGCATCTCTGGGTCCAACTCAAGTATATCAGTTTGTTGCAGAGCAGTTAGTAGCAGCCGCGTCAGCTTGCGCTTGGAAAAATGCTTCTTGGAACCGTCTACCAGATGATGCACGTCATTAGGAGTCGGCTTTTTTCTGGATTTGCTCAATTTGTTGTTGGCAACATCGGCGGTCCTCTGTGGTTCATTCAATTATGGCTTTACAGTATGTTTAGCCGATCGCTGATTCCGGATCTTCTAGATGACACCGCTTTCCCACGCGAAGACTATCCTGAAGGCACCACCCCTCAATATCAAGCTAGTCGATCATACGGGGAAAAACTAGTAATGTGTACGAGTGGAGATGTCAGAGTTACTCCGTGATTTCAAAAAATATCTTTCATTTTTCTTCACAGACAATTAACTTTCGGTCAACAAGACTTTTTCCATACTGATAATTTAGCCGACTTTCATTGGCCTTCCTTTCTTCACTTGGATCTTGATAGCTCTCGATGCCAAAGATCGACCTTAGAGTTATGTCGGATCTTTCTTTCTCCTTGCATTCTACATGTCGGCTGAATTCTCGTAATAGGACTTTTCGGTAGTCATATGAATTCTACCACCCTACGTATGCGCATGACAATTTGGGTTTTGGCGGTGATACCTTCTTCTTGGATTCTTGATCGCCTTGAACCCGAGCTAAAGTGACAAACGCCGTAGCAAAGAGATAATCTCGAAGCGACCGATGAGCTTCAAGTTGTTAACCTTCCACATTTTCCCTAAACTCCCGTCCGGCCAGGTCATTCTCGACTTGTGGGCACCTATATCGAAGCACTCTATTTGGACCGCCGCCTACCGTTATTGAGAAATTTCTCTGGGACTATCACGAAATGCGGTGATCCCTTGTAGCAATGGCGTAGTTCAAGTGAAACTCGATTCCTCGGCTAAATCGGGTTATACTAACTCATCAGTGGTTGTAGAGGTATCGGCTTATTTTTCTTACGATTTTCATACTTTGATATTGGCTTCTCGATCATGTTTCTAAGCGTTTAGTCTTCACTTTTCGAGGATCTGCGGCAATGCAAAAGCTATTCTTCGCTCCATCGGCCGATGAGCCAAAGCGAAAAAGGCCACATCAATCGATGGGTCTAACCGGCTATTCTTCTGGGAGTCTTGGTGTCCAGAGCCCATCACTTTCGGAGCTCGAAAAGGGTCGGCTTCCAAGTAAGTACTTGCAGTCGATAATTTTCTTCACTTGTCGCACAGCTGTTAATTTATTATTATCAATTCCCACAGAGAAACCTAAATCGTCGAAAGCTCCAGCCCGTCGGCAAAAACATAAGGAACAGAGTGCCGAGAGTTCTCCTCGTGCGTCGGTTTTTGAAGAGGTAAATATATTTTTTACTCTTTTATGCTGAGAGAACCCATTATACCGATTCTTGATGCCTTCTATCTTTCCTCAGCCCGCCACGTCTTTGCAAGCTGCTGGTGTATTGGCCGATCTTCAAGACGCCCCTGCGGCTTGTCCCCCATCTTGCCTTCTCCAAAGCTTCTGCTCTCCGCCTCCTCGACTTAGAAGCACCTATGCCTAAAGAATCGGCGGATTCGACGATTTGCTTGGCTTCACTTTGGACGAACTAAGTCAGGCAGGAAGTGATTGCTCTCGACGATTATGTAGCGAGACATTCGCAACATCATCACCGTCTCCCGAAGGCATCTGCTGCATGATCGTTCAATCGAGCCCAATATGCAGGAGAAACCGAATCGACTTCTTCTTGCTATTTCCCAATCGGTCGGATATTACAGCTAATCGTGACCTATCCGTGATGCGATGGTCGTAAAGTAAGCGACCTCCCACCAAGCTTTGAAGGCTATTCGGATGTTTGCCATATAGATGAAAGGCGGAAGTTGAAGCGGCGGCGGCGAGTAATGACGAAAAAAAGCGGTAGATCAACATCTATTGGACGGTAGTGGCGAAGGCAAAGAAGAAGAAATATGATGAAGATTCTCTTTCCTCAAAGCGCTAAGTCCTCCACGCGACAATTGGAGTTGACGAAAAGCGGCTTGAAGAAAGAGTGGTTAAGGTGGATAAAGCACTCGTCGGCATCTTGCCTTGGTGGATGCAACAACATTGTCTCGAGAAACCAAAAGTCAATATTGGCTTGGCGTGTCAAAGGTGAAAGAACAATCGGCCAAGCTTGTTTCGATTCGCACCGCCAAAGCCGATGAAGATATTATTTATGGTGTCTTTGAAACATTGGCCAAGCGAATTTGCGGCACTATCGACTTTGGGGCTAGAATCACAGGTCGGGCATGTAATTTATTTAAGCGTGGTGTATGTCTTAAAACAATGTTGTTTTTTCTTTGCACTTTTGTGATATTTTTGTAATTGGTCTAAACTATAATATTTGCTTTGTTTAAATCACTGCATTTAGCAGATTCATTTCTCAACTCTCAGTATTACACTTACGATTACTGCCGATCCAAACGCTAGGGTAGTCTGCTTTAGATACCTTAGTTAATTGCCTTAGGTAACACCAACCCTTCAAGTGTTTGAGTATATACGCATTTCCGCCAACAAGCGGAGTTACTTTATGCGGTCCTTCGGTGGCGACCACTTACCGAATCGATTATCTTTAGAACCGATCGGCAATATTGTTTTCCAAACCAAATCGGCTTCGTTAAAAGACTTGGGCACAACTTTCTTATTGTAGGCCCTTGCAACTTTTTCCTTATTCTTTTTAAGCCGATTTAAAGTAACCAGCCTTAACTCTGCTAAGTCATCCAAGTTGTATAGCATCAATTCCTTGTATTCATCGGCCGATAAATTATTCTGCCTCGCCACTTGCATCGACTCAATATTTATTTCTCACGGGCAACACGGCTTCTTGGCCATATACCAAGCGTCTGGCGATAATTTAGTCGACAGGTGAAGCGATAGCGATAAGCCCAGAGATTGAGCAATGTGGAGTGCCAAGTTCGAGGCTTCTCATCAATTTTTCTTTTGATGAGCTTGATCAAAGTTTTGTTAGATGACTCGGCTTGTAAGTTGCTTTGGCGTATCTGGCGATGAGTTGAGTAATTTGATGCCTAGGCCTTACGCAAAATTCTTGAAATCGTTAGACATAAACACGGTTCCTTGATCGGTCGTGGCGAGTCGAGGAATCCGAATCGATGGATTATGTGTTCATTAACAAAGCCGATAGCTTCCACGTTGGTGACTTTTTAAGCGGGCAGCCTCTACCCACCGAGAAATAATCGATGGCGGCAAGGATAAACTTATGGCCCTTGTTAGATTCTTGGGGAAAATTTGGCGATTACATCTATCCCCATCCTCTGAGCGGCCATGGTTTAACAATTGGATGTAAAAGCGTCTGGGGTGCAAGTTATACGTTCCCAAACTTCGACAACATTGGCACCCTTTGTAATATTTGAAACAATCTTCTAGCATTGTCGGCCAAAAATAACCCGATCCTCCTTAGTATCCACTTCATCTTGTGAGCGATTGATCGCACCGCAAATTCCTTCATGGACCTCACCCATGGCCACTTTTGCCTCTTCGCTACCCGGACATCTCGAAGCGGCCCTCTAATGTCCGATAGTACAATTCTCCTTCCATCATGATGTACTTCAATGCTCATGCCGATCCTTCGATGCGATGAGGCCTAGATGGGCCCATTAGGTAGCTTTTATTTCGGTTCTCCAATCGGTACTATCAACGACAACACGACTTTGTCGATCAAGTCAAACACTTCGTATCGGCTATCTTCCACAAGCTTGGTGCTTGAGCCAACGATTGGCCTTGTCATTTTCTTCCACTGGGCACATGGCCGTCTGAGCAGCGAAAGTGTTGATAACTTCCGGACAACACTCTAGATACTTAAATAGCGTTTCATCGTTGCATTTATATTCTCCTTTAACTTGTTGCACCACCACAATGAGTCACCATATGCTTCTACATTACTTGCCCGACGCTATCTACCGGTGCGATCCTTTGAGCAACGTCCGTATTGACGATTGTTAGAGCATCGGCTTTTGAGCCGATATGCAAACTCGACGTTGTACCCTCTTGGTGATATCAACACTATGCCTATTCCACTTCCTTCTTGACAAATGACCCATCAAAATCACGGTGCCATGGAGCTACATCGACCATTCTTTGCCATAGTATCGTGTCCGATTATGAAATCGGCTATAGCTTTGCCCTTTATTTGCTTTGGCGATTCAAGCTGCGAATCAAACTCGATTAAGGCATAAGCCCGCTTACCAAGTCGTCCTCTCGAATCGGAGCGAGATAGCATATATTTGACTACGTCGGTTCTACATACTACCACAGAGTTGATGCTAACACATAGTGTCTTAATTTTGTACAAGCAAAATATAATGAAAGACACAATTTCTCTCTTTGGAGGGTACGGTCTCGGCATCCAAAAGTAAATCGGCTTAAGTAAAATATCACTCGCTCTTTACCGCCGACTTCTTGCATGTCTGACTCAATGGTCTCGTTTTACTGGCGATATGTATAGTTTAAATGGGACACCCTTAAAGTGCGGCCAAGATGGCGGCGATGTTAAGTATTGCTTTATATTATCAAAAGCCTTTTTTCGATCGGCCCACTTTAAACTCGATGGTCCTTGACTTTAGCGATGGCGTGGCTTTGAATCTTACGAACGATTAAAATAAATCGTCTTAAGTAGTTAATTTTCCGATCGACTTTTGTAGCTCATTCTTGCATGTTGGTGGTTTTGTGTTTACTATGGCCTTGACCCTTATGCGCTAACTTCAATCCTCTTTGATGTACCATGAAACCAAGGAATTGTCCGTAGATACACCAAATGCACATTTTAAAGTTCATCTTGACCCGTGAGCTCTTGTGTTAGAAATACTTTTTCTAAATCGATCAAATCTTCGCCAATCTTCCTTAGATTTAACAACTACATCATCGATGTAAATTTCAACGATGTGGCCGATTAGATCGTGAAAGATCAAATTCATGGCGTTGATAAGTAGGGCCGCGTTTTTTAAGCGAATGTCATTCTTGGCCATTCATATAACCCTAACGCGAGAACACGAAAGGCGATCTTGGAGACATAAACTACGCCATAAATATCTGGTTATATCGGCGTTGTCAAGAAAAGCGATAATCTTATTACCGTCTGGCGTCGATAAGCATATCGGCTATAGGCATCGGATATTGTCTTTGGTGTGGCTTTATTTAAATCCACGAAATCTCGCATACAATAACTTCTGTTTTTCTTCATAGCGAGCCACGATGTTTGATACCCGCTCGGCATATCGGCAAGGCCTTATGAATTTGGCTTCTAGCAACCTTTCGATTTCTTCTTTTATTATATCATGCAACTCTGGATTACAACGACGAGGGGGTTGCTTGTATGGCCGATACCCCGGCTTGATAGGTGGCCGATGTTCTACCAATTGTCGGCTTAATCCGGGCATTTCGTAATACTCGGTAAACGGTCCCTGTACTCTCTGAGTATCTTGACCAACTTATTTTTGTATTCTAGATCTAAGTTAGCACTTACAAAAGTTGGCCTTTTTCGATCACCTTCTCTATGTCGATTTCTTCAAGCATATCGTGAGTAAAGCCTCGGCCCAATTTTTCGTTTTGGAAATCTTGATGGCTTCGCGAGAATTTATCCCATGCCGATAGCTCCTCGCCTTATCTGCAATGCTTGGATCATTTTGACCCCATCTTCTCAAGATCTCGATCGCCCGATCAAAGGTGCCGGCTTGACCGATCGATCGTAAAGCTTTGTCTTTCCAATCTTGATGAAATCACAATCGTCTAGTGTCTTACGATATGCACTCGCTTCTTCGTGTGGCCAATTTGCGTCGGGTGGCCATGGCAATATGAGCCGATGTGTCGGTGAGACCACTTCGACTTCATCTCCGTTCCTTTGGACAAGCGATTGGTGCATTGTTGAGGGTATCTGACGATTCGCGTGTATCCAATCCGTCCAGAAGCCTATTTGTAATTTCCTTTTGCCTCAATTACAAGGAATGCGATTCGGCAAAGTTTTCTTTGCCGATGGTTGGTTGTAACCATCACCCCTTTGCTTGATGGGATCATAGGTGAAGTCATTTAGCACCATGTTGGTCTTGATTAAGTCTTCGTCGGTTTTGCCCAACTTTTTGCAAGTGGAGAGTGGCATTAAGTTTGATAGCCCTCCATCTCGAGCATCTGGATATCGGCTTTAGTTAATAAAGCCTTTTAAGTATAACGGCTTTAAGTGCGATGAGGATCTTGTGGCTTTTGAACCTTGCCTCTGTGCGCCTAGGCACAATTGAGCGAACGTATCTTTAGCCGATTCGGTCTTGATCTGAATTGGTGGCGAGTGAATACCATGTTGATATCCATGGGAGGAGTGTCATTTGGACTATTGGTGACGACAAATCGTCGAGAATCGACTCATTATCGGCTTGTTCTTTTCTCTTCCATTCCTTCTTGGTGAGTTTTATCTACCGTAGCTTTCGTTAAATGTTTTATCCTCTGCTTTTTCTTCCTCGGCCTCTCTCATTTCTGTGTCTTTACTTATTTGGAGCCGTCTGCGTTGCGATCGGCTAAGTCAATCGGGCACCATCTAGGATTAGGTTCGGTGGCTTGGATTTTACCAACTAAGTTCTCGGCGATCTTTTCATTATTTTGGCTCGGTGCACCCAACCTCTCTTTCATAGGCCTCTTATGCCTGGATCGTTTTGATCGGCGTTAGCCTAAATAAGCTTCATTCACCGATTGCCTTGGCTTTGTTTTGTGGATAATGCTCCATGGGGCATGTCCTTGGGGATAGTAGCGCTATGCCCTTTCAAACAAAGCGCCAAAGGGACATCTTTCATGAGCTTTTTTGCGTAGTTTGGTCGTCTGGATTATTTGGCGAAACACATTGTTTGGCCCGTCTGACTCGTTTGGTTGGCGAGGCTCATTTGTTTACATCGGTGATTCATTCTTTCATATTTCCCAAGCAACTGTGAGAAAGTTGGCCTAGGTTTGAATGCCTTTTTTCTAGGCGGAGACCTTTCGGCTTTGTACCATCGTCCAACTTGTAGCTCTCCTTTTGGTTTTATAGTTCTTGAATTTTTCCCATCTTGATCGGCTTCAATTTGAAGTGGCCGATTGTTATCTTCAGTGTTTCCCCTTGCGAGCTTGATTCTATATTAACTTGTGTTCTTGAGGGTCTTTCATCGGCAATTTGTTTTCCCTTCTTGGAACCTTGAACCATGTTGATTGGGAAAGGGTTGGCGTCAACTTCCATTGCGGTTCTTACGCAAACTTAAGCCGGCCAGTCTTCTATGGCCCGTATGTCTGTTTGTCGAAAGATATTCTGATCATTAGTGTTATGGGAAAAGAATGGTGCCACTTACGTCGTCGTTTCTTGATCTCATCGGTGACGGTATAGTATGCCCTTGGTAGGCGTATTAGTTTTTCTTGTAGCGGACATGTCGAATATACTATCGCGCTTGGCTACATCAAAAGCGTATTTAACCTCGACTTATTCCTAGTCGGCTTAAGCCACGAACAGACAAGCGGCTTTTTAGAACCCTTTATCCATTCGGCTATATTCACGTCTGCTTCATCTTCAGAGGTTTCACTAGAACTATACTCGACCATGTTTATTTTAGCCTTTTCTTTTCCGTTGTTATTTAGTCTAATCTTGTCTTTGAATTCTTTACTTAAGTATCGGCCTTCTTGTGCCGATACGATGGAAGCAGATATGGCTTAGATCTGTGAACTCTGTCGGCCGACTTCTCTTTAAGCGGAGAATTAACCTGGCCTTCATCGGCTAGTTGATTATCGGGCAATACTACTGCTGAAGCATCGATTTAGTACTTCTCTAAATCTTCTAATGTAATCGAAGCCGATTCACCAAATTTACGCGAAACGAACTCAAATCCGAAATCCTTAGCTCGGTGCGCCGGAGAAGAAGTATTCATGGAATCGGCTCTCAAATCGTTCAGTGGACCGAATTTGGAAGCGATTAAATAAACCAAGTGGCAGTTCTCGAGAGAGACAAAGGAAAAAGTCTAATTTTTAATCCATCAGTTGAGTTTGCTTCACCACATTGGGCGATAAATCGTCAAGGCGTGCTCTAGAGTGGTGACCGAATCATCTCTGAAAATTTAGCAAAGTCGGGAATCTGAAGTTGTGTGGATATGGCATTCGGTCAATGTAATCTGGGTATGGCTTTCTATAGCCGTCGTTTTCCTTTGGGTTGTAAACCAAATTGTTCTCTCAAGACCATAGAGATTTGATCGGCCAATTGATGTTATTGGCGATGCAACACGAGGTTTGGCCAATTGGGATGAATAGTATCTGCTTACGAGTGTAAACTTCGGTGGCCGACTTGATCTAGCCGATGAGTCTTGATTTTGCCATGGTTCATATCCATCGGCTCTGGCGGTCGATTGCCGAACAGCAAGCGAAGGGTTAGTGTATGTAACTACTTTGTATGGGGCGGATTTCTAAGTTGAGTTGGTCCTTGAGGTTTATAATTTTATCTAAATCAATCGGTGAGAAGCCGGATTAGGCGTGGAAGTTCACGGCGGCGGATCTAATTTTCTGCGTCGATTGTCGCATGGTAATGAGTGATAGGGTTTGGACGAGGGTTTGGTGGTGCCAACAACGTGAAATTTGGGTCGGTATTAGCGAGGTTGTAGGTCTTGAGCGTTTTGATGGTGTTGGCATTTGGTGCCGCGGAATAGGCTAGATGCGTTGGGAGTGGGCGTGGTGGATCTAGCAATCCCGGATGTTGCCAACTCTTGTGCAATCGTCTTCACGCTATTCTCTATCATCGGCTTTAGCGTGGTAACGGGCCGATGATTGATTGATCAGCGCGTGATGCAGATTGCTCAATCATGATAGATAATTGACGGCGGGCATGTATCGACTTAGGGTCGATTCGATGCCGCCGCCAAGCGATTCGGTGTTGGGCGCCATCTTACGTGTGACCCTCGTCGGGTTTTTGATAGCAACTTCGGCATCAATTCCTCCAATGCCGCTTTCCTATCTTGATTTCCTTGCTGCTGATGCAGGTCAAGTCCTCCATTGTGGCGGCGATGATTGCCTCCGTATTGGCGTCGGTGGAGCGATGGACTTGTTCGCGATCATCTTCCTGATTGGTCCCACCGTGCGTGCCAAAAATGTGTTGGCGCCAAAAGCGTGAAGAGGTTTCGGCCTACAACACACCGAACGAACACCGGGTTCAAGTGCGGCGTGCCAATCGATTTGACCGCAATCGATAAGGAAAAGAGTTAAGTAAAATTCAATCAAGCCGATCCTTGAGGCGAATCGGCTAAAGTCAAGAATCGGCTAGAAAGCCGATTAGAAGGGTAACTAGATTAGCCGATTAAGACTAATCAGAGGTAAAAGGTAGATCGATTACGAAAAGGCGATGCGCAACAAGGCGAATAAATCAAACTGAAAAAGCCAATGGCGATCAAACAATAGGTACTTGGCACCATGTCGGTTCCAACACTATTTGTTTGAATTTGGAATAGTGCAGAGGTTAATTTTGAATGTTGTGTTTTGGATTGGATATCTTAATTTTATCTCCCATCCAGCACTTATATAATTTCCCATAAAACCATGTCTGGCAATCAATTATGACCCTAAAAACAGCCTTAGACTATTCCTGAAGTGCATTTCTTATTCAAGGATCGATGCCAGAGTGATGACGAGATTGATGATGTTGTGAGCCACTGGATATGAGTAGAGAGGTTGAAATGGCGCCAAGTATCTGGTGTCTTATGTGATAAAAAAGTTTTTCAAAAATTAATGGGTAAGTTCTATAGGATGGTAATTAGACCTACGATGTTGTATGGAGCGGAATGTTGGACGACAAAACGAAAAAAAACATATACAAAAGATGAGTGTAGCAGAGATGCGGATGCTACAGTGGATTTGTGGTCGTACAAGGTGAGGTTGATGTTAGACAGTATCCTAATTGCCTTGTACATTGTTATTAAGTTGTTGACTAATCCACGATTAGTCATCCGGTCGGTACATGGAGCATGACTAGGGTGATCGATTCGACTTGAGCCACTAGTCTTGTGGCTGGATGACTAATCCTTGACTATCTGCGACTAGTCGGACTTTTGCCTAGCCGGCCGACTTAGGGCCCACATTCATAGCGGAATAGAGACATGTATACATGGAATGGAGTATGAACCCTACAGCCGCCAGTCCCAGATTGATTTCCGCCAAGTGGACCAGGGCGCCGCCGCCTCTGCCTCCTCCCGTTCAGTCGTCAGTCTGTCTCCGTCTCCTCCCGTCGGCTGTCGGTCCATCTCCGCCTCCTCCCGTCCGGCCACAGCCGCCTCTAGCTTCGCTTCCGCCTCAGCTGCAGCTTGTCTCTGCATCCTCTCATTTGGCCATAGCTGCCTCTGCCTCGGCCATAGCCCGTCTCTGCCTCCTCTTGTTCGGCCATGCCGCAGCCCGCCTCCACCTCCCCTTCGCCCCTACCCGTCCAGACTCCAGATTGGGTAATGCTCTTGCTCGGTTCTTCTCTGTGCTATCTGTGATGTTTATGAATCTGTGATGTGCGTTACCCTGTTCTATTATGCTACTAGTCATCGACTAGTTGGGACTAGTTGCGATTAGTCGGCAAGTCGGTACCATGGCGACTCAACTCGATTTTACGACTTAATAACCTTGGCCTTGTATAAGAGATTGCTAGTTGCCTTGTATATAGATTTTTAGCATTGTATGGATATTGCCTTATATAAGCTTCCTTTTATACTCTCATATACATGTATAAATACTAGTGCTCATGATCCTGTGCTCTTTGTTCACACTTTACCTCGTGAGCAGACTCTTCTATATGTTGATAACATGATCATTGCTGGAGATGATTCACAGTTTATTGCCTTAGTGAAGGAACGTCTCAGTGAGCAGTTTCTTATGTTTGATCTGGGTCCTCTTCGTTTCTTCCTCGGGATCGAGGTTTGTTCTACACCTGATGGTTTCTTTCTATCCCAAGAGAAGTATATTCAGGATCTTTTTAATCATGCTTCTCTCACCGATCAGCGCACAGCTAAGACTCTGATGGAGCTCAATGTTTATCTTTGATCTACTGATGGTGAACCTCTTGAGGATCCTAGTCACTATCGTCATTTTGTTGGAAGTCTTGTTTACCTTGGTGTCACCTGTCCTAACATTTCATAGCCAGTACATATTTTGAGTCATTTCATTTCTTCTCCCACTCAGCTCCACTATAGTCATCTTCTTTATGTTCCATGTAACTATATCTTGTAGTTTTTTTCTTTCCTTGCTCCAATTCTTTTAGCTCTGGGCATACTCTGATGCTACGCAGGCTAGATTGTCGGTGTCTTTGTGCTTATTGTGTTTTTCTTGGTAGTCTCTCATTACTTGGAAGACTAATAAGCAGATAGCAGTTTCTTGTTCGAGTGCTAACGCGAAGTTGCGAGCTATGGCTCTTTTGACAGCAGATGTTACTTGGTCACGGTAGCTACTTGTGGATTTTGGTGTTTCTATTTCTACATCAACTCCTCTTTTATCTGACAATATATGTGCTATTAGCATTGCTCAAGATCCAGTGAAGCATGAGTTCACAAAGCATATCGGTGCTGATGCTTCCTACATGTGTTCACAGGTATAGGATCAGGTTGTTGCTCTTCAGCATGTGCTTTCAGAGGTTCAATTGGTAGATTTCTTCACGAAGACACAGACTAGAGCTTAGTACAGCTTTTATCTCTCCAAACTCAGTGTTGTTGATCCACCATGAGTTTGAGGGGGTTTCTTAGACAGTATGCTAGTTGCCTTGTATAAGAGATCACTAGTTGCCTTGTATACAGATTGTTAGCCTTGTATAGATATTTATAGATATTGCCTTATATAGGTTTTCCTTTAATACTCTTATATACATGTATAAATACTGGCCTATTGGCCTCATGTTCAATACAAGTGCTATTCATAATAGTCGAATCCACAACGATGATATACATTATAGGGTTGGGCTAGCACCAATTGAAGAAAAGCTTGTCCAATATGGTTTGAGATGGTTGGGACATCTCCAACGGAGGTCTCTTGAGGCATTGGTATGTAATGGAATTTTAAGTCATCTTGAAAACATAAGAGGCAAGAGGTTGACCAAGACTAATGTGGGAAGAAGCAGTTAAAAGAGACTTAAGGGATTGGAATTTGTCCAAAGAGTTGACATTGAATACATTGTTATGAAGTCATCGACTAATCCATGATTAGTCGTCTGATTGGTACATGGAGCACGACTTGGGTGATTTGACTCGACTTGAGTGACTAGTCTTGCGACTAGACGACTAATTCTCGACTATCCGCAACTAGTCGGGCTTGCCTAGCTGGTCGACCCATGGCCCACATTCAAAGTGTGGAATGGAGACATGTATAGATGGAATGGTGTCTGCAGGCAGCCGCTAGTCCCAGATCAATTTCCGCTGAGCGGCCCAGGGCGCCGCCCCCTCTACCTCTCGCCCGGCCGTCGGTCTGTCTCCGCCTCGTCCCGTTCGGCCACAGCTGCCTTTGGCTCCGCGTTTGCCTTGGCTGCAGCCCGTCTCTGCCTCCTCTCGTCCGACCACAACTACCTTCTCGACCGCAGCCTGTCTCTGCCTCCTCTTGTCTAGCCGTAGCCCGTCTCTGCCTCCTCCTATCCGACCGCAGTCACCTCTGACTCTGGCTCCGCCTGCCTCCACCTTGGCCGCAACCACTCGTCTGCATCGGCCACAACCTGCCTTCACCTCCTCCCCTTCGCCCCTACCCATCCAGACTCCAGATTGGGTAATGCTCCTGCTCGTTTCTTCATTGTACCATCTGTGATGTTTATGAATCTGTGATGTGTCATTGCTCTGTTCTATTGTGCTACTAGTCACCGACTTGTCGGGACTAGCCACGATTAGTCGGCAAGTCGGTTCCATAGCGACTCGACTTGACTTTACGACTTAGTAACCTTGGTTGAATATGAGTGTATAGAAGTTAACGATCCACATACTGAAACCATGACCTAAGATTGAAGGTTTAGGGGTTTTGTTTACTTTGGTTGGGTTTCTCTTGTAGCCTACCCCAACTTGTTTAGGACAAAAGGCTTTGGTGGTGGTTGTTGCTTTTCTTATTTAAAGGTAATTCGGAAACATAACCCACATGGAGGATATTGAATTGTGCTGTTAATTATTTGTAAATTTGTTGTCCTTTCATCTTTTTTTCCTCGAAAACGCAGGAGAGCTGCATTTCATTAATTAAAAGAAAAAGAGATACAAAGGCCGAGGTGGCCAGCAGGAGGCTAGCTAAATCAAGATGACTACAACAAAAAAACTATGGACACAGATTTTTTTTTATTGGTGGAGAGTTGCGTACTAGATTGTTTGGTTCACGAATTGACATTCTATGCATGTATTACTGAGGTTTTGGAATTAAGCAAGTTACATCATATTTACTGTGGATTGAAAAACAGTTGAATTATAAATTTAGTATGACATGATTATTCACTTGAATTATCATTCGGAACTTGAAAGATATAAACAGCACTTGTGCTCACATTGTGTATTCTTACATGATGCCTCTGCTACTACTTCCCATGCATGTGTTTTAGATATGAAGCAAATAATTGTTGTCATGTTTTTTTTTGTCTGAGTTCAGAGTATATAATTTCTATCACTTAAAATCTGGATCTTCTGCAATTTAAACAAAGATTCATTCCACCTCTCATCAATAAGGTGCTAAAAATTAGGTTCATGCAGGATGCTTCTAAATTTGCTACCAGCAACTGTTTAGGGACCTTGCTTTATTATCTGTAATTCAATCTAACATCTCATATGATCATACCTAGTTTTGTTCAGCAAGCATTGCATTATGCTTAGTAATGAAATGTTACTAGTATTTTCAAGATAGCAATTCTGCAAATTTATGCTGCTTCTCCTAGTTTGCTCTGTTATTCAATATTTTTCAGATATTTCTGTCTCCGAATAGTGTGATTGTTTAGAAATTTTCTAATGCTTTGCAAAAACATTGTTCAGAAAAGAAGTGAGGAACTTGCTTCTGCATCAAGAGAACAAGCTGAAGCTACCAATGGTGTAGGAATCAATGCTTCTTCAGGATCTAGAGGGAATACCATTGTACCACAAATTTCTGGTGCAAGTAACGCAATGACAACATACAGGGATGAATTTGACACAACAATAATTACATTTAACACTGTATGTTCCCCCACTAGTTTCACTTTTTTACTATGATTGTGTAGACTTGCATGATTTGTTCTGGGCTTCTGGTCTGAGGTTTGGTTTATTTGAAGTATTGTTAGTAATGGCCAGTACTGTGATACAAAGATTAGCAGGAAGTGTATTGATGGATTTGTTGCTGGTTGCTGGACATCATTGTGTTTGCAGGCGGCTGTCCTTTATTATCTTCATGATTACTCGTCCGCGCTCTTTGTTCTAGAGCCATTATACCAAAATATTGAACCAATTGACGAGGTACTATTGTTGTTATTTTATAATTTATAGCTTAATATTCATGGAAGTTTTACCTTCTCTTATTGTTCTTTACCATTGCAGACAACTGCTCTTCGTGTGTGCTTTCTCCTATTGGATATTGCATTAGCTTTGCAAGATGCAACAAAAGCTGCAGTAAGTTTCTTTCATTGCAGATAACAAAAGCTATTTGCTTCAGTGAAATGTGTTTATAGGTGTTCTGTCAGTAAATGCTCCAGAAAACTCCTTCCATTATTTGTATGCATTCTCATGGTAACTTGCTACCAAAACTGTTGGGGTGGTTTTGAGCAGCAGTTCTTGAATATTATGAATTGACTTAACCAAAAGGAATTTTATTCAACATGAACACTGGTGTATTTACTGTACCTGAAGTTCAAGTTATTTATCAGACATAAACCTATCATGTCAGGACTTGAAGTGTTTTCGCTACAGTTTAAATACACCCAACATGTGAATTTTTTTCGATGTGGCAATCGCTTATTTTGAATACTTCCTACATACTGCTTTAATTGCCATTATATTCCATAATAACCTCTTATCACATAGGATACACATATTTTAGATGCCAGTGCCTTTTAAACCTTGAACCATATTATGAACTGATACGTAATTTGAGTTTGCAGTGAGAAACCCAATCAATCACAGGCACTTGAAAAGAACAAGCATGCCACTTAGTCTTCTCTATTTGTTTGCCCAGTTTGGATTGGTTGGTATAATTGTCTGTTTTGTTGGATTTGCTCCTGCAATATAACCAAGTGAGCCTGGTGTATTGATACAACTGTTATTAATTTTATTTATTCAGTTTCAGGTTTTTGACTCATTAATACCACCATAAGTTTGATGAAGTATTTTGCTGTGGTTAATTATACCAGGTTTCTTTGGCCATGCTATTTTCGAAGTTTCAGCATTGAACATAACTAAAGACTTAAATGCTCTGTATACAGGATATAATTCAATACTTGGAGAGGTCATTTGGAGTAGCTAACATGACAAGTCAGAATGATAATGCTAATGTAGCTCAGCCAAAGGTTCCTGCAAAAAGTAACACAGCTCCAGATGTATCTAGTGCTGATCCCAATGGCGAGAATCTTTCAGTAGGAAATTTATCAGATGATACAGAGTTCGAAACTTTTTACTCAAATTTGGACAGTGGAAATCAGAACTTGAGCAGGTCTATCTTAAGTGATTTCTCAAGGACATCAGCTGATCTTGCTGCCACTGCTGCTGATTTGAAAGTTAGACTGCAAATATATAAAGTCCGCCTTCTACTTTTCACTAGGAACCTCAAGGTTGCAAAGCGAGAACTAAAATTTTTGATGAACATGGCACGTGGTAGGGATTCGTCAACAGAGCTCCTCTTGAAATCTCAGTTGGAATATGCTCGAGGAAACTATCGAAAAGCTGTGAAACTATTGAGCACACCAAATAATCGAACTGAGCCGGCAATGCTAGCTATGTTCTACAACAACCTTGGTTGTATACTTCACCAACAAAAATCCAACCATACATCAGTGTTGTTCTTTAGCAAAGCACTGAGATATAGCCTGTCTTTTCGCTCGGAGAAACCATTACAGCTCTCTGCATTCTCACAGGACAAGTCTTGTCTTATTTCATACAACTGTGGTGTACAACATTTGATGTGTGGGAAACCTTTGTTGGCAGCTCGCTGCTTTCATGAAGCCATTCCACTTTTCTGTAACCAATCCTTGTTTTGGCTCCGGTTTGCCGAGTGTAGTCTGCTAGCATTGGAGAAGGGCCTTCTGAGTTCAACCAATGTTGCTTTTTGCAATGATAAGATTGATCTCCATGTTGTGGGGTCAGGAAAATGGCGGTACTTGGTTGTCAACCCACTAGACTCAAGAGTTCAGTCTTCAGATATAAGGAGTGGTAATGGTGTGAGTGAAGATGGAAACGGAAGCTTGCCATCACTGAAATTTGCTCGACAGTGTCTACTCAATGCCCAGCTATTATTGGGTTCTGAGCAAAAGAACCTGGCTTCTATGTCCGATACGGAGGACACAAATGAAGCAAAAGCACAGGACCTCAAAGGTGCAGGATTGCAGAAGAGCAGCTCTGGCGCAGATATGAAATTATCAAATTCATCCTCTGGCTCAGCACTAGCTAATGCAAATGGAGAGCAAAAAGGATCGACGGGCTTCAATGTCACCTTGCAGAGCTCTATTGCTTCATATGAGGAGATCTGTAGGAAGGAGAATCTTGAAATCAGGCAAGCTGTCCTGGCAGGCCTGGCATTTGTTGAATTGTGCCTTGAGAATCCCTTGAGGGCATTATCTATTGCAAAGTCACTACAGCAGTTGCCAGACTGTTCCAGGATGTATGTGTACCTCAGCCGTGTATATGCTGCTGAAGCTTTGTGTCTACTGAATAGACCAGATGAAGCTGCTGAGCAGCTATCTGTTTACATCACAGATGTGAACAACTTTGAGCTGCCCTTTGTTGTTGAGAACTGTGAGAAGGGCCTTATAGAGAAAGACAGTGATGGCGAGGATTCAGTTGCTCCTGCTGTCATGAAACCAGTCCCAGAAGAATCACAGCTTTCAGAGAGCCACAAGGCTGAGGAAGCTCTGGGTGTTCTTTACATCGACCAGGGCATGATGTCAGCAGTGCAGGGAGATCTCGAGCGAGCTGTCTATTTGGTGGATCGGGGTGTTGCCCTTCTGCCCAACAACGCTAGGGCAGTGCTGGCAGCAGTTTATTTGGATCTTCTACAGGGGAAGACGCAAGAAGCCCTCCCCAAGTTGAGGCAGTGTAAAAATGTGCGTTTTAGAGGCAATAGTGTAGCAATCAGCAGCTAAGATAGAGATTCATTTTGACAATTTCTGTAGTAGATAAATTTTTCATTAAATCCTTTCAACCCTGACTGCAAAAGTGCAAAGCATAATCGTTCTCTGCTACAATATATAAAAGAACTGCCGTGGATCTCCCACCCTGGTCCTCTTTAGCACCCCGGGCTTTACCACCGCCGCGGGGGCCGGCGGGGAGGCGGGGGTTGTGAAGCGTTGGGGTTGCATCAATTTATTGCACCTTCAATTGAAGAGAGGTAAACAAGTGGAACAATTTTCGCAAACTCATTCATTCAGGGAAGTAATATGCAAAGCCACCGAATATGAGGCTGCATTCTGCTCTGTTCAGGCGGTTTTGCTGTGCTGCTTGTCTTGAAAAAACACTTCTCCTTAGCAAATTGTTTTCAGGCGACAAAACAACTGGAGGCTCATTTGTATGGTGTTTTGATCTGTACAGGTAGTAGATTTATGTTATTTTTTTATGTTGTATTTCTTAAGGATTGGTATTGATATAGTTTTAGGCTTTGTTCTACTTCCCTATCTCTCTCTTTCTCTTTTTGTTGGCGGATCGTTTTTGGGTTTCAATTCTAGCTTAATCCAACTTGTTTGGGACTAAAAAGCTTTGTTGTTGTTGTGTATTTCTTAAGAATAAACGAGAAAAAACCAAAATGAGATGTGAAGGAAGCGTTTCCTGAAGGTAATGTGGTATACCGGTACTTAAAAAGGGAATGCGTACTTTAGGTATGAATTCGTATCAGATATTATTTCACCCTCCAATGTAAATTGTCATTGCTTAGGTTACGACGTACTGTCGCAAGTCTCAGGCTGTTCGTCCTGGGCGTAGAGGCACCCGTTCGGAACCTGACCCGTCCTCCAGGGCGGAAAATCTGTTTGTGACTAAAAAAAATGTTTCGTGGAAGAAGCAAGGAAAAAACTTCTTGACGGCCGAGGATGGTTATGGTGCGAAATCTTATATAGCACCTAAAAGGAGCTTTTAGGACTGAGAGCTCCACGTAAGGGGCAGATTTGCTGCCTCCAAGTTCTAGAACGATTAAAACAATTGATTTGACAAAAGCATTTTCTGACACCGGATAAAACTAATGGAGTATGGCACTTCCTGCCTTGTCACCCATTTTTTCTCATAAAATTTGTGCACGATTCATTACATTATTAGCTTGATTCCTATCAAGGATACTCTCTCTCTGTCTTTTTTTTTTACCAAGAACCTTTACCTCTCTCTAAGAATTTGATGATCTATGGGTATCTAAATCGGCCGCCTTTATTATGGTAGAGGGACTCTTAAGCGTCAGATGCAGATGGAAGATACGCATATGTGTTTAATTTAAGCATTGTTTTCTAGTTAGTAGTAGTTTAATTAGATAGTTGATCTTAGATTTGAAGCTCCATGTGGATTGGGTAACCTATAATACTCTAGGTGAAAGCTACAATAGTCTGGTGCACTAGCGAGTAATTTTAGGTACATAGTGCCATTGAGGTTTTCGAACCCCCGTTACGATGCCCTCTTGGTGTCCGCTATGGTGTTTAACTATGAGGTTTATAGCATCCTTGTTGATAAGGGGAACCTTCATGGACATGCTTTACCGCTACACGCTCAAGGAACTATAGGAGTTGTGGGGACTACCACCCTAGCATCTTACTCCTGTCCGACCACCCTCTCATGGGTTTCAACTAGGGAAGTCTATTCAACCCTTTAGGAGGATCGAACGCTTTATGATGTTTTGGTAGTGGGAGAACCATCTCACAAAAGACGTCAGATTTGATGGTGGGTCCCCCTTCAATGCTATCATAGGAAGGGTAACTCTTTAACTGTTTTTGTGAAGCACGCCACCAAAACTACTTATGTCTTAAGATAATAGATCCTCGTGGTGTCATTTCCATTAGGGGTGACCAAGACTAGGCCTATAGCTTGTACCATAGGGCGGCAATCAACTCTAATGAAGTCAATCTCCTTAAATCCAAGGATGCAAGGGAGACAATGCCACTCTCATCCCTGCTAGGATATGCCAAGAGTTATAGATCTTTGGCCCGGGTGAAGAGTGTTTCATCTAGGTTAGGGCTGAATTCCCAGAGAAGATGGAAAAGGAGCTCATTGAGTTCCTAAGGGCCAACATGGATGTTTTCACTTGGGCCTTATTGGAATGAAGGGTATCCTCTACAAGGTGATCTAGCACTGCCTCGCGGTGAGGCCTCGATGCCCCTTGGAGAAGCATAAGGTCCAAAAGCTCTCTCTTGAATGTTGCTAGGTCATCAAGGAGGAGGTCAATAAGCTCTCAAAGGTTGGCCTCATTCGGGAGGTCTGACATCTAGAGTGGCTTGCAAACCCCATTTTAGTCAGAAAGATCAGTGGTATGTGGTGTATGTATGTTGACCTCACTGGTCTTAATAAGGTGTGCTCAAAAGATGACACCTCTTCCCTATATCGACCAATTGGTTACTCAACTACCGGGTGCAAGTTGATGAGCTTCATCGATGCATATTTAGGCTATCATCAAGTCCACATGGTGCAAGAAGATGAGGAAAATATGAGCTTTCATCACCCCAGTGGGCACTTGTTGCTACCTAGGCATGCCCTTTGGATTGAAAATTGCAGGAGCCACCTTCCAACCACTCATTAGCCTTGTCCTATAGGACCAGTGGGGTCAAAACATAGAAGTGTATGTCAATGATGCCATTGTAAAAATCATCTTAGGTTTAGTGTATCTCGGTGACCTTTGTTAAACCTTCGAGAACCTCTATAAGATTGGCCTTAATCTAAACCCCAAGAAGTGCGCCCTCAGGGTAAGAGGGGTAGGCTCCTAGGCTTCCTAGTCTCTCAAAGAGGTATCGAGACCAATTCAAAGAAGATTTAGGCCATCTTGGACATGGAACCAACATGATTCTTTAATGCCAAATTCCTCATAGGTCGTATGATGGCCTTGGGATGTAGAGTCATACATGACAAAGGTTTTTTGTTTGCATATAGTGCTAAAGAAGATAGTGTTAGATAGAGGTTCTTAGTTTACCTTGTGGTTTTGGAATAAATTGCATAAAACTATGGGCACCTATCTTAATATCACTACATCATATCATCCTCAAATAGATGGTCACACTGGGAGAGTGAATCAGATATTGAAGGATATGTTGAGAGTTTGTGCTCTAGCTTAGGCCACTAGTTAGGAAAAGAGTTTGCTGTGTGCAGAATTCATCTATAATAATAGTTGCCAAGCCAGTTTGCAGGTATCACTCTTTGAGGTGGTGTATGGTTGATCTTATCGTACCCCATTGAATTGGAAGGGGATGGGAGAGCATCTTGTCTTTAAGCCAGATATAATCAAAGTGGTAGAGGATCCGCTATCGATGATTAAGGAAATGTTGAAAGTAGCCCTATCTAGGCAGAAGAGCTATACTAATAATTGTTATCGTGATTTGAGAGTGTTCCACTTTTTTGTGATAGCACTTCTACTATTTGCATCGCTAAGAACCTAGTGCAGTTTTTTCGGACTAAGCATATTGATGTTAGATATCAATTCCTTAGAGACCATGTGGAGAAGGGGGATATCACACTTTAGTTCATCGAGAGTGACCACCAGATAGCCGATATCTTTACCAAGCCTTTGGATAGCTCCAAATTTGTTTCCTTGAGAAGTGAGCTTGGAGTCGTGAGCCCTTACAGCTTATTGTGAGGGGGAGCTGGTCTGTATATTATGTATTATATGTCTTCTTCCAGCATTTCATTTCTTTTGCATTTTCTAGGTATGTTTGGGCTTATTTTATCTCTTTTGAGTTCACTTTACTTAAGACTTCTGGCATGCTTCGTATGAACCTCTCATCTTATGCTTTAGGTTGCTATCATGCATAATTAGCTGTTCTCTCTTCTCTCTAGGTTGAGATCCCTCACAGTCTTATAAGTCTAGCAGGTGTTAGGCCCCCTGGGTAGATAGGGTTTGTGTGCGCTCTTTAGATGAGATCTAGAGTTAGCTTTCCTATGTCAGTCATTGGAAAAGATGAGAGCGAGTCTAAGCCGTAGTGTTTCTCTTCTATCTTTTTCTATGCTGTATAACCATCTAGTTTGCAGTTTTCTCAACTTCTTCTCCTCATTCTATATTTTTAGTTTTCATTGATTTTATTTGGGTTTTCCTTGCGCCTAATCTTGCTAATGACTCAATTTAACTAGATTTGTTCTTAAAATTGATTTACTTGTTGAGGAGGAGTTTGGGAATCTGTTCATGAATTGCATATAGACTGCATTTTTTGCTTTTATGAGCTTTGTCTATTATGAAGATGATTTATTCATCATGCTATATGCCATGCTATGAAAATCATTAGCTTAGATATGTTCAAATTCATTTATTTTACTAGGCTTGCTAAAAATTGAAAATAAGCTTTAAATGAAAAATTGGATGAAACATGTTGCTTTTCCTTGCTAGGTTTCTTCTCTAGAGGTTTGTGCCAAGATTTGAGAAATTTTAGAGTTTTCTAGAGTCCCTATAATAACTTGGGTGAAACTAATTTGATCCATACTTTAGTCCTTCATCTCCGAAGTTTTGCCAGTAAAAAAAAAAAGAAAATCCTCAGGTTCACAATGACAAAATCCAATGAGCTTGCCTCCAAACATGATGTTGCTGCACACTACACAGCAATAGGGATGATTGGCCACAACCGGCCTGGAATCTTCTCTAAGATATCTTTTGTTCTTGCTAAACAAGGGTGCAATATTGTGGAAGTCCATGCTTGGAGCCATAAGAATAGCTTAACCTGTGTTGCATTTGTGTCTGATGAATCAACATCATCTCCCATCAATGGCCCGAACAGCCTAACCACTATTGAGGACCATCTTGGCACTGTCCTTTGGCCAGCTACCTCTACGGGTGAAGGTCATGGCATGGCAGTGCAACAGCTCATCTGCGTGGGGTTGATGGGCTTACAAGTCATCCTGAGCGTCGGTTACACTGGCTAATGTTTGCTAGTAGAGATTTTGATGGACAATCTGGACAGGTAGGTACTGCCTTCCACACCACACAAAGGTCTTCTCTCACACGTCATCTCAGATGGTTTTGATATTTGTATGAAAATCTGTCCACAAAGGTCTAAAAAAATTACGCTAAAACTATCACAAATTGTTAGTTCTAAGACATCGTTTGCGATAATCGAGCTGAGACAATTTTCACATATAATTCAGACATCTTAACTATTTGTGATGAAACACAGATGGTTTTTTGTTACGTAACCGTCTGTGATGAGTCAGTTATCATGGATGGCTGCATTTTTAGAGCCGTCTATGTTGCAACATTGATGGTTTGTTCTCACAACTGTCTTTCTAAGTAAACTTATCATCGATGGTTATATTTGGGAATTATCTTTATTGCAGTATGTGACCTTCAGCTTCAATCACGATGGTTCATATAATTAAGATTCGGCTTCTTCAACCTTCTTCACCCATCATTAGTCTTCTAATCAGCCTTCTTATCTACTGTTCTCCACATTCCCTCACTGGTGATGGAATCCCAGGTAATGCCCTATTTAATTTCTGAATGCTGTTTTGCTGTATCTAATTAATAGAAATTAATTGCAGTGATCTTCTTCTACCCCAACATCAGAGCAATTGACCCGACAGTAGTTGTTCCAGCTCCATAAGGCAATCGATGGCAATAATTATGGTGAGGTTAGGGGTGAAAACGGGTTGGATGATATTCTTCTTCCGTATCCTAACCCATATTTTTTTTCGGATTCGGAACCGGATACGGGTTAGCTAGATACGGATATGGATTCGGGGTATTCGAGATACGGATATGGACGGATATGTGACGGATTTGGGTTGAAAATAGATAAAGATATACGGATAATGCACGTATATATAGAATAATATATATTGAATTAAAACTATACGAGGACATGACTATAATAGCAAATTATATATCAATCAAACTCAACGAACAAAGTAGAAAGAATATGCTACTTAAAATCAATAGAACCAATTAATTGTTAATATAAATGGGCTGACATGGAAAAATATGATGAAAATGGGCTGGGCCTTACTGATACCCAAATAGGAAAAATCCTATCTGATCCAATATTCGAATAGGAAAAATCTAGATATCCGAATAGAAAAAAATCCAAATATCCGGATCCTGTCCCGTATTTACTAGATATTAGATACTCCAGATCCGATCCTGAATCTGGATTTAGTATCTGGATCCAGTCCCGAATCTGGATAGTAAAATCCGATCCCGGATCCGATCTCGATCGGATCCGATTCCGAATCGGGTGGAAGATATTCGACCCGTTTTCATCCCTAGGTGAGGTCATCATGCTATGATTAGGCCAAGGCCTTTTAGTGGGCAATCTCTCCTTGAATTGTCGCACGGAAGGACTCCCAGTGCCAATATGATGAATAGTGAAACTGCTTAGGTACATCCTAGACAACGACGAGAAATATCTGTCTACCTTCTTTGACATAAAGATTACATTTTTCGTTTGGCCTTGCAAAACTGCCTTCACCGATGGTTCGTATTTGGAATCGTCTGTTATTTATCATTATCACATAATATTTCTTGTAAACTAACCGTCTGTGATATGTAACTAATGTGGACATTTTTTTTGTAGATAAATGTATGTGATTTGTAACTGTCACACATGATTCTTAAACTATTTGTGATGATCACTGAAAATTACTGACTTTTATTTCGCAGATGGTTACGAAACGTCTGTGCTAACTATTTTTAACCGTATGTGATTTTTTTGTATGGTCGTGCTCCCGATGCTTACTTTGGATGGTTATATAAAAAAAAGGCATTAAGATGGTGGTCTCTGTGGATCGGTGCAACGAGAAAGGATACTGTTGTAAACGTGGAGTGTGTAGACCGACCAAAATTGATGTTTGACACTTCATGCATTCTTACGGACACTTACGGACATGCAATTTACTGTCTTCCATGCTTCAGTTTTTGTTGAGTATTAATCCAATTTTTTTTTTAGTTTTGGAGACATCTTTAATCCGTATGTTTGATATAACCTATTTAGATAGGAATCACTTTTTCCATATATAAGTACCTCTTATATGTAGAATAGAGAGTATACCCATTTGTAAACATTTAAACTTGTACTTAATTTCTCAAATAGTGAGATTACCGATTGACGTCCGTAGGTTTTTTCACAGGGATTTTCTACGTAAAATTATGTGTGCCTTGTATGTTCTTATTTTTGTAATTGATTTTCAACGAGTGGTATCAGAGATCAATCACGAGAGAGAGAAAAAATCAGATCGGTGAGCAGATCAATCACGAGAGAGAAAAAATCAGATCGGTGGTATCTGTTCTCGGCGACTGTTCATCTTCCAGATCGGTTCGGCTGCTTCTCGCCGGCGCGCCGCCACCACCCGACGCACTACCGCCGTCCGTCGCCGTCCAGCCGGCGTGCTCGACACCGGTTTCTTCGCTTCGCGTCGTCAGCGTCGCGCATCCGCTCGGCCTGACATTCTCCGACCCACCACCGACGCGTCGCCGTTCCACCGATCTCCGGCGTTCTTCGCCTCAGATCGGTCGTGCCTGGCGCCGACGAGAACGCATCTCTGTCGTGCTGCCGCACGACGTCCTCTGGCCTGCCGTCATCTCTCCGCCGCCCGGCTCTTCTGGCTGTGCTGCCCACAGCCGGCTGCTCGTCGCGTCGCTCACCTCCGGCTGCGCTGCCCACCACCGGCTGCTCCGGCTGTTCGTTCTTCGTCTCGGATCAGACCGCGGCTGTCGCCGACCGCTCGCCCTTTGCGTGGCCGAGACTTCTTGTTTTGCTTGTGAAGAAATCTATCCAAGAACGAACGGCTATCGTGAAGAACAACTCGACTAGAAGTGAGAAGTGCTATCGTGAAGAACAACTCACGTGTTGAAGGCGTTTGATCTGCGATCGGACTTGAAACAAATCCGGCCATTCCAATTAATTCTCTTTGGTTCGGGTCCAGCTACAGAGACCGGCTTCAGTTCAGAAACAGAGAAGCTCCACGGCTCCATTTCAGACCAGGTGTTTTAGCTTCTGTTTTTTTTTTTTGAGAATTTTGCTTCGCGCACCTGAGAACTTCACAGTATTCTGCTATTTTTTGCTATGTGTACCCAGCTAGCGTACCAGTATTCTGCAGTATTCTGCTATTTTTTGCTATGTGTACCCAGCTAGCGTACCAGTAGTTCCGCAGAAAACTCGTTTTTCAGCTAAATTTTTTCTGTTCGAGCACTTAAGAATATTTCTTTGCATTATGGCCTCATTGAAGTATGACATTCCACTGCTAGACCGTGATACCAGGTTTTCTCTATAACAAGTCAAAATGAGGGCTATTCTTGCGCATATTGATCTTGATGATGCGCTTGATAAATTTGGGAATAAAGATCAAAAGATCTGGACGGATAAAGAAAAAAGAAAAGATCGTAAGGCTTTATTTCAAATTCATCTTCATTTATCAAATAATATTTTGCAAGAGGTTTTGCAGGAGAAATCTGCAGCTGCTTTATGGTTAAAGTTGGAATCAATTTGTATGTCCAAGGCCCTTATAGCAAAATGCATGTGAAGATGAAATAATTTTTGCACAAATTGCAAGTGGGTGGTTCCGTGTTGAATCACCTATCGGCCTTCAAGGAGATTGTGTCTGATCTTGAATCTATGAAGGTAAAATTTGATAATGAGGATCTAGGCCTTATTCTTTTGTGTTCCCTGCCTCCATTATTTTCAAATTTTAGAGACACTATTTTTATATAATCGTGATACATTAATCGTTGCTGAAGTTTATGAGGCCTTACATGCAAAATAAAAGATGAAATTAATGGTGTCTTCTGAAAGTTCCAGATCGCATGGTGAAGCTTTGTCTATTCGTAGACGGACAAAAGAAAAGAAATCAAATAATGGATATAGAGGCAGAAGTTCAAGCAGTTACAGTGGCCGTTCTAAGTCAAGAGGTAAAGAAAAATTTTGTAGGTATTGCAAGAAAAATAATCATGACATATCTGAATGTTACAAGTTAAAGAATAAAGAGAAAAGGAACGGCTCCTACAAACAAAAAGGTAAAATTGATGAGGAAGGTAAAGCTTCTGTTGCTTCTGTTGATAGTAGTTCTGATGGTGAGATCCTTATTGCTTTTGCTGGATGTGCGATGTTATGTGGGGCCGCACCTATAGTCGCCGGCCAAAGGCAGGTTAGAGGCGGGATAATTGGTTTAGATTTGATCTGATTTGATTTGGTTTAGATTGATTTGGTTCAGATTAGGACTCCTTTTTTAGGAGGATTAGTTAGGAAAGGAAATAAGGCGCTGGCCTATATATGTAAGCCGATTGGCATTGATCAAGGGCAAGCAAGAATTAATCCATCTCCTACCTATTCGTCTAGTCTCTCCCCTGATGTTCGCCATTGATCGGAGGCGCCTCGCCGACGATCGTCACCTGAGCCGAGGCCGAGGCCCATGGCCTAGAGGGTCGAGGATGCGCCTAGAGGGGTGAATAGGCGTTTACAAAATCGATCGCTCACTAAACAATCGCTCTAATTCAACCCCTAAATCAAAACCTAATTAATTTATATGCGGAGCGATAATCTAGGTTTTGACAATTAAAGCCTAAATAAACTAGGCTCACTATGTGCACTAACTAAATTATGTCTCTAAGCTAGAATTGCTAAATTGAACTAATCAATAATACTAAGCAATTCTACAATCAAGCAATCATGAATATATCAACAATGTAAATACTTGAATGTAAATGAGACAAGAGACAAACGAGCGTTTTTCGTGGTGTTAGGAGACTTGCGGTCTCCCTAGTCCACGTTGAGGCAAGCCCGACGACTCGGACCGGCTCCCGCTCGAGCACCCGCCTCTTTCCACTAGTCGTGGTTTTTCACGCTCGCGCGTAGGCTCAACCCGAACCTTCACAAACTTGCCGGGGCTTCTCACACCTTGAGAGCTCCCGCGCACGACGCCTACACCGTCTAGGAGTCGGCAACCTCCAAGAGAATAGGCCGCTCCTCCGCTTGACCTTCACCGAGCACAACACATGCGCTCCGGCGATCACCAAGTGCAACACATGCACAAGGACCTCACTCAAGTGCAACACATGCACTAGAGCTCACTCAATCACTTACTAATTGCAACACATGCAATTAGCGATCACTCTTAGCTCAAGAATCAAAAGGAGTGGAGCAACACATGCAACCACCTCCACACAACTCACACAAGAGCTAAAACACTTAAGCAATGCAGCAACACTGCCCCCAAGCCCCCCAAGGGGGTATTTATAGCCTCCCACAAGAAAACTAGCCGTTTGGGCTCCAAACGGGCAGAATCGATAAAAAGGTCCGTCAAGACCTCGGCCGATTCGGCCAAACCCTCCTGATCTGTGATCGAATCGGCAGATTACGGCCGATGGCACCGCTCTCGGCCGGTCACACCGCCAGATCAAAACCAAAAGCTTCTCTGGAAAATACACGCCGAGAAGCGCGGCCGGATGCACGCGCGCTTAGGCGGTCGCCGCTGATGGCGCCCGGCACCGCCTCACACACGATGCGCAAGCGCCACACGATCGCACCAACCCGGCCGGTCAACCGATGGACCTTCGGTCCAACCGCCTCACCTAGAAAGCTTGCGCCTTTGGAGAAAAATCAATTTGAGGCGGTCGGACCATGGCGCCGGCACCGCCGGTTGCAACCCTAGGGCGGTCAACCGCATGCCAAGCGGTTGCACCGCCTAACACAGCACACACACACAACTTCGAAAAATACACATGCAAAGCGGTTGCACCTCTCCATGGCCGGTTGCACCACACAACAATTGGTCACACCACTCAACCATTGGTCACACCACAATTAGGGTTAGCCACACCATGGTTGGTTGGACCGCATGACAATTGGTTGGACCACAATTAGGGTTGGTCACACCACCGGTTGCACCACCCAACCATTGGTCACACCACTCGAAGATTGGTCACACCACCCGAAGCCCTAAAGTTGGTCCAACCAATCAAAGGTTGGTCACACCACACAAATCTGAATTTTTCACAAACTTTTTCTCCGAAGATCCAAATGCAATTCTTTGAGCCTCAAGATGATCAACACATGATCATACACCCGTGCAAAACACATTTGCACCAATTTAGCCCATGCTCAAAGAATTCAACCCAAATTGCAAAAACGCATTTCTCAATTGACTCAAGAACTATTCGCAAATCGTATTAAGCAAATCAAACTCGAGTTTATGAGATTAATCCCCCTAGCCATGTGAAGGTCAACACAAGACCCGGTCAACTTGCCAACGCCTTGTTGCAAGCCCCACTCACATGCTCTCGGGATCTGGGACTCATAAACCTCGGTTTATTCGCTGTGAACTTGCAAATAACTCAATAAACACATCACATGTATGAGCTCTTTACTGCAACACATGCAAGCCTCTAGCTCCAAACACACAAACACTAAATCATGCTTGAGCTCTCTCCTTTTGCAACACATGCAAAACTTAGCTCCAAGCAACCACACGGTTTTGTAAAGATGTTTTATGAAACCAAAACATGAAGCTTCAACTAATGCAACACATGCAAAAGTAAACTCCACGAAGAGCCAACGCATTAGCTTATCCTATTTGCAACACATGCAAATCAAAGCATAATCGAAAACCAAATACATATACTCTTTCATCTTTGCAACACATGCAAATCCGAGCATAATGCAAAACAACCAAGCATAAGTCTTAACACATTCGCAACACATGCCAAATGGTTAACTCATATGCAAAAACCAAATCAACATAAGATTTGAGCTTTAGTGAACGTGGATTGAGATCACCAACACATGATGAAACTCAAGCAAAGGGAACGACCCCTCTTAATAGTACGGCGATAAAACCTTAGACTCAAAGACTACAAAAGTCCTTAGCCTATCTAGTTATACCTTTCGTCGCCGCGCACAAGCAATCCCCTTTGGGGTCTTTATGATTTTCACTTTGATACTCCCCCGGGATATCCACTTCGGGATCCACTCTTGACGCCCATCAACTCATGATGCCGTCCTTGTCCCGTTCTCATCATCTCATCCATCTTTGGACCTAACTCAAACATAACTCAAGAAACTTGTTAGTCCAAGATGCATGGTTGTCTCAATTATCTCTTGCACTCCGTTAACACATAATGGATGCCTTTAGATCAATTGAGCACAACCTAAATCAATTGAAATGATTTAAGTGTGTCTTAAGTACAATAATGCAACTCATGCTTTATTATACTTAAGAACTATTCATTTGTCGTTACTTAATCCCGAAACACCATCAACACATGATGAAATGTTCTTTAACGATTAACAAGACAAATGAACTCAATTTAAATTATTCATTTAAATTGACTCTTCAAGTTAGAGTGTGAACTCCCCCTAAATATGTGCATCCATGTAATATATGGATTGGGAAACATGATGCACATTTTGTGGTTATTTCAATGGGAATATTCATACTTTAACTTAACTCCAAAGTATGCAACTAATACTAGAATGAATACGGCGTACATACCTTGGGTTTTCCATTTTTCAATGCGATGAGACTAAACAAAGATATTCTAAACAAACATGTTAGTCTTGATATAAGATCGTCATTAAGAACAATATCGCATTAGGAGATCAACTCACTATTGGATTTGTCATTAACACAAGATTAGATTTGTCATTAACACCAAAACCATAACTAATGAAGGTTGAACTTACAATCTCCCCCTTTTTGGTGATTAATGACAAATCCAAGCTTAATGAGCATATTTGGATTAAAACTTAACATGTTGAGAGAATTTAAGCTAATTGAACACATATGCATATTGTAAACAATATAAGCATTGACAATTAATTCTCCCCCTTAATCATATTAAGCTTACTTTTTTTTTAAGCCAAATGACATTAAGCTTCCTAATTCTCCCCCTTTTGGCATTAAACACCAAAAATGGAAGAACCAAAAGATTTACTTGAAAAACATTCTCCTCCTTTTTGGCATTTACACATTTAACTTAATCATTCTCCCCTTTTGGCAAGCATTTTCCTTTTAAATATTCAATTATTCTCCCTTTGGCATTTAAATCATTTCTAATTAATGAAGGTCATACAATTGAAATGAATACTTATGACCAAGACAAAGAGATGTAGAAATTTTATGCCATAATTAGATATTAAGCTCCTAATTCTCCCCATTTAATTTTCTCCTTTTAATGAAGGTCATATAAAATTAGAATGCATACTTATGACCTTGGAGTGGAATTTGAAGAGCTTAAGCCAAAAGAAAAAGATAGGCAATGAAATCCCAAATGAAAAGGATATACAAGGAATAAAACAAATTTTCATTTGAAATATGGCACGATATCAAAAGAAGAAAAACTCGAAAAGAGACCATATTAGGGATTTAGGATACCACTTTGAAGGAAGAATAAGCACTTGCAAATATGGATACCACTTGTAAAGATAAGCATGAAAAACAAAAAGGGATAGTATCCAAAGCAAATGACCCGTCGATACCCTTTTTCAAATAACTCACTCTTCATTTTATTAGGCTTTGCAAATTTTCAATATGACTCTTTTGAAGAATCCAATAATTGCCTAACCGGGGAAAAACAAGGAACCCAAACGAAATAGATACCACTTGAGAAATTAGATACCATTTGTAAAATTAATCTCAAGGGTTTGCTTGAAGATCCAAAGGAAATGAGCATTTTCAGATTTTGATTGAAGAACAATGCTCAATTGAGATTTTCCTCTTTTATATATTTCAACACATAAAGACTCTCACACAGAGAAATCTTAAGCGGTTGAACTTACAATTTTAATTTTGAGAGGAAACTCTTACTCAAGAATGTGGGTATCGGAGAGATACTACAAAGAGGCAATAAACATACCACTTGTAGAAAAAAAATGAATTTAACGATACCACTTGAAAAGATTTATTTAACCAAGGATATCACTAGAAGGAATGAGCAATGACCTTAATGATACCACTTGTAGAAAATAGGAACTCAATGATACCACTTAAAAGGAAATCAAATAATCAAGGATATCATTAAAAAAATGAACAATAAGATCCATGATACCACTTGGAGAATCTCAATTATACCACTTGTAAGCATATGGATGAATAAATGCTCAATTTGATACCACTTAGGATCAACTCACGAAGAATTGATACCACTTGAAAGAATTATCGATAATACTGGATGGGTATCGAGCAATATAATCAAGGCACTATACTTACGGGTATCGAAAGCTCAAGAAGAATCGATAAAATCCAAAAGATTTAGTATCAGAGCACAATAAAGACATGATCTCACTTGGAAGCATTAAAGTGCCCAAAACTTGATATAAATAAACTCCCCAAGATGTACAATGAATGAATCATGGAGTTATTTGCATTTGAATTGCACAAGTTTTGTCTTTTCAAAAGATCAAGTGAAAATCACTCTTTAGATCAATTAAAGTGCTCATAACTGATACTACTTGAAAACTTGATCAAACAAATTTTAGAATTTTTCAAATTTTCCACAAATGAACTTTGGGATAGTAGAAGCTATTGCAAAAGAATTTTTGCAAAAGGAAGTACCAATGAAAAGATATCCCAAAGCGAAGTCGAGAAAATCTGAAATTTCAGACTTGACCTGCCATGGCGGTGCAACCGCCTAGGGCAGTCCAACCGCCCATGGCGATTGCAACCGCTTGAGGACCGGTCCAACAAAGCCTGGCAGTAAAAACCCGATTTTTGTAATTTTTGGCAAAAATGATTCAAACGAAGTCCAGAAAACTTGAAATTTTGCAGAGATGAACTTTAGACTAATTAAAATGTTTTGCAAAAAGAATTTTCTCAAAATCAATTTTATTTGAAAGATATGGCAATTTAAGCTTTGAGGCATAAAAGGAAATTGATTTTCACAAAAAAGCCTCAAATTGCACTTCGGTTTGGATTTCATGCAATTTTGATTTTCATGGCTTAGATTGGTGTATCAAGAGTGTTTATAGCCAAGATTTATGGTGAAAACCAACTCGAATGCCATGATTTGAGCATATTTGCTTAAATAGGCGTTTTTGGATCAAATCAAATCGTTTTTGAGCCAAATTAGATTTCAACATAGGATTTTCATTTTGAAAGCTTGTAAAACATTTGAAATACATATTAGAATACTTTTACAAAGCCTTTCGTAAATTAGGGCCTTTTAAAATTGAATTTTGACTTTTGAATCAAATAGTCCAATTAAGAGCAAAAGTCAAATTCAATTAACACAAGAATTCAAATGAAAGCAAGGGTAAGAAATATGAGATTTGAATTATGTGTATGAGTCTAAAATACCATTTTGAATCACAATTCTACACAAGAATTGATCCAAATGGTGAAACTCACTAAGTGCAATAGTATGACCATTACGGGTCAAGTATAGTTTTTCGGCGAGTTTCAAAATCAAATATCTTTTGATAGGTTGGTCTTTTGAAAATCTTTTGAACACGAAATTTGTTAAGAATGACCAACTCTAGGATTTTTGTTTTGGAAATACTTTCAAAATCCTTTTACTTTTAATTCTATGAAAATTATAAGTTTAAATCAAATTTTGGAGTTAAAACTCATTTTCTTTTCAACATAGATTTTTGTGAAGCCAAAACCTTTGAGAAACATTTCAAAAGCATTTGTATACATTTTGCAACTAGTTTTTCACAAGTTTACTAATAGTATACAAAATTTTGACTTTTGGCTAAATGGTTGATTTTGAAAATGTATATATGCACTTATATTAATATGGGCACATGTAGGGATGTGATACACATGGATATGATTTAACACTCCCCTAAATGTGCCACTACTACACTGCTCAAGATTAGCAATTAAGAGAATAGATGAGAGGCGAGAGCAAGTGTCCATACCAAGCAATCTAAATTGATTCTAGCAAGAATATTACAATACAACCTACACAAGGCTATACGATATGAGAATCAATTTAAATACTTGTTCCGAGATGGCATTGGCTCATGATGGACTTGTTGTTCTTCATGCTTGACACCACTTGTGAGCGAATGTAATCCTTCTCCTCTTGAGTGGCAAGCGTCAATCCATCTCTTATCACCTAAAAGTCTTTTAGGCGATTTTTGGTACCCAATCCTTGTTGGGTCCGAACAACGTTAGTCACAATTGATTTAGGAACCCAAATGGCCCTAATTCTAGCATTTTTAAATTGACTAACATTACTAGAAATAGTTTTGCAGAATTATTCCTCCTAGGCAAAGTATTTTTATTTTTATGGAAGGGCATGGGAGGACATTGATATTTTGCAAAACCATTTCTAGTTTGATCTCTTCTAAGCATATGATAATTGAAATTATGAAATGGCTTAGAGGATCTAGCAAATCTAGCAAAGGCTTTGCTATTGTTATTTCTCCTAAGCAATTGGTTTGAATTATATTGAGTTGGCTTAGGAGTTCTAACAACTTTAGCAAAACCATTATTAGATTTACTCTTCCTATGCATATGAATATTATTTTGGTAGGCATAGGGGACTTGACAAGTTTGGCGAACACATTGCCATTCTTGTCCTTCCTAAGCAAATAATTATCATTTATGAGAATGGGCTTAGGGGTAGTACCTTTGGGACAATCCTTACCGAAATGTCCCTTTTCCCGGCAATTGAAGCACGTTACTCCGTTTGGTCCTCTCTTGACCTTCTTGTTGTGCTCAATGCCGGTATGCCTCATGGTTGATGCTTGTGGCTTGACATCCACTTTGTTAGGGCACACGGAGGCGAGGTGGCCCTTCTTGTTGCAATTGAAGCACTTGATTGTCTTCGTGTGACGCGCGTTGTGCCTCGTCTTGCTATTCTCCCTCTTGGAGATGTACCCGAGTCCTCGCTTGTCTTGAGGCGCCCTTGGCTTGCTCAAGATTTCATCGAGGAGGGCTTTTCCTTCTTGCACCTCTTCAAGTCATTTTCCAACTTAATGACTTGAGCCTTGAGCTCATTATTCTCCTCTACAAGATTAACTTCTAAACACATAGAAGAACTCGAAACAATTTCATTAGAGCAACAAGGCAAATCATCGCTAGAGGTGGATATGCATTTATTCGATGAATTGTTAATAATTGGAATTGAGTGAGGCAATTCATCAACTAAATCACATTGAATTGCAATATCTACACTAGCTTTACTAAATTCCTTCAAAAGGAGTTTCTCATGATTTTCTTTTAGAACATCATAATCATTTTGAAGTGATTCATGTTCTAACTTCAAAATTTTATATTTCTTTTTCTCCTTTCCAAGAAATTCATTTAGCTCCTCTAGCATATTCATTAATTCGTCATAAGAGGGCTCACCTTCATCATCACTTACCTCATTCTTACCTTTAGCCATAAAGCAGCGAATTTTTGATGGAATTGAAAAATAAATAAATTAAGCTTGAGGCGGAGGTTGAGGTTGACGGAGTTGTCGGTTCATCAATTGATGTAGGCGTTGAATGATCATCAACCGACACTTCCTCATCCTTATTGCAATCCTCAATTGTTGTGGATGATTCAAATTTATCTTGAAGTTTGATCCACATTTCATGGCGCTTGAGAGGTTGCATATGAGATTAAATATTTCTCGCTCACAACACTAAATAAAACATTAGTTGCTTGGCGTCGAGATGTAGACATTTCTCCTCTCCTTTAGTTGGAGCAATTTCATTTAGTGGAGAAGAAATCCGACATCTCGATCCACCAAATTTGTGGGCTCATGGATTTAAAATGATTAATCATAAATATTTTCCATGAAGCATAATTTGAGCCATTAAGCATTTGTGGATCGTGAGAGTGCACTAAACCGCTAAGCGCCATCCTTTTACTCTCTAGGCGGTTAAGCCTAAAATGAGAGTGACCGTGGCTCGATACCACTTGTAGGGTCGAGGATGCGCCTAGAGGGGGTGAATAGGCGTTTTACAAAATTCGATCGCTCACTAAACAATCGCTCTAATTCAACCCTAAATCAAAACCTAATTAATTTATATGCGAAGCGATAATCTAGGTTTTGACAATTAAAGCCTAAATAAACTAGGCTCACTATGTGCACTAACTAAATTATGTCTCTAAGCTAGAATTGCTAAATTGAACTAATCAATAATACTAAGCAATTCTACAATCAAGCAATCATGAATATATCAACAATGTAAATACTTGAATGTAAATGAGACAAGAGACAAGCAGCGTTTTTCGTGGTGTTAGGAGACTTGCGGTCTCCCTAGTCCACGTTGAGGCAAGCCCGACGACTCGGACCGGCTCCGCTCGAGCACCGCCTCTTTCCACTAGTCGTGGTTTTTCACGCTCGTAGCGTAGGCTCAACCCGAACCTTCACAAACTTGCGGGGCTTTCACACCTTGAGAGCTCCCGCGACGACGCTTCTACACTGTCTAGGAGTCGGCAACCTCCAAGAGAATAGGCCGCTCCTCCGCTTGACCTTCACAAGAGCACAACACATGCGCTCGGCGATCACCAAGTGCAACACATGCACAAGGACCTCACTCAAGTGCAACACATGCACTAGAGCTCACTCAATCACTTACTAATTGCAACACATGCAATTAGCGATCACTCTTAGCTCAAGAATCAAAAGGGTGGAGCAACACATGCAACCACCTCCACACAACTCACACAAGAGCTAAAACACTTAAGCAATGCAGCAACATCGCTTCTAAGCCCCCAAGGGGTATTTATAGCCTCCACAAGAAAACTAGCCGTTTGGGCTCCAAGCAGGCAGAATCGATAAAACCGGTCCGTCCAGGGCCTCGGCCGATTCGGCCAGACCCTCCTGGTCTGTGATCGAATCGAGCCAGTTGCGGCCGTCAACACCGCTCCTCGGCCGGTCACCGCCAGATCAAAACCAAAAGCTTCTCTGGAAAATACCGAGGTGCGGCCGGATGCACCGCGCCTTAGGCCGTCGCGCCGCTGGCGCCCGATGCACCGCCCACACTGCATCATAAGCGCCACGCCACGGTCGCACCAACCCGGCCGGTCAGCCGATGGACCTTCGGTCCAACCGCTGCACCTCGGTAGAGGCAGCGCCGGAGAAAAATCAAATGGGCCGGTCCGGACCATGGCGCCGGTTACCGCCGGTTGCAACCCTAGGGCGGTCCAACCGCATGCCAGCGGTTGCACCGCCCAACACGCACACACACAACCACGGAAAAATACACACCAAAGCGGTTGCACCTCTCCATGGCGGTTGCACCACACAACAATTGGTCACACCACTCAACCATTGGTCACACCACAATTAGGGTTAGCCACACCATGGTTGGTTGGACCGCATGACAATTGGTTGGACCACAATTAGGGTTGGTCACACCACGGTTGCACCACCCAACCATTGGTCACACCACTCGAAGATTGGTCACACCACCGAAGCCCTAAAGTTGGTCCAACCAATCAAGGTTGGTCACACCACACAAATCTGAATTTTTCACAAACTTTTCTCCAGAAGATCCAAATGCAATTCTTTGAGCCTCAAGATGATCAACACATGATCATACACCGTACAAAACACATTTGCACCAATTTAGCCATGCTCAAAGAATTCAACCCAAATTGCAAAAACGCATTTCTCAATTGACTCAAGAACTATTCGCAAATCGTATTAAGCAAATCAAACTCGAGTTTATGAGATTAATCCCCCTAGCCATGTGAAGGTCAACACAAGACCCGGTCAACTTGCCAACGCCCGTTGCAAGCCCCACTCACATGCTCTCGGGATCTGGGACTCATAAACCTCGGTTTATTCGCACAACGAACTTGCAAATAACTCAATAAACACATCACATGTATGAGCTCTTTACTCGCAACACATGCAAGCCTCTAGCTCCAAACACACAAACACTAAATCATGCTTGAGCTCTCTCCTTTTGCAACACATGCAAAACTTAGCTCCAAGCAACCACACGGTTTTGTAAAGATGTTTTGCGAAACCAAAACATGAAGCTTCAACTAATGCAACACATGCAAAAGTAAACTCCACGCAAGAGCCAACGCATTAGCTTATCCTATTTGCAACACATGCAAATTAAAGCATAATCACGAAAACCAAATACATATACTCTTTCATCTTTGCAACACATGCAAATCCGAGCATAATGCAAAACAACCAAGCATAAGTCTTAACACATTCGCAACACATGCCAAATGGTTAACTCATATGCAAAACCAAATCAACATAAGATTTGAGCTTTAGTGAGCGTGGATTGAGATCACCAACACATGATGAAACTCAAGCAAAGGGCGACCCTCTTAATAATGCGGCGATAAAACCTTAGACTCAAAGACTACAAAAGTCCTTAGCCTATCTAGTTATACCTTTAAATGCATACGCACAAGCAATCCCTTTGGGGTCTTTATGATTTTCACTTTGATACTCCCGGGATATCCACTTGGGATCCACTCTTGGCGCCCATCAACTCATGATGCCGTCCTTGTCCCGTTCTCATCATCTCATCCATCTTTGGACCTAACTCAAACATAACTCAAGAAACTTGTTAGTCCAAGATGCATGGTTGTCTCAATTATCTCTTGCACTCCGTTAACACATAATGGATGCCTTTAGATCAATTGAGCACAACCTAAATCAATTGAAATGATTTAAGTGTGTCTTAAGTACAATAATGCAACTCATGCTTTATTATACTTAAGAACTATTCATTTGTCGTTACTTAATCCCGAAACACCATCAACACATGATGAAATGTTCTTTAACGATTAACAAGACAAATGAACTCAATTTAAATTATTCATTTAAATTGACTCTTCAAGTTAGAGTGTGAACTCCCCCTAAATATGTGCATCCATGTAATATATGGATTGGGAAACATGATGCACATTTTGTGGTTATTTCAATGGGAATATTCATACTTTAACTTAACTCCAAAGTATGCAACTAATACTAGAATGAATCGCGTACATACCTTGGGTTTTCCATTTTTCAATGCGATGAGACTAAACAAAGATATTCTAAACAAACATGTTAGTCTTGATATAAGATACGTCATTAAGAACAATATCGCATTAGGAGATCAACTCACTATTGGATTTGTCATTAACACAAGATTAGATTTGTCATTAACACCAAAACCATAACTAATGAAGGTTGAACTTACAGCCGCCGGTGCCTCCCTTACCTCCTCAACGACGGACCTTTGGTCCTAACAGCTTGGTATTAGGAGTCACCAATCCTGCGGCAGCATCGTCCACCATGGCCCGCGCGCTGACAGAGACAAGACCATCCTGGATCAACTCGCTGCCATTACCCAGCAGCTCTCCAAGCTAGGCGCCATCGAAAGTGCTGTCACCAGATTGGAACAGCAGCAGCAGCAAGACCACCACGCCATCGAGCGGCTCGAGCGCAACAACAATGCCATCATCGCCTCAGGGCAACGACGGCGGGCGCGACGGCGCCCTAGGGTTCGGGCATCATGCTGATTGGCCCCCTCGCTTCCACAAGATGGACTTTCCCAGGTTCGACGGCAAGACAGACCCCCTCCTCTTCATCAACAAATGCGAGTCCTTCTTCTTCCAGCAGCGGATCATGGAGGAGGAGAAGGTCTGGATGGCGTCCTTCAACATGGATGGACCTACCCAGCGGTGGTACATGCATCTCCAACAGCAGGAGGGCACACGGTCCTGGCACCATTTCGCGGAGCTGCTCAACACCCGCTTCGGGCCACCCCTCCGTGCAAATCCCATGGGCGAACTTCATTGTCTGCGTCGCCGCGAGCACCGCGTCGTCGAAAATCAATGGCGGTTCATGGAGCTTCTGGCGCGTGCGGGCCCCCTCACCGAGCCTCAACAGGTCCAGATGTTCATGGCGGGCCTCCAAGAACCACTCAGCGTCGACGTCCAGCTCCAAAACCCAATGTCCCTAGAGGTCGCCATCAGCTTGGCTCGGGCGTATGGCGGCCTTGACAGTGGTCGGCGGCGAAAGCGTAGCGAGGGCATCTGCCCACACCCAGTTGCCCAGCACCCGCCGCCGCCGACTAGCAGCGCCCCCACGGGCATCAGCACAATGGCCACTGGCAGCCGCCAGAGCCGCCGTCTCACGCCTTCCAAGATGGACGAACGCCGTCGCCAAGGCCTTTGCTTCAACTGCGACGAGAAGTACGTCCGGGGCCACAATCGGCTCTGCAAGCAGCTCTGCAAGCAGCTCTTCGTCATGGAGATGGCCTACGCCAGCGACGACGACACCTCCAACATCACCGCAGACGCCACCTCCGCGCAAGACACCGAGCTCCGCGTGATCTCCCTCCACGCTATCTCGGGAGTTCGCACCAGCCGCACGATGCAAGTTCCGGTGCGATGGGGCGCCGTCACGTTCCATGCACTCATTGACTCTGGCTCATCCCATAACTTCATCTCGGCAACCGCCGCGGCAGGGACAGGCGCTCCCTACAACTCCAAAGCCGGGCTGCAGGCGACGGTGGCCAATGGAGAACGGCTCTCGTGCCTCGGGGTCTATGAGGGCGCCACCTTCTCCATCCACGACGAGCTGTTCCGCGAGGAGGTCTTCGTGCTGCCACTCGTCGGTTACGACCTTGTGCTCGGCACCGGGTGGTTGGCGACCCTCGGGCCTATCCTATGGGATTTCGGCACCCCCACGATGCAGTTCTGGCTCCGCGACCACAAGGTCCGTTGGCGGGGGCTGGGCAGCCCTCCAGGGCTCCAACAACTTGCGGTCCTGGACTCAGACCTCATGCCCGCTCTCCTCCAGGAGTTCGACGCCCTCTTCACCGAGCCGCGAGGGCTACCTCCTCCACGACCATGCGACCACCGCATCCACCTCCTGCCAGGAACGCCTCCCGTCACCGTCCGCCCATACCGCTACCCCGCCAGGCACAAGGACATGCTCGACCGCGGCATCATCCGTCGCAGCACGTCCGCCTTCTCATCACCGGTTCTACTCGTCAAGAAGGCTGACGACTCCTGGCGTTTCTGCGTCGACTACCGTGCACTCAATGAGCGGACGGTGCGGGACACGTTCCCGATTCCGGTCGTGGATGAGCTGCTCGACGAGCTCCACGGCGCCCAGTTCTTCACCAAGCTCGACCTCCGCTCTGGCTATCATCAGGTCCGGATGTTCCCAGGTGACATCGAGAAGACGGCCTTCCGCACCCACGACGGCCTCTACGAGTTCCTGGTCATGCCTTTCGGCCTGACCAACGCGCCGGCAACTTTCCAAGCTTTGATGAACGAGGTGCTCCGGCCGTTCCTACGTCGTTTCGTCCTGGTGTTCTTTGACGACATCCTCATCTTCAGCAAGACGTGGTCCAAGCATCTCCAGCACGTCCGCACCGTCTTCGCCGCGCTCCGCGCCAATGATCTTGTCCTCAAGAAGTCTAAATGCTTCTTCGGTGAGTCCTCCGTCGCCTATTTGGGACACGTCATCTCCCGCGACGGCGTGGCTATGGATGCAGGCAAAGTCCAGGCCGTGGTCGACTAGCCGACCCCGCGCACAGTGCGTGCTCTCCGCAGCTTCCTCGGCTTGGCAGGGTATTACCGCAAGTACGTCAAAGCCTACGGGGCACTGGCCGCTCCCCTCACCGCCCTACTCGGCAAGGACGGCTTCGCCTGGTCGTCGGAGGCCGACGCGGCTTTCCAATCCCTAAAGGGGGCCCTGACATCGGCGCCCATCCTCGCCTTGCCCGATTTCACCCTGCCATTTGTGGTGGAGTGCGACGCTTCAGGCGCCGGCTGGGGAGCAGTGCTACACCAACAAGCGGGGCCCGTGGCTTTCTTCAGTCGGCCGATGGCTCCACGTCATCGGGGTCTTGCGGCATATGAGCGTGAGCTGATCGGCCTTGTCCAGGCCGTCCGCCATTGGCGGCCTTACCTCTGGGGGCGCCCATTTGTCGTCAAGACGGACCACTACTGCCTGAAGTTCTTGCTGGACCAACGTCTCGCCACGATCCCGCAACACCAGTGGGTGAGCAAGTTGCTGGGGTTCGACTTCACCGTCGAGTACAAGCAGGGCCGCACCAACATCGTCGCCGACGCTCTCTCCCGCCGCGACATGGAGGAGGGCACTCTCATGGGCATCTCTGGGCCTAGCTTCGACATTGTACGGGACCTTCGGTAGGAGGCCGACCGTGACCCGGCGCTCACCGCACTAGCCGCACAGGTGACCGACGGCACGCTCGGTACCCCTTGGTCCGTGGTGGATGGCATCCTCCTTCATGGCGGCAAATTTTATCTTCCGCCGGGTTCCACACTCCTACAAAAGGTGCTCCAGGGCGTCCATGACACGGCGCACGAGGGCATCGAGAAGACCTTGAGAAGGTTCCGCTAGGACTTCCACACGCCGCACGACCGAGCGGCCATCCAAGACTCGTCCCCCTTTGTTTGATGCGCGCGGTGAACAAGGCGAACATCTCCACCCGTGGCACATACGCCTTTCGTGCCGTCCACGGTATGGTCCGACATCTCCATGGACTTCGTCGAGCACCTCCCTAAGGTGGGGGGCAAATCAGTGATCCTAACGGTGGTGGACAGATTCTCCAAGTATGCTGTAACGTCCCGAAATTGGCCCGATTTTAATTTTTGGCGTTATTTGGATTTTTGTGAATTAATTAAAAGTTAAATTGTTTTTATTTGAATTTATCTGAATTTCTGGAGTTAATTGAATTTTTATGGATTTTTGAGGATTTATTGGATTTAAATAAAATTTATTTGAGTTATTCTTCTCTTGATTAATTAATATCAGAAAAATCATTTATCAAAAATAAATGAAAATATTTTATTTAGGTTCAAAATGCCTTGAAATATTTTCTGGAATTTTTCTAGAATTTTTTGGGTATTTTTAGTGCCTTAAATAATTGCTTTGAAATTATGTCTTTATTTTTATTCGAAAAACCGGAAAATCCTTTAGCTACAGTGTTGGGCCGACTCAACACTGTGCTCGCGCAGAGGAAACCCTAATTGCCGCCGAATCTGGACCGTTGGATCGCGATCGGACGGTCGATGTGACCGCTGATCTCGGGGCGAGGCGGTATGCCATGCCGCTTCGCCGTTGGCCGTCGTGGATATTGTCAGAGATTTTGCGCGTACTCCGAGGCATGTCCGAGCGAGAGGAGTATATCTCCGTGTTCAGCACTTCACCCGCTCATTTCACCTCATCTCCTCGCTCGACCATCCACCGTAGCTTACGCAATAGCTCGCCGTAGTAGCCGCTCTCCTCGCCTCGGTTCTTCACCGTTTATGCCGCCGTCCGTCGTTCCGCCGCAACCAAGGCCGCTCCGAACTCGTCGTGCCAAAGGCGCATCCGTGTGGTTACTTCTTCGGCGGAGGCGCGTGCGCATTGCATCTTCTCCAAGTCCGGTGACGGCCGCCGCTTCTTCTTCGACTCTCGCGTGCAACCCGACCATTAGATTTCCATCCGAGCGCTCAAGGTGAGGCCACGTGGGTCCATTAATGTATCGCTCGGTTAGACTTGCGCCGTCGATTTGAATCAGCGGTCGGGAAAATCCGTGGCGTGGCTTGATACTTCCTCGCCCGCGTGTCGATCGGCGACATGTGGGGCGGCGGCCATTCACCGGGCCCACTCGTCGATGGGTGGACCGCCGATCGTCTTGACGTCGACATGGCGTCATCTGGGACCCACTGTCGGTGTCCGTGGCGGCGTGGTTAACTCCGGTGCCAACACGTGTCGCCGAGGAATTAATCCGGATTTTGGTGAGGCAAATAAATAAAGAAATCCGGTTATATATTTATTTGAATTTCAGCAAACTTGAAAATGCTATAACTTTTGCATTTTAACTCGGATTTGAGTGATTTCAGTGCCCAAAAATTTGTAAAAATATAAGCTATTTAATGGTGATTTTTATTTTATTTTTGGTGTTAATGTTGCTGTCTGTATTGCATATTTATTGTGTGCTTGCTTGTCTGGAATTAGACTCAGAGTCGCGGAATTCGCCGAGGAGAATTGAAGACCCATCGCAGCCTCGGACCAGAACCAATCGCTGTTTGAAGGCAAGTCATGCTTTGACCATTTTGCGCCTAGTTTTCAAAGAATATTTTGATTTTCATATTGCATGCTATGTTAAATACAAATGCTATTGATTAAATTGGGAAAAGGTAGATAAAAGCCAAACTTGTTTATACCACCTTGATTATAATGTATATATGCCCTGAAAACCTTGTCACCCTAAGATGTTTAACATGTTGGATGCTATTATGCGCCAACACGGGAGGCTAGGCCGTGATTAGTCGCTTAGCCCGCTTATATCGTTGAATGTCTTTCAAATTGCAAGCGAATGTTGACTAAACAATTATGGAGCGCATTTTGAAATAATGCGATGATGTCATGAAATGGAATTGAGGGTAGCGACACATGCGGTTCTACTCGTACAATGAAGTGGGCATTGGCATGTGTTGCAATAATGCAAAGCGGGTGGGAAATGATTTGGACCGGGGCAAGTGGCAAGGATGACTTCGTGCGAGTGGGCTGTGTGGCAGCAGGTTGTATGAAAGATTATGAAGGCTATGTGCGAGAAGTATAAAATGGATGTCTTGCAGGGACAATTAAGAACTTAACCTTGCGAGCCTTTGAGCTGAGTTCGTGTACAACCACTTGTCAGGAATGGTGCGGACCTAGTTAAGTAGGTTTCTAACCTCTTTCCTTTGAAACCTCGGGGTGACGGTGCACACTAGTGCAAGCTGAGAAGCGTACTGTGCTCGGCTTGGTACCCATTCAATGGTACTTGCTCTGTCTAAACTTGGCTCTGAGTGAGGAAGTGTTAGAAGGAAATGTCGGAGGGTTCAATGGTTAAATGTTAGTCTCTGAAAGACTTTGTTGCAATCAATCACTGTGTGGTGAGAGGCGTATCTGTGGGTAAAGTGTCTGACCTCTGCAGAGTGTGTGTGTTGAAACTATTGAATAGCCGTGTCGTGGTCTTGGACATTGCTCGGTGATTCTGATCATGGGTTAGATTTTCAAAATAAAAATGTGGAATGGGTGGTCGTGTGCCAAAAGAATGATGAATGAAACTAGGGCTGTGTGCCAATCTCTTGGGAAAGAATTGTGAAATTAATTATTATTAATATTGGTTTTACTGCTTTTAATCTAATAGGATTACCTGTGTAAAAGAAATGTTGCTTTATGCAAAATAACCAATTAAGCCTTTCCCTTGGAATAAGCCATGCATGTAGTAATAGACCTGCATTGTGCATGACTTGTTGAGTATGTTGTATACTCACCCTTGCATCGACAAAAACCTCAGAAGATGAAGCTGTGTCAGCTTGGGAGGAGGAGTTCGTCGAAGGCCAAGAGGACTAAGGGGTTGAGCCGCACTCAGTAGCCTGTGGTTATGAAGGGTTTCTTGCTTTACTTTTGCTTCCGCTGATAAACTTGTGCTACTTGATATTATCGCCCTGCGTGGCGAATTATTGTAAGGTGACCATAAGGTCATGTAACTCGATTATATTATGCTTGGAGTACTTTATTATTTATTTCATTGTGTATGATTGTGGTACTTCAACTTTGTTTATCCTGTGTGTACTAGCGTGATACGGACTAGTACGGAATACACAGAGTGTCCGAATCCGTAAAAATTCGGGGCACGACATATGCGCACTTTATTGTCTTGGCGCATCCATATTCCGCGGAATCCGTAACGGCAGCATTCTTCACGGACGTGGTCCGACTCCATGGCGTGCCCACATCCATTGTCTCCGACCGCGACTCGGTGTTCACTTCTACCTTCTGGCAGGCCCTCTTCACGCTTTTGGGCACCAAGCTCCATATGAGTTCGGCGTTTCACCCGCAGTCGGATGGCCAGACGGAGGCCGTCAACAAAGCTATAGCTATGTACCTTCAGTGCATGACGGGTGATCGGCCACGGCAGTGGCTTAAATGGCTACCTTGGGCTGAATTCATCTACAACACCTCCTTCCATTCAGCACTGAAGGAGACGCCATTCAAAGTGGTCTATGGCTGGGACCCTCCTGCTATTCGGTCATATGAAGCAGGGGACTGCAGGGTTCCCGCGGTAGCCGCTGCCATGGAGGACAAGAATTTATTCTTGGCTGATGTTCGGGCTCGGTTGCTGCAGGCTCAAAGCGTGGCCAAGAAATACTACGACCGCGGGCATCGTCCAGTGTCATTTGCCGTTGATGATTGGGTCTAGTTGCGAGTACGCCATCGGGCTCCAGCATCGCTACCAGCACTGCCCAAAGGCAAGCTGCGCCCCAGATACTATGGCCCTTACAAGGTTGTGGCTGTGATCAATGAGGTGGCATACAAACTGGCATTGCCGCCGCACGCGCGTCTCCATGATGTGTTCCATGTGGGCCTTCTCAAGAAATTCGTGGGTACTCAACCAGCCGCGCCTCCAGCTCTACCACCAATGCATTTTGGTGCTGCCCAAGCTACCCCTGCCCATGCTGTCAAGATGCGGATTGCCCGTGGAGTTCGCCAAGTGCTCATTCAGTGGGAAGATCAGCCGGCTTCGGCAGCCACTTGGGAAGATGTGGAAGACTTTCATCGCCGCTACCCTACCTGGCTGCTTGAGGACAACCTGCTTGTCGAGGGGGGAGAGATGTTATGTGGGGCCGCACCTATAGCCGCCGGCCAAAGGCAGGTTAGAGGGGTGGGATAATTGGTTTAGATTTGATCTGATTTGATTTGGTTTAGATTGATTTGGTTCAGATTAGGACTCCTTTTTTAGGAGGATTAGTTAGGAAAGGAAATAAGGCGCTGGCGTATATATGTAAGCCGATTGGTATTGATCAAGGGCAAGCAAGAATTAATCCATCTCCTACCTATTTGTCTAGTCTCTCCCCTGCTGTTCACCATTGATCGGAGGCGCCTCGCCGATGATTGTCACTTGAGGAGCCGAGGCCCAGCGCCGCCGGTGCCTCCCTTACCTCCTCAGCGACGGACCTTTGGTCCTAACAGCGAGTAGTGATGATGAATGGATTATTGATTCAGTTGCTTCTTTTCATATATACATTAATAGAGATTGGTTCATCACTTATGAGTCTGTTAAAGATACTGGTTCTATTAGGATGAGTGATGATTCACCAAGTTCTATTGTTGGCTTTGAATCAGTTCAAATCAATATGCATGATAGCATTATCAAAACTTTGACAGATGTGAGGCACGTTCTAGGTATAACAAGGAATCTTATTTCTTTGAGTACTCTTGACTCTAAAGGATATAAGTATTCCGGTGGTAATGGAATTTTAAAGGTATCAAAAGGTTCTCTTATTGTTATGAAAGAAGATTTGAAATCTGCCAATTTATATCGTCTACAAGGCACTACAATTACAGGTGATGCTCTTGTTTCTTCACACTCATTACCTGATATTACTAATCATTGGCACAAGCGTCTTAGACATATGAGTGAACAGGGTTTGATAGTATTGAGTTAAAGAGGACTTCTTGATGGATACAGTGGTGAAAAATTGGATCTGTGAGCATTGTATATTTGGTAAGCATAGAAGGGTGAAATTTAACACTTCTGTTCGTGAAATTTAACACTTCTGTTCATACTATAGAAGGTATTCTTGATTATGTGTATTATGATTTATAGGGGTCATCTCGTAAAACTTCTTTTGGAGGTGCTCGTTACATGTTAATAATTATTGATGATTATTCTAGAAAAGTTTGGCCTTATTTCTTGAAGCATAAATCAGAAGCATTTTTAACATTCAAAGAGTGGAGGTTATGATTGAAAAGCAAACTGAAAAGAAGGTAAAGAAACTTCGCACTGATAATAGGATGGAATTCTGTTCTGATGAATTTAACTCATATTGTAAGTCTGAAGGTATTGTGCGGCACTATACTGTTCCTCATACTCCACAACAAAACGGTGTAGCTGAGCGTATGAACAGAACTATCATCTCAAAGGCCCATTGTGTGTTGTCTAATGCTGGTTTGCATAGGCGTTTTTGGGCTGAGGCTGCTTCTACTCCTTGCTATCTTATTAATCGATCACCCTCCATTGCTATTGATAAGAAAATTCCAATTGAGCCATTGAGGTATGGTCTAATTCTCCAGCTGATTATTTACAATTGAGAGTTTTTGGTTGCACTGCTTATGCTCACGTTGATAATGGTAAATTGGAGCCTAGAGTTATTAAGTGCATCTTCCTTGGTTATAAATCTGGTGTTAAAGGTTATAAATTGTGGAATTCCCAAACTCAAAAGGTTGTTATCAGTAGGAATGCTATATTTAATAAATCTGTTATGTTAAATGATAAATTGGATACAAATGTTCCTATTGAGAAACAACAAAAAACGAGTGTGTAGGTGGAGCACATTATTGACTCATATTATACACCAAAAGATAATAGTAATGTTGTTCAGGATGCACTTATTATTGATGATTCACATATTGTTGAGCATTCTTCTCCAGTTGTGCAGCTTCCACAATATTCTTTTCCTACTGATAGACCTAGGAGGTCTATTAATCCACCTAAAAGGTTCATTGAAGAATGTGATATTGTTTCTTATGATTTAAGTGTTGTAGAAGAAATTGAAAATAATGCAGAACCTTCTAATTATGCTGAAGCTATTACTTCTGCTGATTGCAAAAATTGGATGACCACTATGTAAGATGAGATGGAGTCACTTGAAAAGAATGGTACTTGGGATTTAATAAAATTGCCTAAAAATAAGAAGACTGTCCGCTGTAAATGGATTTTCAAAAGAAAGGAAGGCATTTCTTCTACTGATCCAATAAGGTATAAAGCAAGGTTGGTTGCTAAAGGCTATAGCCAAATTCCAAGTATTGATTTCAATGATGTGTTTTCTCCTGTTGTAAAATACAGTTCTATTCGCACTCTACTCAGTATTGTTTCTATGCATGACTATGAACTTGAGCAATTAGATGTTAAAACTGCATTCTTGCATGGAGAATTAGAGAAAGATATTTATATGGACCAACCTGAAGGTTTTGCTATCCCTGGAAAAGAACACCTTGTTTGTAGATTAAAGAAATCTCTTTACGGCTTGAAACAATCCCCTAGACAATGGTACAAGAAATTTGACTCATTATGCTCTCCCATGGTTTTAAGCGGTCTAATTATGATAGCTGTGTTTACTTGAAAATTGTTAATGGTTCAGCTATATATTTGCTTGTTTATGTTGATGATATGTTAATTGCTGTAAAAGATAAATCAGAAATAGCTAAATTGAAGGCACAATTGAGTAAAGAATTTGAGATGAAGAATTTATGTGCAGCAAAGAAAATCCATGGCATGGAAATTATTAGAGTAAGAAAATCTGGTAAATTATACCTTAGTCAGCAAGGTTATATTGAGAAGATCCTTCGTCGCTTTAATATGCATGATGCAAAACCAGTGAGTACTCCTTTAGCTGCACATTTTAGATTATCTTCAGCTTTATGTCCAGAGTCAGATGATGATATTGAGTACATGTCTAGAGTCCCATATTCCAGTGCAGTTGATTCTTTTATGTATGCCATGGTTTGTTCTCGTCCTGATTTATCTCATGTACTAAGTGTTGTCAGTAGATACATGGCTAATCCTGGAAAAGAGCATTGGAAAGCTGTTCAGTGGATCTTTAGATACTTGCATGGTACTTCTAATGCTTATTTGCAGTTTGGAAAATCTGGAGATGGACTTGTTGGTTATGTTGATTCTGACTATGTTAGTGATTTAGATAAGAGGAGATCTCTCATAAGTTATATTTTCACTATTGGTGGTTATGCTGTTAGTTGGAAAGCAAGCTTGCAGGCTATTGTTGCGCTTTCAACTACTGAAGCTGAATATATGGTTATTTCTTAAGCATGTAAAAAAGCTACTTGGTTGAGAGGTTTGTACATTGAACTCAGCGGGGTTACTTTTTGTGTTACTTTATTTTGTGAAAGCCAAAGTGCTATTTGCCTCACAAAGGATCAAATGTATCATGAAAAAACAAAGCATATTGATGTAAGGTATCATTATATTCGAGATGTTATTGCTCAAGGTGACATTAAAATATCCAAGATAATTACTCATGATAATCCCGCTAACATGATGACAAAGTCAATTCTTGCCACTAAGTTTGAGCTATACTCAAACTTAGTTGGAGTTACAGTTTGAGTCCTAGAGACTTTTGGTGCCGGTGATATTTATTATTGATGGGAGTTCAGTGATGATTCTTTTGCTATAAAAGGAATTCGTCTCAAGGTGGAGTTTGTTGGGTATTAATCCGAATTTCTCTTTGGGCTTTAGGGATGCCTTTGGCCCGTATGTTCGGTATAGCCCGTTTAGACTCGAGTCGCTTCTTCTATCTATAAGTACCTTTTGTACGTAAAATAGATGGTGTGCCTCATTTGTAAATCCTAAAGTTTGTACTCAATTCCCCAAAGAGTGAGATCGCCGATTAGCGCCCGTGGTTTTTTTTCTCGCAAGGGTTTTCTACGTAAAATTCTGTGTCTCGTATATCATTGTTTTTGTGATTGATTTTCAACAGTTTTTTTCTGGTGAGCCTTTTGCAGTCAGGTATTTGTAGCTGCCTATGTTTTTTTGGGATATGTATTTTGTGTTGAAAATCTCTGTAACTATATAAGAAAAGAACACAATCTTAGAATTACTTTTGGAGGAACACTGCATCAGGCACAAGGATGGACAAATGCTACACTGCTGTTGAAAGATGCCTGGTTGTGAAAGGAATATAGTGCATATGTGGATAAATTTTATTGTACCTTTCTTTTTTGCACATCAATCTCATGTTCTTTTTTTTCCCTTTAGTTGTAGCAAAAGATAGATTTTGGTACTATAATTTCGAGCAGCATTAGTAGAATTCCATCCTTCTTAGTAAGATGGATGAATCTTGTTAAACTAAGTAGCCCATGACCAAGTAAAATGGACATTTTTATTGAAATGTCTTCATAAAACCGGGAAGGTTTGAAAGGCTTGAGTGCAGTAAGCAGCATCTGGACGTCCAGACGCATAGTATAGTTCTGCCCTTCTGTCACAACTCATTACTTTTATCCCATACGTAACGCCAATGTTATTGCGGTTGTTTATTTCCATATAACTATTCTTATGAATGCTTTTGTGTGTGAAGCCAGAGCTATGCGAAGAGTAACAACAACGTTGGTGTCCTCTCATAGTCATATATATGTTACTCGAGTCCTCCGGGAGAACGGGCTAACCGTGACTCAGGCGGACATTGCAATGATGGGGACAGGACGAAGAATGTGTTCTATGTCCAGGACATATCAGGCAACAAGATCGACATGGACGTCGTGGAGTCTGTCAGGAGGGAGCTCAAGCCCCCCTATCTTTCCAGGTGAAGGATGAGCTCCTCCTAACTCCAAGTCGGCTGGAGCGCGACCAAGCGACAGGGAGAGATAGATGGCTTCTGAATACTTTGGCTTGTTGAGGTCAAAGATACATAGGCTGTCTCATAGTTCCGTTTCTACCTTTAAGAGTTTGGCCCACTGTTTGATGCTTTCTGCTGCGTGAGCTGTGGATATAGTTTGTCTTACTTGTGTGTTGTGTATTCTCATATTTATATATCCTTTTGAGCTTCAACCAGAACGAGGGATAGAACTCATACAATCTCGGTACAAGTGTATACATGTAGCTACCATGTACGTTTCTTTTTGTCGTCGGCGTCTCGATCTTCGTATAGTTTATCAGGTGTTCGAGTTGAGCAAGAAGGGAACAGTTTGTTGTAAATTAGCACTATTGAGTAGTCGTCACGATACCAGGGGTGGAGCCAGCCTAGGATCATGTCTCGGGCTAGGCTACCTGCTCTTGAGCTGATTTATGATTTTAGTGATTTTGTAAGAGATTTTTGTGAACTTTCCATCCCATGCGTTAGGCTATGGCCAGGTAGCCTGAGGCCTGGCTTTGGCCCCGATGATACCTACGTATGAATCAATTCATACACAATAACAAATGACACATGGGGAGACATGCATAGGAATCGATTCATACGCAATAACAAACGACACAGGGAGACACATGCCAGGGATGCAAATACAGTTGTCCGTTGCTGTGCAAAGTGTTTGAGTGAAAATGTAAAGAACTTGTGATGTATGAACTTGTGTGTTTATTCCATTCATGATCAATGCTTATATACATGATGAACGGGTGGCTTTGCATCCGTTCGAGAATTACAATGAGAGGGAGAGAATGAAAGATTGTGTAGGTTCGTGAATAGGTGTGTATTCCTTGATTTGATTTGGTTGCTCCTTGCTTTGTGTTGGTTGCTTGAAGATGTTGTTTCATGAAGAGATGGATAAAGATCATCCATTCATGTCTGTTCATAACACTCCCCCTTGATCGAATCCATCTTTTGAGATCAATATGGAATTATTTTGTCTATGAACTTGACATGCCTAATATCATCCTCTAAAAAACCCAGTGGGAAAAAATAGATGATACGACATATAAATTATATCGATATTGCCTCATTAAAAACTTTATATGAGAAAACCTCAAAGAGGAAAAACTCATACAAAGAAAAGAGTACAATATAATGTTAAACAAGTTATTTATCAGAAAGAGAAACTCCCTCTGGCTCCTACAAATCTCTAAGTCGTCTCATACCAATTCCCACAACACATTTAGAAAATGTAGAATAAGGTAGAGATTTTGTGAATAAATCAGCAAGATTATCACATGACTTAGTTTGCAGAATGTTTATTTCCCCACTCTTTTGCAATTCATGGGGATAAAACAATTTTAGAGCAATATGCTTAGTGATGTTGCTCTTAATATAACTTGTCTCCATCTGAACAATACAGGAAGCATTATCTTCATAGATAATAGTTGGAGATTCAATGGAACCAAGACCACATGACTGAAGTATGTGGTTTATCATTCTGCGAAGCCAAACAAATTCTCGGGAGGCCTCATATAATGCAATTATTTCAAAATGATTAGTAGAAGTAGCCACCAAAGTTTGTTTGGAAGATTTCCAAGAGATGGTTGTTCCACCTTGTAAGTATACAAAGCCGGTCTGTAATCTGGCATTGTGGGGATCAGATAAATAGCCAGCATCTGTATATCCAGTCAAAGTCGGATCTCGATTTCTTCCATAGAAAAGACCAAAATCTCTTGTACCATTGAGATATCTAAAGATATTCTTCACTCCAGACCAATGACGTTTGGTGGGAGCAACGCTGTGTCTTGCAAGTAGATTCACTGCAAATGCAATGTTCGGCCGGGTACTATTTGCAAGATACATGAGTGCACCAATAGCACTGAGATAAGGGTACTCAGGTCCTAATATCTCCTCTCCATCACCCTGAGGTCAAAAAGGGTCTTTCTCCATGTCTAGAGATCTGACCACCATAGGGGTTCTAGATGGATACGACTTATCCATATTGAATTTCTCCAATATTTTTTGAATATAAATAGCTTGGTATACAAAAATTCTTGAAGGTAAATGCTCAAGTTGCAAACCTAAGCAAAATTTGATTTTACCCAAATCCTTCATCTCAAACTCCATCTTTAAATGATGACGTGCTTCATTAATATCAGTTTCATTGCCGATGATGTTGAGATCATCAACGTATACCGAAATGATACATAATCCTTTAGAGGATTTCTTAATGAAAACACATGGGCAGTCATCATTATTAGTGTACACCTTTAAAGAAAGGAATTCACTTAATCGATTATACCACATACGCCCTGATTACTTTAAGCCATATAATGACTTCTACAATTTTACACAATACATGTTACGATTTGCTTGTGGATCCAGTACATTGATTCCATCAGGAACCTTCATGTAAATATCATAATCCAGTGACCCATATAAGTATGCTGTCACTACGTCCATCAACTGCAAAGATAGACGATTTTGAACTGCCAATGATATCAAATATCGGAAAGTTATGCCACTCATAACCGGAGAATAAGTCTCATTATAATCAACACCGGGCCTTTGCGTAAAGCCCTGAGCTACTAGCCTTGCTTTATATCTCACCACTTCATTATTTTCATTTCATTTTCGTACGAAAACCCACTTGTATCCTACAGGGAAGGTGCCACGAGGTGTGGATATCACTTCCGAGAATGCTTCTCTTTTATAAAGCGAGGCAATTTCTGCTTCGATCACTTCCTTCCGTTGATTCCAGTTCGAGCGTTTTCTACACTCTACCATGGAATTAGGATCTGGATCATTTAGGATGTCAGCAATCTGCTCAGAGAAATAAGTGTCGACAACTGTAGCTTTTCGGTCAAATAATTCTCCAGTCTCAATATAATTTGTAGCAATTTCGTTCACCCTAAGAGATTCATCATTATTTCCCGTAACGATGGATCTGGGGTTATCTGATGTCCCAAGTTCAGCAATGCGCGCAGCCGAAGAGGGTTGTGGATCAAGTCCACTTTGGAATCTATCAACCATAGATTGATCTGCATTTACTATCTTTTTCTGCTTGGAGGCCGCCTTACTCCTCCCCCTCTTATTGCTAATCGGAGGTTGAGTGGTTTTATATGGTATCTCCACTCTTTCAGGCACATTCCTTGCAGGAATAAAAGATTTAATAACACCTTTATAATCTGTAAATGCATCTGGCATATTGTTCGCAATATCTTGCAAACCAATTATTTTTCGAACTTGGAGTTCGGTTTCTTGAGTACGTGGATCCGAGGATGAAATACTATGAGCATTCCAATCAATTTCACGGGATTCTTTCTGGTACTTGAAATCTCCACCTAATGCTGGGAAATGTTCCTCATTGAATATCTGAGTTAGTATCTTGGGACGTAAATAGATCCCCTGTAAGAGGTTCTAAATACTTAATGATCGACGGAGATTGAAATCCCACATAGATCCCCAATTTTCTATGAGGGCCCATAGAGGTACGTTGGGGTGGTGAGATCGGAATGTACACACACATCGAACTTACGCAAATGGGAAATACTTGGTGGATTCCCGTACTAACGCATGGGGAAGAATCATGATATGCGGTTGGTCGAAGTTGGATTAAATCAGCAGCGTGTAAGACCGCATGACCCCAACACGATGTAGGCAATGAGCAATTCATCAGTAATGGACGCGCAATGAGCTTGATTCTCTTAATCAACGATTCAGTCAAATCATTCTGAGTATGGACATATGGAATAGAATGTTGTACCTGAATTCCTAAAGCCATGCAATAATCATTGAACGCATGGGAGGTAAATTCAGTAGCATTGTCCATTTGGATTGATTGAATCCGATATTCAGGATAATGTGCCTTCAGCTTAATAATTTGAGACATTATTTTCGCGAAGGCATGGTTTCGTGTGGACAATAAGCACACATGTGACCATCTAGTAGATGCATCAATCAAAACCATAAAGTATCTAAACGGTCTAGAAGTTGGCTCAATTGGATCACAAATGTCACCTTGAATTCTTTCAAGAAACTTAAGTGGTTCAGCCCGGATTTTAAGAGGTGAAGATCTTAAAATCAATTTCCCAGTAACACATGCTGTGCATACAAAATCCGAAGATTTAGAAAATTTTGTAGCCGTCAAATCATGATCGATAGAATTGGTGATAATTTTTCTCATTATCCCAATCTTGGTGCCCAAGTCGATCATGCCAAGTTTGGTGCCCAAGTCGATCATGCCAAGTTTGGAATGCATCGGCGTTTTGAAAAATTACCTTGTATGCAACATGTTTTATGGGCTTAATGTATGTATAGTACAATCCAGTCGAGAGTTGGAATTTTTTCAAGCATATTTGCTAGCCATATCAATAAGTCGATTAAGAGAAGATATTCCTCTTTGTTTTCTTCTTGTGTTTCCACATGAAACTTCCGACCAGCGCCCTTCATCTTCAAGCCTTTGCGCCCAAGTAGAAAACCTCCTCCCGTCTTGACCGAGTCACCGCGATCGCCATGGCCAAGCTAGGGAGGAGCACGTTGTCTCTGCAAGGATGAAGGAACTTCGAGACCACAGGGCTTGATCCATTCACATGGCTGTCGAACCTTGAGACCAAAGCCACGCCCAGTGGAGGACAGCGAGATCGTTTGCACCGCAGGCACTCGTCCTCTTGACTGCGGACCCGGGAGGCGAGTTCCTCTCCATGGTCCTCACCGATTGCGAGATCGAGCTCATAAACACAGTGTAGAACTCCATTCTTACTCTCGCCATCTTCTCCCACAATGCGAGGGGTTCCTAGGAATCCTCCCAACCCCTCGCTCTTCTTTTCGGTGCTTGACCTCTTTCGCTCTGGGAAGGACCCGTGTCGGATGCCTCTACTTCCGACAATGGGCCAGGCTCAAGTGGTCCTTCCCAAGATCCAAGCTCGGGACTCCCTCGGGCCATGGTCCAAGCGGTGGTTCTACTGAAGAAAGGGAACTTCGACGCCTTGTTGTCATCTGAGGAAAGCCCGTCGGCGGAAGAAGGGGACCCCAGGCGGAGCGATCCGAGGTCGACGAAGAGGCCATCGCCGCCATTCATCTCTGCCTTGGCCTGGCGGTCTCACCGCAAGCGATCGCCGTCGACTTTCGCGAATCGGGTGTCCCCTGCGAGGCGGGCCGTTCTCGAGATCAAAGGCGCATCGACTCGACCAGCGAGAATGCGTCTGGTATGCCTCCTGCCTCGTGGTCTTGCTCGAGTCGCCTCGATCTTCTCGAGGGTCGTTCCTTTCTTGCGGCGAAGAGTCTTGGGTTCGCCGGGATGAGCGAGATGTTAGAAACTAGCGCACAACTTCTCCATGGGCGACTCCGTGCAAAAAAGCGTGCTCACCGAAAGGCGAGGTAAGCCATCGACCAATGGCTCGACACGAGCGACCGGGGCCCTCCTTGATCCTTTCATGTCACGCAGGACCATCGAGGCTGATTCGTCGACCGGCGGATGCTCCGTGCCGGGGAGCAAGAGCAAAAAGGAAGAGGAGGCCTTCCCGGCTGAAGCGGACCGCCAGGAAGCGAAAAACCTCATGTCGAGTGGGGTGACCGCGCCATAGTAAGGATCCCATTGGTCGAGCCCTCGAGCCGTGCTCGTGTGCCTTCTTTGGTTGATGAGTTTCCTCTTCGCATAGCAGCGCCGGCTTGCGCCCGCTAGGTCCTCAAGCCCTCTCCCGGCTCTGGGACCTCAAGCTCGAGACTCCGCGCCCGTGGATGGCGTGGAGCCCGGCACGGGCTCGAGGCCCCGATCGCGAGGACACACAAGCCAAGCGCCCATCACGACAGGGCAACAAGACCTTCAGCAGAGCCCTCAGCGAGGCGGGAGGCCGGTAACCTGTAAATTCTGGCTTCTGGACTCTTGTCTTCCCGCATCTTCCGGCTTAGTGTATGTTTTGATCGCAGACCTTGAGCACCCGAGCTCGAAACTTGCCCGTTTGTGATGGTATGTTGTCGAGAGCAAGTCGAGTCAGGAGGAGATTGACTCCTACATGTTGGCCCGCGACCCTCGCGCCCGGCGGACCCCATCGGAGTCGCCGAAACTGATCGCCGGCCGAGGAGTTCGACCAAGCGTCGGCGACTTCGAGCGAGGAAGAGCTCGGCCCGCGACCAGCGTGGATTTCGACAGCTTGGCCGAGGCGGAGGGCGTCGCTGCTTGCCGACCTCCACGAAGTCGGCGTGGGGAAACACCAATCTGACGGCCACAACCAGGAGGCCCCAGGCCCCGCTCTTGCCCACCGTCGCCGGGCGCCGAGACGCGACGCCCGACCACCGGAGGCAGCCACGCCCTTGAGGCGCCTCGAACTGCTCGGCCGAAGCCGCACAGGGGCGAGGCCGTGATACCTCGAGCCACGGAGGATGATCGCTGGCGGCCCGGCCACAGATCCTCCGTGGCCGGAGCAGAGAGCCCGACCACAGGGTTGAGTCCAATCTCTTGCCGCATGCCTCTGCCGAGTTGGGCCCTCCGGAAGAGGCAGCGGGATCGGGCCGCCGCCAACATGGGGATGAAGGTCTCGGCTCGGCGCGTCGGGTGGTCGTTCTTGGTCGACTTCACCCGGAGGCCGTGGGCGGCAAGCGGAGGAGATCTCCCATGATCGTGTCGGCGATCGTGAGGAGTATCTGGCATAAGCACAGAGAGCCGAGTTCGCGTGGTAAGGACCCCTCCACATACCTTGTAGCTTGTAAGCTTGAGTTCCTTGTCGCTTATCTCGGGCCACCCCTCCTGTCATGAAGGCGATCGATAACGTCTCCCAAGGTCTGCGAGGCTTCCAAGAGCACGCCGTCGTGCTAAGAGGCCTCTGAGCGTGGTGGGCGCGAGGTGGCGCTCGAGACTCATCGGGACCATTGAGGTTGATCGGGGCGAGGCTCGAAGCGGAAGGCGGGAACAGAAGAGCCAGCCGAACAATGTTAGCGCAGGAGGTTACCTTGGCCGAGCTCGGCGGACCGAGGTCTCTAGCGTGAGTTTGGCTTCAAGGCCGTGGAGCAAGAGCGCCGTGTTGACCAAGCGCTTCGAGGCCAGCGGGCCAAGGTCGAGGCCCCGAGAAAGCCGGGCTGCGGTGTAGGCGCCTTCTGACGCCAGGCGCCCCGATCTCGAGGCCAAAATCACGGAGCTTGAAGGAAGCTCGGCGCACGATGAGGCCCTCGAGGCGGCGAGCCAAGGTCGTGGCGGCTGAGAAAGCCATGAAACAAGCGGCTTCCTCGGCGGCGTCCTCGAGCTCGAGGCCAAATAATGAGCTTGAAGGAAGCTCGGCGCCAAAAAAGCGGCGGCAGGCGCCATGGCCCAACTCCGGGGCGCACGACACCGAGCAGCGGAGCACTCCAAGGAAACTCTCGATGCTAGAGAGGTGTCGACCTTGAGGCCAAGGTCGGCGAGCTCGGCGAGGAGGCTTGCTTACGAGATGGCCGATCTGTAAAATGCTTAAGACAAAAGCGTGTTAATAGAGCTATGCTACTTTTGGAAAGTGAGGACTCTCACCCCATTCGTTTCTCCGCTTAGGCGAGTACATTTGGTGTTTAGCCTTTTTAGTTTCCTAGTCAAGCGCCGTAGGTCGTATATGTGAGATACCCTTATCCGGCCCGTTGGGTCCGAGGTCGAAACAACGCCTTGACCTTGGCGCAAGATTTGCCTGCATGAATATGACTGCAGAATGGAGAAAAAAGTCCGCAGGGACATAGACCATAGGACGGTGATAAGGAGATGGTTACGCATGCGGGCTAGCGTTGAATCACAACCGCGATCGTGCGCGACCGCTCCACGATCAAAGTGGCGAGGCTCTTGGGTGAACTGGGCACATGGGAGAGCTAGATTGCGAAGAGGTTAAAACTACGTTTAGCTAAATAATCTTGGGGTGAACGTCAAGCTCGCGACACTTAGACCAAGAAACAAATGCGGCGCATCTGAAGGTCGTGAAGAAAAAGGAGTCTCGGACAAAGAGGACCGTATCAACATGGGTGGTAGCAGACATAAAGAGCGAGAATAAAAGAACAGCTTTATTGAAATTTAAGGTATAGAGGTTACACATAAAACTTCCGAAGCTGATCTATGTTCCACGAGCTAGAGAGCTCTCTGCCATCGGGATCGCTAGCCGGTAAGCCCCCGTGTGATCTGTTGAAATGACTCTATAGGGGCCCTCCCACCGTGGGATAACTTGTTGGTGTTGGATGAGCCCTGAATCCGCCTCAGGGCTAGGTCCCCAACAAGGAGCTTCCTAGGTCATACCGGTGAGACGCATGCTGCGAAGAGCTTGCGGTAGTCGTTGATCGTGGCGATGCCACGGACATCTTACTTCTTTACGTGAGGGTGAGGTCGAGACCGCTCGTGCTCAAGTCGACTTGGTCGACCAAAGCCGACTCGGCGAGCCACAGTAACCTCGGGAGGCGAAGCGGCCCGATGCAGAACACGAATCGAAGGGTGTGGACCACGTGGCTCGGCTTGTTGTGGTACGAATAGATCATAGGGCGGTGGGAAGTTCGTCCACCAGTCTTGCCGCAGCGTTCGAGCTCATCTGCAACTTCGTTTCTTGACGCATACTGGACGATTTGCACATTGGCGCGTTCATTGCCCGTTGCTCGGGCGTGAGCCAGCGGAAGCAAGCATACTTTGATGTCGAGTTCTCGCAAAACTCCTAGAACAACTCACCGGTAAACCGAGTACCGGTTGTCGGTGATAATTTTGCAAGGAACCCGTGCACTGGTGACCACGAACAAGTGGAAAAAAGCGAGCTGGCCGTCCGAGCGTTATGGTGAGACGGTTCACTTTCTATCCACTTGGTGAAGGTATCAACAATGACGAGCAGAACTTCTTTCCTCCGTGCGCTGAGAAAAAGGGCCAGAGATGTCCGGCCCACGTCGAGAAGGGCCAAGCGGCGGGATGGTGCGGAAGCGTGAGGTGAGCGTCGACTTCCGGGCGTGGAATTGGCATGCTCGGCAAGTGCGGACGATATCACGAGCATCCTGAAGTGCTGTTGGCCAGTAATACCCCATGCGGAAGGCCTTGCCGACCATCGTCCTGTATGAAGAGTGTGCTCCACAGAGGCCTGAGTGAATGTCGTTCAACAGATACCTATCCTCCTCCGCAGAGATGCACCGCGTCAGGACGTCGGAAACATTCCGCTTGTAGAGCATGCCGTCCACGAGTGTGTACAAGCTCACCCGTCGCTTGATCCTGCTCCTCTCGGCAGGGTCGGGTGGCAGGTCGCCCCTTGCAAGGAAATTGTGAATGGGCTCGGCCCAGGAGGGGATACCAACCGACCGCGTGAGCATGACCTCTTGATCGGAGATCGATGGGGCGCCTTGACATCTCGGGATGGCGTTGGGGGGATATCGTCGTCGGAGGAGCCGAGCTTGGAGAGGAAGTCCGCCTTGGAGTTGTCCCTCACGGGGATGTGCCTAAGCTCCAGTTCGGAACCACTTCTCGGCTTGCGCACCTCGGCGAGGTACTTTGCCATCGAGTCTCCCGAAACCTTGGTAGTCCTTGTTGAACTGGTTGATGATTTAGGAGTCGCCCTTCACGACCGGCCGGCGACGCTAATGCCTTGCAAGCTCGTAAGCCCGCCGGAAGGGCTTCATACTCTGCCATATTGTTGGTCATTTGAAACCGGCGAACCACGTACCTTAGCGAGTGTCGGCAGCAGGCCAGGATAAGGATCCCGGCCCGGCGCGGAAGGACCTTGAGCCGTCGAAGAACATGACCAGTGGCTTCTCCTCCTCAACCTGAAGTTTGGGAAGCGAAATTGCGGCGTCTGCTTTCGACCCACGAAGTCGGCGAGCACTTGCGACTTTATGGCCGTTCGAGCCACGACACGGGCGTCGAACGCCGCCAGACTCCATGGCCCATTTGGTATTCGCCGCCACCCTCGGGTTCTCGGGATGTCCCCGGCGGAAAGTTGCTCGGGGCGATTCTGATGTCGCTTGGAAATAGTGCGAAGCTTGCGAAGCCATGAGGAGAGCATACAAGCTCGTACTGCGGGTAGCGCTCCTTCGCCGTGCAAGACCTTGCCGGCGTAATAAATTGGGTCTTCTTTGGGACCCCGTTCCGCCACCGTGACAGCACGACGGCGTGGGTGGTGGCGCGCGGTAGAGCAGCAACCTCGCTAGGTTGTGGCGTTATGGGGAGAGGTGGGAGCAGCGGTATACCTTCAAGTCGTCGAAGGACGGTGCGCCTCTGGAGTCCACTCGAAGCCCCGTGCTTGTGCGAGTTTGGAAGAATGGAAGCCCACGCCGCCGAGCCTCGAGATGAATCTGCGAGGCGGCCATGCGGCCGTGAGGCTCTGCACCGCTGATCGAGGTCGGGCGCCATCTTCTTGATCGCCTCGATCTTCTCCAGGTTCGGGCCGACCCCCGAGCCCCTGATCATGTAGCCGAGCACCTTCCCCGACGCCGCGCCGAACACGCACTTCTCGGGATTGATCTTGATCTTGTGCCTGTTCAGGTTGGCGAAGGTTTCCTCAAGGTCGCAAACGTGGTCGCCCTCGGAGGGGCTCTTGACGATGATGTCGTCCATGTAGACCTCAAGGTTTCGCCCGATCTGAGGTTCGAATGTCTTGGTCGTCAGACGCTGAAACGTGGCCCCCGCATTGCGCAGACCAAACGACATGGTCGTATAGCAATAGGTGCCAAACGGCGTGATGAAGGATGTCTTGTTCTCATCGTCATTGCCAGTTGATCTGGTGGTATCGAGTAAGCATCCAAGAAGCTCGGCATCTTGGCATTAGCGTGGAGTCGACGATGCTCGTCGATCGTGGAAGCGGGAAGTTGTCGCCGGGCAAGCCGAGTTCAACCCCGTATGGTCGACGCACATTCTCCACTTTCCACCTTTCTTCTGCATGATGACCGGGTTGGCCAGCCACTCGGAGTAGTCAATCTCGCGGATGAAACCGGCCTTCAAGAGCTTGTCTAGGTTCTCCTTGATGACCGCGACCTTCTCTGGGGAGAAGCGACGCAACTTCTAGCGCGCTGGTCGAGGCGGATCTCACCGCAACTTGTGCTCGATCACCTCCCTCGAGCGTCGGGCATGTCGCGGGCTCTGGCGAATATACCCTTGTTGCACGAAGGAAGGTGACGAGCTCGAGTTCCTATTTGGAACTCAGCTCGGCGAGACGTGGATGCACTTGGTCGGGTCACCCTCCTCGGCGGCACGGCCTTCGCCGCCTTGGGCTAGATCGCCGCCTACGGCGAGCATTCTTCGCCGTCGCCTCCGGACCCATTTGGGCAAAGACGCTGCAAGAGCCAAGGCCTTGGTCTCACATCCATGTCTTGCTGCAGATCGCCTCGACGGTGATGACGCAGATTAGACCGAGCGACTTCATACAACGATGGCCATAATGGTTGGCTGCCATAAACTTGACCAAGGCAGGCCGCCCGAGGATGGCGTTATGCGGAGGTCTCCTCGACCACCTCGAAAGTGATGGCTCGGTCGCGAAAGTTATCAGGAGTTCCGAAGGTTACGGGAAAGACCACCGCCCCGGGGATGGTCGAGCTCCTGCACGATCGAAGAAGGGTATGGCGATGTTCTTGACCTTCGATTTGGGAATCTGCATCCGGTCAGCGCTCCACTGCTGACAAGTTAAGAAAGCTGCCGCCGTCGACCATGGCGCCCGACCGAGGTATTGCCGATGGTCGGGTCACGACCTAAAGCGGTCTTGGTCTCGGGCCATACCTTGGAGAGCGTCTTACGGAGAAGGTGATGGTGGCCCCAACCCACTTGTGGTGCTCGATGGGCTTCAGTGGCGACTGGTAGATGGCTCATGGCGCCTTGACCTCGCGCTGGTGAGTGGTGATGAGAGCGAAGATGACATCGATCCGGCGCTCACCTCTTTGGAACTCAAATCGAGGTCGTGCGTGCTCGTGCAGCGTTCACCTGTCGGTTGGTAGTCATCATTCGAACACGGGCATCTCACCTCGCCCATCATAGAAGGCCTCCGGCTTTGTTTTGCCAAGCCCCGCAAGCCCGCAGTCGCGTGGTGGTCGCCCTATAATCTGAGAGTAACTTTGCCCGTCATATCCCGGCGCCCTCGGCCCCTGCGGCCGAAAGCATCGTGTAGGGCCCCAGTCGTCGGCCCTCTGCCGGGCCCGGTCTGCGCTGGCGAGGTCGAGGCCGACCTTGGCGAAGTTTGGAGCTCTCCAGAGCTTGATCTCGGACCTCAAGGACCTCTCTTGGCCATCTCGCCAAAGCGATCACCATGGCGGACCTCGCCGCCCCTGCGATCGTGCTTCCGCTTCTTGGTGGCGGTGCCATGGTCGCGCCCCTGGGGTTGGACGGGCCGGCCTCTGTGGGGCCTAGACCAAGCTTACCTTGATTGTAGTCGCGTTTCCAGCTGATCGCGTCGTCGCATCCGCGCACTGGATTCACGCCATCTGAAGCAGCTTGTTGACGCTGAGGCGCGAGGTGATCTCCAGGTCTTCGGTGAGGCGCCGATTGCGGACTCCGAACTTGAAAGCTTTGATGACGGCCTCGTTAGAGATGTTCAGGATCAGGTTCCTCGTGCGGATGAATCACCGCACAAAGTCGCGGAGCGGCTCGCGCTTGGCCTGGATGACACGATCCAGTCCTTCTCCCTCCGACGCCAGAACAACTCGAAGTTGGAGCGAAGGCGTTCAGATTTGGCGCCATGACTGAAGGAACCGGGCTTCGTTGAAAAGCCAGTCATATGCCCGTCCAAAGACGGTCGGGAGGTAGTTTGCCATCACGAAGCTCGTCCCCTGCCGCCAGATAGCGGTCGAGTAGATGGATAAGAACTCGTCAGGGTTCTTTGTCCCATCGGCGCTTCGATCAGCGCGAGCTTGAACCGAGTTGGCCACCGCACGCGACGAAGGCCGTCGGAATACGCCATGCGACCATAGGCGGGGACAGTCTTGACCGGGTGTGGTCATCGCCGGCAAGGTCCCTCTTCTTTATTGGACTTGAGTCGAGGTCGCCGGCGGCGACCAGTGAACGCCCATGATGCCGCACGAGAATCACTGGTAGGTAACGCAGCGGTCCTGGACCCTACGGGCGCTGGCGGAACGTCCGAGAGAGCCCTGACGACCGCCGGTCGACTCGAGTTTGTGCGGCTTGGCGGGCCTAACCTCGCTAATGCGGTGCACGGACGGCGGCGAGGCTGCGTCAAAGCCTCGTCCCAGGCCCGCTGCTGGTGAGAGGGTGCCTCCTGCGCGGTAGGCGTCCGACGGGTGCGTGGGCGACGGCGCGACAAGTTGTCATCACTTTTCTGGTAGCGGGTCCCCGAGTGCTGACTTCGGTGCTACGGAGGCTCGACCTCGGTCGCGGCCCGATCGAGCTCTTCGGCAAGGGCTCGGCCAAAGAGCTCCGACCTCGCCCTATCAGGATCAGCCATGACCCGGGCGATAGCGCGGAGGCTCTCCCCCGAGAGAGGGAGCTTGGGAGGCCCAGAAGACGCGCCAGCCTTCTCCTGGTCCTCCCGCCGGAGGGCGGTTATGGCTTGGTTGATGGCGACCTGCACCATCCGGCGAGCGTCTTCAGGGGTCTACGGATCGCGGTTATCCGCATCTCCCTCCGAGCCACGACCGCCTCATCACCGTAACATGCCGCCGAGTGGCGGTGGCGGCAAACAGGACGCGAGTCGAGTCGCGCGAATCACGCCGAGGAAAGTCCGTGGATGAAGTGTGCCATGCTCCTGGGATCTTGACACCGTTCCTGCGAATGAGCGAAGCAATCAGGCCCCACGGTGGGCGCCAACTGTCGACAATCGGGATCGCCAACCGCAAGAAGTGAGATGGGGGGTTAGTGAGATACGGGACCCGAGCTGTGCTTTGCTCAAACGGAGGAACGGAGGAGATGCGACGTTGGTCGGAGCAAGACGACAACGAGCATGAGGCCGAGATTTATACTGGTTCGAGCCCCTGTGGAGGTAATAGCTCTACTCTAGTCGCCTTGCGGCAGTATTCTTAGCTATTTCTGAGTACAGGGATGTGTTTACAGCTCAAGTTCAACAATGGCTACGTCTAAGCTCGAGCTATGGCGTGTTGTGTGTTGTCTTCGTGTCCCTCTAGAGACTGTGCATCCTTGGTCTTATACCTCCTCTGCACGCAACGGATGGGAGAGATTCCCAGGAAGTAGCCTCCATGCACGTTGAGGGCTGGCAGTAACTCCCCCGGACTTGATGCACGCACCTGCTTCATCCCCACGACCCGCGTTTTGGCAACCGCTGGTCAAATGCACGATCCGCAATCCAAGGGTGGACTACGGCTTCGGACGAGAGCCGACTCGAGCCCGAGGTGCGGCAGGCGTGCTGGTCCAAGTAGCGCTCTAGGTCGGCGTCTCGGCATACGCCAGTGTCGTGGTCGAGGCCTCCCGAGCTTGAGGGTCCGATTGCCGTCAGTTGGCAGTCAAGGGACGCTTGACCCTCGTCAAATACCATTCTTACGAATATCTCTATAACTCTACAAGGTACGAGTTGAATCATGATACAATAAAGCATCCTCGATTGTAATCTGTGTATCCATCGGGAGGGTGATTGTGGCTCAACTAGAGCCAACTATCAACGCATCATGACCAGCGATCGTTAAAATATTTTCTTCTCTTTTCTTAAGAGTTTGGAAATATTTTATCTCTGTGAGTATAGAGTTTGTGGTACAACTGTCCACAAGGCATAATTCCTCCTCCGAGGGATTGACTTCAAGAGACATCTATAGTAAGAACAAGAATTAATTAAAACTCTTTATTCAACACATATAGAGATACATACACATTGTATCGAATATCTAACATAACAATAATGCAATATTACAATACATATGAGTTTGCACAAATAAATATACAACTCCAAATTACAAACATTTTTGAAATTCTAATTATTACAACACATAATATTATTTGACAATAATCACGGAAATGGAGATTTAAGATAAATCTCCATACATGTCACCCGAGGTGTACTCAATGAGCATGTCGTCCGTTGCAGGAAGGTCCACTTGCTGAGTAAGGGCTTTATTGTTAGGCGATTCATGGGGAACCGAAGACGAACAACCAACCTCCTTTGAAGTCTCAGTAGTAAGATTGAAGTGTGCTTCATACCTTGGTGCCTTCTGTTTGCCATCACGGAGGGATTTCTGATAAAGATCAACCAAGTGTTTTGGAGTACGACAAGTCGCGGCAAAATGCGTGTTACAACCACACTTATGACAAAGTCTTTTGTTGTCATAGGTAGTTTGTGCATTGCCACGTGCCTTCTTGTTAGCACGGTGTCTGCGGTTCTTGTTGAATTTGCGTCTACCAGGAGGGTTCTTTGGATTACCAGATGGAGATCCATTGAACTTTCTTTTATTCAGAGCGTTATTCTGAACATTATGAACCTCAGGCAAAGGTGCTGAACCAATTGGGCGCAACTTATGATTCTTAACAAGAAGTTCATCATTCTTTTCAGCCTGAGATAATGTATGAATAAGTTGAGAATAAACCTGATATTTTTCTTTCCGGTATTGATTGCACTATACCCTGTCCGCTGGAAGCATAGTAGATAGAGTTTTCTCTATCTTCCTGCATCCGTTGGTTCTTTTTTGCAAAACTTCAACCTACTATAGATGTTATGAATAGCATGATTATATTCAGCCACAGATTTAAAATCTTGTGTTTAGGTGATTCCAATCATACTTGTGCATCAGATAGATAATTTCTTCGCTATTCATAACAATCTCTAAGAGCAACCCACGTAACACGAGGATTTTCTTCCAAAATATACTCTTTCTTGAGATCTTTATGGATAGAAGTGCGTAACAAAAGTAAGGCAAAGGTACTTCATTTGATCAGGGACCGGAGGGCCCCCTTCAACTGGTTCATTTATCGCAGTTGAAATCCCTCGAGATGCAAAACTAATTTTGACATCTGATGCCCATGAAAGATAATTGCTCCCATCAAGGGCGAGTTCTTCAAACTCTTTTTGCATTTCCTACATGGCATAACCATCAATTTTATTAATTCACTAAATATTGGTAAACTTAAAACCTTAATGGTGGTGTTGTAATATTAAGCGCAAATTTTAAATCATATCTTATGTTTTGGATGGTTGGAGTAGACCATATAATTAAGGTAATCTCCATAAATTAAGGTAATCTCCATAAATGGAGTAGACCATATAATTAAGATAATCTCCATAAATGGAGTAGACCATATAACCAAAACCATTATTTTGAGATAACACTTTATAGGTAATCATCAAGTTGGAACATGATGTAGACTTCATAGTGATGGGCAATTTACATTGCTGCTCAAAAAGGCATGGTCTCCAGGCAGAAATATTCAGAAAACTGAATAAGACGCAGCCAATGCCCTAGACTCCATCACCTTGTGTTTATTCTCAAAAGAATGTAATATATGTTTTAAAATTTGCTTAAAATTCTGGACAATTAAGTGGTATTTAATTGTGAGAATTTAAAGTTATTAAAATGCAATTAGTTAAGTTGCAATTTTAATAACATACAACGTATACATATATGCATAAGTATATATACAAACACATATATACATTTACAGATAACAATTACAAATAACATCAGGGGTCTTAAAATATAAAGACACAACACTGATACACAACATAATGCAAATACTGTAAAATACAGGGACTAATATGCATAAATGCTGAAAATACTGAAAGTAAAATAAGTAAAATAGAGAACAGGCCACGGGCCGAATTTTGGCCTGCCACCTTAGTGGCCCATGAAATCCCGTCGGGGAAATTGGGGGAAATCAGCGTGGGCTTGGGCCGTGGAAGTAGCCAAGCACTCACGTCAAGGAAGGGAAAGCAGTCAGATTCCGGCCCGCCGCCAATCCAGCCAAAACGCGTCGCTCTCACAATAAAAGCGAAGAGGAACGTCGATTAGGGTTAGGGTTTCAACCCTAACCGTTCCCCATTCGTTTGCCGTCGCTGTCGCTTGAAACGCAAGTGCCGCCGATGCCATCTTCACTCTTAGCTGCCACCGACGCCATGCCTCAATCCACCACCGTCGCCGGCCGTAGAGAAGATCCCTGGCAGTGGCGGCGCATCCCCCTCCCCCTCTTTCTGATGTGCTCAGCGGTGGGGGCCCTCCCCCTCATCTGAGGAGGAGAAAAACCTATTGCCGCCGCCACCGAAGCCATTGGGAAGGGAGGAGGAGCCGAAGGCCAAGCCCTAGCACCACGCCACTGGAGAAGTGAAGATCCGGGTGCCAATTCGCGAAGAGGGCCAGATCGGGAGGAGGAATGGCGTTCGGAGGTGGGGCCGAGACGTCGTTGCCGGTGAAGAAGGGTGGTGCCCCTGACCTTGCCGCCATGGTGGGGGGCAAGGTGAAGCCGGGTGGGGTCGGGGTCGGTGGCCTCCACCTCGGCAAGGCGGCTTCTTCAGCCGGTGTGGGCAAGGGCAGCCATGAGGCTGCCACGGTGGTGAGGAGATCAACCTAGGCTGGGCCTGCTCGAGAGGGAAATGCCCGTGCGCGTTGACGATGAGTAAAGCCTCTGTGTCGGGGAGTCCAGGCGCCGGGAAGACGGGGACTGATCAAGGCGCGGCGGATCACCATGCGAAGATGGTGACGATCCAAGAACCCTCGGCGCACGGTGCGATGGAACTCTCGGACGACCTCGTCGAGGAGAATGGAAACGGCGTAGTTGATTGTGAGTATCGGCATGTTTGTTCTTACCGCAATGGTCGCCGTTGTGTTCTCCTCTATTCTTCTTCTTTCTGTTTTTTTTGTTTGTTCGGAACTCAGTGGAGAACTACGGACTGATAACGTGTTTGAGTGAAAATGTAAAGAACTTGTGATGTATGAACTTGTGTGTTTATTCCATTCATGATCAATGCTTATATACATGATGAACGGGTGGCTTTGAACCCGTTCGAGGATTACAATGAGAGGGAGAGAATGAAAGATTGTGTAGGTTCGTGAATAGGTATTGTAACATCCCAAAATTTTAGCTTTTCAACTAAATAATATTATTTTATTACTAAATATGATTTTTGTGAATTTTCTGAATTTATTTGGATTTTTACGATTTATTTGAATTATTTGGAATTAAATAATATTACTTACTATTAAAGATTAATTATAAATATATAAATTCAAAATAAAGTTTTTGTGAAAATATTTTATTTAAGTCAAGAAAGTCTCAGAGTAGTTTTGAGAATTTTGTAGGAATTTTTGGAGTATTTTTAATCTTGTAAATAAATCGAAACATTTAATCGGATTATTTAAAATAGGAAATTTGGGAAAATACTTGTGAACAGTAATGGGCCCGCCCATCCTTTGTGCAGGCTGGTCGGAATTAAACGGATTTTGCCGATCGCTGGATCTTGATCCAACGGCCTTCATCACACCGCATCAAATAGGAAACCCTAAGCCTTTCGTCCGACCGATCTTGATCAAACGGCCGTCGGCGTCAGCTCCAAGCGGGACTCGGATCGCCGCCGCCTCCGACTAACTCGCCGCCGCCGCCTTTCCTTGTTTAGCGCCTGGTATAAAAGAGGTCCCGAGCCCTCCGAAACTCGCCTCGCCTCATTGCAGAGTTCCCTACCGCCTTGTCAATGGAGAGCCACAGAGAATCCGCAGACGCCACGAGTCCGAGGAGGTTGCCGAGAGAGTTCCGCCGCGTTTTCTTATCGTCGGGTACCTCTTCCGCCGAGAGGATTGCGGATTCGAGTTCGTCGACTTGCGTCGCGTTGGAGTAGCTGCCTCTTCTTCGCTGGGAAGCACCGGAGCGTCGTCGCCAAGATCATCGTCTTCAACTCCAGTGGTTGTTAGTCGCCGCACTGTCATTGCCACTCGGGAGAAATACTAACCGACGGATCTTCATCGCACGCACGAGATTGATCCACGTCGCCGGCTGAGGTGGGTAGTTAATTCGTTGACACGTGGCGCCACGTGGGCCGCATTGCTGGCGTGGCGCTGAGGTGGCGTCGCGTGGCGCTGAATCGACCGCAGCGTGTGCACACACGCTGACAACGCAGGCCCAGCTGTCAGAGACACGAACTCCACCGAGACACGTGTCAGCCAACGAAAAATTTAGATTTTCTCTTACAAAAATAATTCGACAAAATCCGGATTTATTATTTTAGGGTATTTTCAGGATTTTCAAACTTCAAAACGCGATAACTTTTGCATACGAACTCCGATTGAGGTGATTCAAATTCCTAAAAATTTGTAAAATTGATATCTTTCTAATGGTGGCTTTTATTTTAATTTTTGAATTTGTTTGATATTTGTTTTTGGTTTTTATTTGCTTTCTCTCTCGATTCGCGTAGACGTTGAATTGTGCGAGGCTTCGGAAGGAGATTTTGCAGCTCAAGCATTATTTTCAGATCAAGACCAGGAACTTAACGAAGGCAAGTTGTGCTTTGATCATGTTGCAGCCATGAATTAGATTACATGCTATTTTGATTTACCTTATCACATGTTATTTTATGTGTATAAATGATTTCCACATAAATTTGGGACTAGCTATCGTACCCTTTGAATTATACCCTACCTTGCTAGTTGTATGCCATGATTCACTTGTCACCCTAGGTTGGTTAATTATAGTTGGTTAATAGAAAATCAACATGGGTGGTTAGACCGAATTAGAGATGCTTAGTCATGCCACGTCATCACATGCTCATGAAATATTGCTTATTAATCTTGACTAATGGAATATGGAACTATGATGATAATTTGTGGACCATGTGTGGTCGCACAAAGAGATTGAGTTGTTGTGACAGAGGAGTCACGCAACGATGTTGATTTGTGAAGAGCACGTGGTGCTTGGTAATCAACTGGGGTGGAAAATGATTTAGACCGAGGCAAGTGGCAAGATTGTTTTTACGGTGGGCCAAGAGTGGCAAGCAAGGTCAGATTTGGTTTGTTGGTTTTGGATATTGAGATTCCACTTGGTTAGTCTTGCCTCGATCGATTAAGGACTTAACCTTGCAAGCCTTTGACTGAGTCAATCATGCGACCACATCGTCTGTTATGGGCGCCTTAGTCGACTAATTTGCAAATGCTTAACTTAAGTGCTATCATGGTGGTGTGAGTCAAGGTGGGGAAACTCACATGGCGCAAGAGGGGCCTGTTAGGTGGTGTAGCCCTTGATGTTGAAACCTTAGCGGTAGTACTTTGGGTTAAGAGGATGCATTGTAAAGGCTTTGTTATAATCGTTACTGTGTGGTGCATGGTTATATCGTGTGGGAAAAGTGCATAACCTCTCGCAGAGTGTACAATCTATTAGGATAGCAGTGTTTCACGTATTGAGCAAAGCTCGAATTACAAATCAGGGGTAGTTAATTAAAATGAACAATCGTTATGGGATGGCGAGGATGCCATGTGGATAATGGAACTTGACTTAGGATGAACACTTGGGTTTGATTTGAGAAGCAATGGAATCTATTTACTGTTATTATTTGTTTTACTGTCTTTTCAATGTATGAAATATATGTGTTCTTGAAATGTTGCCTTACTGCAAATGAACCATAAGCCTTCCTTTAGAATAAGCCTGCATATAGCTATGATAGAATTGCATTTTGTGCACAACTTGTTGAGTACGTGTTGGTGTACTCACCCTTGCTTACAAACCAACAACAGTGGAGGAATCATCGCCTGTGCTTGAGGAGGACTTTCAGGGACGCGAGTCACTAGGCCAAGCCTTCTCGATGCACTGTGGTGTCTTGATGAGTCACTACGTCTTCTATTGTTTTCCGCTACATTCGTCTTACTTTATCTTAGACTTGCCCATGTGGCTGAATAAATGTAAGTGATCATAAGATCATACACTAGTTATATTGAATAAATGAAGTCTTATTATTATTATCGTTGTGTATGATGTGATGCTTACCGATGTTAAGCTGTGTGCACTAGCAATTGATCCTGGGACTAGTGCGGTAAACACAGTGGGTCCGAATTGGTGAATTCGGGTCCTTATAGGTGTCTATTCCTTGATTTGAGTTGGTTGCTCCTTGCTTTGTGTTGGTTGCTTGAAGATGTTGTTTCATGAAGAGATGGATGAAGATCATCCATTGATGTCTGTTCGCAACACAAAGTTCGCCTGCACGCAATCGGGCTCTCAAGAGTGGCACGGTTTGTGCCCGACTTCTCTTCTTCCTACCCTCCGTGTGGATGGTAATTCTCCTTCGATACATTAATAACAATCTCAGCTTCCGAAAAAAATATGTAGAGAGAACTGAAATTATTTTTCTAGTTTATAATTTATGGTACCATTTATTTTAGATGATCGAAAGTTTGAAACACACAGCACTCAGCAAGTTATACTAAAGTTATATGGGACATGTTCAATCATTCTCAACTGGCCACATGAACAAACTGGATATGAAATTAAGGCATCTCTTGCGTATTGAATGAAGGTTGATTCAAACAAATGCCATGTAAGTGCTTATGGAGCCTGACATTTTTTTCTCAGTGTATGCATCCGATTCATGAGTATTACGTTTTTTTTCCCGTTGCACACTTTGGCTCCATATGAAAAATTGCTGAAATACCCTCCCTGACTCCAGAAGTAGCCCCAAGCAACATGTGTTAGCTGTCACGCCCGTGTACCATAGCAAGTGACCGGCCCCGTAGTAGCACCATTGACCAAAGCTGCAGCTCTGACCAGCACGATAGTTGTGGGGCCCACTGTTGGGTTTCAAATATGTAAATCTGGGTCCTCTATGTATACCGCACTAATTCAGATCATGATAGTGCATATAGTAGCAACATAGATGATATATCAACTCCATATACAACGGAATAAGAATAAAGGACTAAATTGATAAATAAATAAATACATAAATAAATAGTAAGATGACTTTATAGTCGAGTTTATAACATTAAGCTACGTAGAGCTTAAATACTAAAGAAGATAACTACAGTGGAACGGAAATAAACTCCATCAGAAACCCATTGACCTTACATAGGCAATCGACTAGGGCTCAAATCCTAATAATCAGCCTCTTCGCAGTACTCCTCCACTAGGGCTGGTATTGACTCCTCTTCTCCAAATGATCGATGATTATCACAAGGGTGAGTACATAAAGTACTTAATAAGTTGTGTGCAGAATGTAAATTTAATAACTATATGCAAGGCTTACTAAAAGAATGGCTATATGGTTACTTTCGTATAAAGCAAACTTTAGCATTTGAATACAATAACAAATTGAAACAATAAGTAAGATAAATAATCGTAATAATAAGTTATCCAAAGATTTCTCAAGTTAGCACGTAGCCTACACTAATTTCCTTCTCTTGGCACACAACCTCCCTTTCTAGTTTTGTTTTATAAAATTTAACCTTTTGCGAAATTCCCTAGCATTGTTCACAACAAGGACACGTCTATTCGAATAGTTTTACACTCTACAAAGTTTATATACTTTATGTCGGAGCCCAAAATTGCCTTTCCAAACCCTAAGTGTTTACCATGCTAGTCCCACGATCAGTCACTAGCGCGCACACATATCCAATATTGACATACTACATTTATACATAACGGGAAGTTAAATAACACTTAGTAATAAGCATTCGAAATTTATTCATACATGACTGGTTTTGACAACAAAGTGGCCAACTGTCCAAATAACTTTATATAGCAAAAGCAAGAAGCAAAAAGGTGATAGGGTCCAACGAGCATGCCTAGCTTGCCCATAGGCAACTGACTGAACGAGACTTTAGAAATCGATGTCTTTGTCATCAAAATCCACAGCATAAAAGTAATTTTGCATCAGGTCATCTTCCGCATTTTCTGAATATGTTCAACAAGCAATGGTGAGTACGAAAATTATACTCCACAAGACTTTTAAACAAAGGTATATAGTATGCAAGGCTATGTCAATTGAAGTGACTATCGTACCATGTTTTCAATTTCTGTATAAAGCAAGCTTTCTTTCACAATATCGAATAGCAGATTGCAAATGGAAAGTTGTAAAGGTATTTGACATTTTTGATAACAAGTAATGATAGAGCATATGTAAAAAATATAAATATATGGCATGTTGCCACAAACATTAAATCACGGCAATGAATTTTCCATCCATACGCTCCCAAAACCATTTTTTAGAAAAAAGAAAACTACTATAGAGTATGATTCACCAAGTCATCCACAATTGGGGACACGGCTATTTAAATAGTCATACAATCTACAGAGGTCGTACAAATTTACCCACATGATATAAACCTCCCACTATGTAAACACATGTCACGTGATACCATCGATACCCAATTTGAGAGCTTATGACAAAGCCTTTACAGTAACGGTCCTAACAACAAATGGCTTGTCGATACCCTCCTTAAGATAAGGAGTACTCCTTCAATAACCCAAGAGCTCAAACATTGTGTTGGTTGACCAACTGACCTAGCAAGGTCCCTCTACAAGTCGGGAGTACACCCACTATGTCCGTATAAGCCCAATCTCACCTATCAGCTACCACTAGCGGTTTTGTTCCTATACCACAACAACTTATTATGCTAGGGCCTTTCCATAAAAGGGATATGTGGTTTGTACATTGGTTCTTACATCTAACTACACTATAGACTCAGTCTTTAGTAACCCAGACGAGACAATCATAAAACAACTTCTCTTGCACAAGTATTGATCTCTACAACCATTCATACAAGTTTAAAACATGTTTTCTATTTTATTTCTTAGCTAAAAACATGAAGGTACCACCTCTGGATTATAACATAAAGATTACCCATGTGAACATTTTGGCCATAGTCTAACTTAGTTTACATGATATCAGTATAAGCAGTGCTAAGCATCAACCATACTAACTCTAATTTTCACAGTTAATTATTTGAATAGTGGATAATAGTTACTAAGGTGACAATAGCAGGGTATCAATTTACCAAGGTAGGCTATATGCAACAATTGTACATATATACCAATCCCAACAATATAACGGTTTTTTTGAAAAAATGCTCATGCAAAAATAGTTTCAAACACAATATATGTAAAATAAAATATGGGATGAAATATAATCAAAGAGGGTGTTTGGCTTACTCGTTGAACACTAAGCCTTGCTCAGAGTTGATTTCGGGAAGTTCTAGGTCATCGATTGAAGGAGAATGCGTAGGCTACGCTAGCCGAAAACAAAATTTTCTACGCATTCAACCAGGATACATGCGAGTAGTGGATCATGGATCATTACCCTTGGAGCACGTTAGCAGCGGAAGAAGAGTGGGTAAAGCATCCCCGTGACTCCAAAGTACTGTAGTAGATGCCGAGTTGATCGCCTCCTCCTCGCGATCGCGCCGCAACGTCAGAGAGGAAGTAGACGTTCTCGCCAATCAGCCGAGGTAGATGCAACGGCGCCTCTACGGTATCCACACGTCCAGGGTAGGATCACAGCGCGCTGGTGTGCTAGCACCCTCGCGTGCGGCTAGGGTTTAGAGGGCGGAAGGATGTAGCGACGGCTAGGGTTTGTGGTGGGGAGAACCACTCAGCTGCAGACCCCCCCACGCCCCTTTATATAGAGTGCACTAACGGGCCTTCTACAATAGAAGCCCATTAGGACTCACACTAATGGATCTTCTACAGTAGAAATCCATTAAGACGCCAGAGAATCCAAATTCATGTAAACCCACTAATGGATCCAATCCATCAGACATGATCCAACCCGTTAAGTGTGTGACCCGTTAGGTTCATGCGCAAATGGCCATGGCCCCGAAACCTCTTTTCGCACCATCGACAACAATGGTTCCTAGCAGACATGTTGTCCCCAAATGCACAAAGTGATCGTATCAATTACCGAACCTTGATATACTCATATACCAATCCTTTTGCCACGCGATACCAGTCAAGCTCAAGGCAAGATGCATGCCATCCTTGTAATAGCTCGACCCATTCACTCGTCAATGTAATGGATATAATTCGTGATTAACACTTTAATCACTTTGGCATGGCCATGCACTTTTCCTTATCCATCCACACCGAGGGGCCGGAGATATCTCTCCGATTATCAAGGAGGGCAAATTCCATCTTGATCTCTTATATCTCACGCCATGTTTCATGGCATACTCGTAAGCTACCTTTATAACTCCCCGCCATGGAGAAGCGTTTGATGACCCCAAAGTATACAATTACACATGCCGAGAATCAATAAGAATCTCTCGTCAAAGGATCGTATAGGTATACCACTCGAGACTACAATCGATGGCACTTCTAAAATAACAATCTCATCGTTGTCTCGGGTGGGTCTATCCAACCGCATGTTCTCTAACATGTGCCCACATTATTGATTTGATATCTCCATATCTATGGTATGTGAAACATTACCATCAATCAATACATGTCTTTGGTCGATCACTATCGTCCCACATAATGATATGTGACCAGGATCATTTAGAATAATATCATATAACCAATATGTTTCACAATTAAGTCATACTCAATGAACAAAGGAGTGACATTTATTCATGGAACCGATTAAGTACATGAACATAGACGATGATACAATCATCTCACATGATTGCCTCTAGGGCATATCACTAACAATCTCCCACTTGCACTAGAGTGCATCATGCAAGTATCTAATACCCATGGCTTTGTGTGTGCCTCATGCTTCGGTGTGGAAGAGGTTTTGTCACGGATCGCGACATTCAGATCCGTGTGCACTTTGCAAATCTTCACATCTCTCTATCGATGATCTCTCGGATGAGGTGATAACGCTGAGTATGTGTTTGGATTTTTGGTGAGACCTAGGCTCCTTCGCAGTAATGGCACCACTATTGTCACAATAGAGGTCCATCGACAAGATGCACTAGCGACAACTCCCAACTCGAAACAAATTTTCCGATCCAGCAACCTCCTTTTGCAGCTTGAAGGTCGCAATATACTCACCTCGATCGTGGAATCACCACTCGTTCTTGCTTGGAACTTTTCCACTCATTGCCCCACCATTGAGATGTATACAAAACCGGATTGCGATCGTGAATCATCTTTATCGGTTTGGAAGCTTGCGTCGCTGTAACCCTTTACAACCAGCTCTTCCTCTCCTCCAAAGACCAAGAACATGTCCTCGCCCCACGTAAGTATTTGAGGATGTTCTTCACAGCTGCCCAGTGACTTTCACCCGGGTTTGATTGATACCTGCTCGTAACACTTAGAGCATATGATACATCTGGGCGTGTACATAACATGGCATACATGATGGATCCAATAGCGGAGGCATATGGAATCACACTCATTTTCTTTTGCTCATCAGGTGTCGAAGCTAACCTCGAGTCTTGCTTAGATGAATACCATGTGACATTGGCAAGAAACCCTTCTTAGAATCTCGCATATTGAACCGTTTCAATATTTTATCAATGTATGTACTTTGGCTTAATCCAATTAGCCTTCTCGATCTATCTCTATAGATCTTTATGCCCAAGATGTAGGTCGCTTCTCCTAAATCCTTCATCGAGAAACATTTTCTCAAATAAGATTGGATGACTTCAAGCATTGGAATATCGCTTTCACCAACAATATGTCATCTACATATAAGATCGAAACACAAGTGCGCTCCCACTAGCCTTCTTGTAAATACAAGGTTCTTCTTCATTCTTGATGAAGCCAAACTCTTCTTTGCTTCATCAAAACGAAGATTCCAACTCCGAGATGCTTGCTTCAATCCATAAATAGACTTCGAAGCTTGCATACCTTTCAAAGATCGCTTGGATCGACAAAACCTTTAGGTCAGGTCATGTACACATCCTCACTTAGGTTTCCATTTAGGAAAGCCGCTTTTGACATCCATTTGCCACAATTCCCAATCATAGAATGCGCAATTGCTAGCATGATCCGAATAGATTTAAGCATAGCGACGGGTGAAAAAGTTTCATCATAATCAACACCTTGAATTTGCTCGAAACCTTCAGCCACCAATCGTGCCTTATGGATGTGAACATTTCCATCCATATCTATCTTTTTCTTAAAGACCCATTTGCACTCGATAGGTTTTACCCCATCAGTGATCAACCAAGTTCCAAACCCGATTATCATACATGGACTTTATTTCAGATCTCATGGCTTCCAACTATTTCCCGTAGTCCGTCCCACCATTGCTTCCTCATAGTCTTTGGGCTCATCGTTGTCCAACAACAACACGTCATATTTGTCTGTCGTGAGGAACATGTACCTCTCGGTGCACGACTAGTCCTCGAGAACTGCGTGGGTGGTGTTTCTACCACGGTTCTCGCAATATTTTGCATTTCCGCTTAGGGTTAGTAGGAGCTGAAACATTTTCAGATGTTTCCTAATTTCTTCAAGTTGCACCTTGCTCCCACTAGCCCTTTTGAAAAACTCCTTTTCCAAAAGACACCATGTCGAGCGACAAACACTTTGCCCTCTTCTCGGTTATAAAAATAATACCCTTTAGTTTCCTAGGGTACCCCACAAAGAAGCACTTATCGACTTGGCGTGAAGCTTATCGACGTCATCGTTTTACATAGGCTTCACCGCCCCAAATCTTTAGAAAAGACAACGAGGACGCCTTCGGTCCATATATCATATGGCGTCTTTCTCGATTTTGATGGAACCCTATTTAGTGTGAACGCACTTGTTTGTTTCTAGAGCAAATCCCCAAAATGACAATGGAAGATCAGTTTGACTCATCATAGATGAACCATGTCCAACAAAGTTCGATTCCTCCGCTCGATACCCCATTCCATTGAGGCATTCCAAAGTGAGTCAATTGAGGAACTATTCCACAATTCTTAAGATGGTCATTAAACTCATGGCTCAAATACTCACCTCCACGATCGATCACGAAATTTAATTGTTTTGCCCAAATGATTTTGCACTTCATTACGAAACTCTTTGAACTTTTCAAAGATTCAGACTTATGCCTCATTAGATAGATATAGCTATACCTACTAAAGTCATCAAGAAAAGTAATGAAATCGAATCCACCTCGCCCCAAGGTGCTCATCGGTCCACATACATCAAGATGTACTAAGGCCAATAAGTCACTCGCCTCTCACTTGAACCAGTGAAAGGCGTTTTAGTCATCTTGCCAAGTAAACAAGGCTTGCACGTGTCAAATGATTCAAAATCAAATGAATCAAGAAGACCATCTTTATGGAGCTTCTCCACGCACTTCTTATTTATATGGCCTAAGCGACAATGCCACAGATAAGCGGAATTCAAATCATTTGTTTTGAGTCTTTTCGTATTAACATTATAGACAAAATTATCTTTAAGATTTAGCACATATAGCCCATTCAATGATGGACAATGACCATAGAGCATACCATTGAAATAAATTGAACAACATTTGTTCTTTATTACAAAATCAAAACCATCTTCTTCCAAACATAAAGAAGAGATAATGTTTCTACTCAAAGCTGGAACATAATAACAATTATTTAATTCCAAAACTAATCCTGAAGGTAACGATATGATAAACGCCAACCATTGCAGCAACCTTTGCGCCATTGCCGACGCGAATGTCCACCTCACCACTTGCACAACTTCTAGTCTTTCTTAGTCCCTGCAACGATTTGCAAACATGAATCATCGATCCGGTATCAAATACCCATGACTCATTAGGACAAGTAGCAAGATTAATTTCTATAACATTAATACCTGAAGTGGAAGCTAGAGTTCCATTCTTCTTATCCTCCAAGTATTTCTTGTAGTTCCTACGCCAATGACCTTTCTTATGGCAGTAGTGACATGCATCGAAGCGATGGGACCACTTTTGGTCTTAGGTTTAGGTTGGGGATCGATCCACACCCTTGCCTTTTGCTCCACGCTTCCTTTTCTTACCACCATCCTTTTGGACCATCATCACATGATTATTGCTTTTCTTGATGCTTTCCTCTCATTGCCTTAAGCATCCCATGCAGTTCGACATGTTTTTCTCCATGCCATTCATATGAAAATTCATGATGAAAGGCTCGAAGCTTGCAGAAGCGATCGAGAATCACATCGAGGCCAACTCTTGGCTTAAGGGGAGTTCAGTTTCTCCAAGTTCTCAATGTAACCAATCATCTTGATCACATGAGGACTCACCGAACTACCTTCAGCTTAGCTTGCACGCATAAACAGAGCTTTTGAGATCGAGTATCTCTCAAATTTCTAGCTTGGTTCTCAAACATGCTACGAAGGCCCGCGTGATCATAGCATAGGCATTCGTGTTCTCATATTGCTTTTGAAGCTCAGAGTTCATTGTAACAAGCATGAGACAGCCAACATCAACCTCATCATTGACATGCTTCTCATAAGCATGTCGTTCAGCAGCAGTAGCATCATTAGCTATTTCCTCAGGATATGGCTCCTCAATGACATATTCCATTTTCTCTTGCTTGAGAACAATTCTCAAGTTTCGTACTAATCAATAAAGTTTGTTCCAGAGAGTTTTCTTTCTCCGTAATCGATCGCAAATTAAAACCAAGTGTTTTGAGTGACAAGATTAGGTGCCATCTACAATGTAAATAAATACGCAAAGTCTTAGCACAATGTTCATGTAAATCTTCTATTAAACATTTTAATAAAAGATACTCCCACTAAAGTCACTTTCTCTGGCGACTTTCAAGAGGACAAGATCCATATTCACTAAAGTCCTAGTGAGCTTTGGCATCACCGCTAGAACCCAAGAACATAGGTAGGCATAATATTGCCAATCACATCATATGTGATTCTTGTTTGTTGGGTGGCATCCAATGCCCCGGCCCCAACATCCATGCCCAAGCCCAAAGCCGCTTTTGATAGCTTCGATAAGTAAACCAATACTATGCATGCGATGTCCGACATCCACCCTATTGATCAAGGAAGTTGATGGCACCGCTTTGGCGAAACTACCATTCAACGACAAGATCTCTATAGGTGCAGCTATTTGAAGGGCATGAAACTCTTAATTTTTTTGAGGGAAAACATTCTAACATGACAATCAAATCCACCAAACAAGATAGAATCGCATGACAGGAATCATCACAGATAATCACATTAACTTGTGAAATAGTATGGCCCAAAGCACTCCAATGTCCATTGTCGCGCTTCGTCCCATCGAGCCATCATGCTTGAAGCCGCCTCCATGATCGAGTACCACGCTACTACGCCTAATAGCTAGTAAACAACTTACATGAGGATTTCAAGCATCACAAATCGACACGCAGCCGTTATACAATAACATGGCAGCCAAGTGCAATTAACCATAGCACGCAGGCTATGAAAATTACATTAATGCATCACATACACACAAGGGAGCCATACTATTCACATCATTCCCTGCAAAAACAAGTTAAGCGCAGAATCGTATTCTACCCTGCGATGGGAATCAAGTTTTATTTAACGGCCGCTACTGTGACTATCACGGCGGTCCCGCTAGCCGGTTAGCGGGCGGGGTTCGAAGGGGCAGCGCCCATAGATCACATCTACGAAAACGCTATAGAAATTCAATCGGATTGAACAAATCATACCGATTCCGAGCCATCAGAATGCCTCAATTTCCATAAGATTCTTGAGAAGGCGGCGACCACACCGATCTCGATCTGTTGGCACGATCTATTCAAAGACGAGCTACTACCCCGATGGTGTTACACAAATTGTAGGGTTAATGCACGGCATGAAATGTAATCGAGCACAAACTAATCTTTTGATTGTGTGGAACCATCAACTCATACATCGATCGTGAGGCCCTCGAGAAGGTTATTGGCGACGCGCCTCGATCCATATTAATATCATAGATGGCACATCACGGAAGTCTAGATGGTGTTTCAGCGGTATGGACAATCGCGACATGATCTAGATAAAGCACTAACTAATCTTTTTGGCCTCAGAGCACTACCAACTCGCACTCATGAACCCTATACCGATTGATCACATCAACCCGTGACTAACCTAACAAAGATATCAACATATGCGCAGATCCGGATCCAAGACAACGCAAGATCGGCTCGATACCACAAAGAGGAGAACGCGAGGCTACGCTAGCTAAAAACAAAATTTTCTACGATTCAACCGGGATACATGCGAGTAGTGGATCATGGATCATTACCCTTGGAGCACGTTAGCGGCGGAAGAAGAGTGGGTGAAGCGCCCCGCAGACTCAAAGTATAGTAGTAGATGCCGGAGTTGATCGCCTCCTCCTCGCGATCGCAAGACGCAACGCAGAGAGGAAGTAGACGTTTCGCCAATCGGTACGAGGTAGATGCAACGGCGCCTCTACGGTATCCACACGCCCAGTAGGATCACCACGCGCTGGTGTGCTAGCACCCACGCGTGCGGCTAGGGTTTAGGGGGCGGAAGGATGTAGCGACGGCTAGGGTTTGTGGTGGGGAGAACCACTCAGCTGCAGACCCCCCCACGCCCCTTTATATAGAGTGCACTAATGGGCCTTCTACAATAGAAACCCACTAGGACTCATACTAATGGATCTTCTACAGTAGAAATCCATTATGACGCCAGAGAATCCAAACGTGTAAACCCACTAATGGATCCAATCCATCGACATGATCCAACCTGTTATGTGTGACCGTTAGGTTCATAAGAACGCCATGGCCCCGAAACCTCTTTTCCGCACCATCGACAACAAAGGGTTCCTAGCAGGACATGTTGTCCCCGAATGCACAGAGTGATCGATCGGCTGAACCTTGATATACTCATATACCAATCCTTTTGCCACACGATACCACCAAGCTCAAGGCAAGATGCGTGCCATCCTTTCGATAGCTCGACCCATTCACTCGCCAATGTAATGGATATAATTCGTGATTAACACTTTAATCACTTTGGCATGGCCATGCACTTTTCCATATCCATCCACACCGAGGGCCCGAGATATCTCTCCGCTATCAAGGAGGGCAAATTCTATCTTGATCTCTTATATCTCACGTCATGTTTCATGGCTTACTCGTAGCTACCTTTATAACTCCCCTGCTATGGAGAAGCGCTTGATAGCCCCAAAGTATACAATTACACATGCCGAGAATCAATAAGAATCTCGGGTCAAAGGATCGTATAGGTATACCACTCGAGACTACACTCTGATGGCAGTTCTAAAATAACAATCTCATCAGTGTCTCAGAGTGGGTCGTCTATCCAACCGCATGTTCTCTAACATGTGCCCACATTATTGATTTGATATCTCCATATCTATGGTATGTGAAACATTACCATCAATCAATACATGTGCTGGTCAGATCACTATCGTCCCACATAATGATATGTGACCAGGGATCGTTTAGAATAATATCATATAACCAATATGTTTCACAATTAAGTCATACTCAATGAACAAAGGAGTGACATTTATTCATGGAACTGATTAAGTACTTGAACATAGACGTATGATACAATCATTTCACATGATTGCCTCTAGGGCATATCACTAACATCGATATCTACACATAAACACTTAATAATTCAAATAAGGGCCAAAAGAATTCAAATATAGACCAAATTTAAATATTTTTCCATATTATGAAAGTTCATTATTTTATAAAAAATTTAGAAACTACTTTCACTCAATTTAGTACGCATATGCAAAACTTATAAGCATTTGAATATAGCTCGGTTGAGAAAATTAAAAGAAATAAAGAGAAAGTATTGTGCTGAGGGTAACGTCGAAGGCTTATTTTACTAGAATATGCTATCCTACAAGGAAAACTTATTCCTATTGAACTGAGGATGGTTTCTCTAATTTTTTAGATTTATTTACCTATGGGGTCCACCTATTAGATTTTTGTTATTTTTACTGATTTTTATCTGGTAGGCCCTACTTGTCAATTTACATAACCTTAAACTTAATTTAAATACAAAACTACAAGCGGGTCTCATCTGTCATACTCGTATTAGGTAATAATTACATCATTAGCCACTAATTATTTTCTTAACCATGATTTAAGCGAGTAACATGTGGGCCCTAGATGTTACAAAGAGAAAGCGAGAGAATAGAAGAAAGAAACAGAGGAGGGCGGTGGTGGTCTCAGGCAGAGTTGTTGGTGAATGACATGGGGTTGGCATTGGAATCTCCAAAAGGGTTGCTAGGTTGACAACGAGGCCACTAATGGTGGCATTACGGCGTGATGTTGTCGGAGTCATGCTGGCGACAATGAAAAGTGGTGGAGGAATAGGTAGAAAGGAACTGGTACGGAAGATGGCTCAAATGAGATGAATGAACAGTGTAGAAGCATCCTGGGAACTTCGGGTACCTACCTAAGTGACTGGTAATGTTCAAGGGCTTTGGACAAAGGCTGGCAAAGGGGAAACTGGGGTGACGGTGAGCTGGAATGGTGATGGAGCTCGGTGATGAAGATCTACTGAAACCATTGTGCACATAAGGCTCAAGAGACGACTAGGAGTGTATAAATGACCTGGTTCGAGTGGTGAGCTGGAATGGTGCGGAGCTTAGTGATGAAGAACTGCTGAAACCATTGTGCACATAAGGCTCAAGGGATGACTAGGAGTGTATAAATGACCAGGTTTTGGTCTAAGGCTCACCAGAGACGGGCAAATGGTGATGACAATGACAATAGCGATAGGCTTCACGCGAACTTAGCGTTGCTGAGGGATTGAGCTGCAAATGATCGCATAGTGAGATCCAAGGGGCTATAGAGGTGCTCTAAAGAACCATGTTCAAGGTGGGAAAACACCAAGGAAGCGGTGCAGCATAGCTGATGGCAGTAACTGGAGTTGCGAAAGAAGGTGGAGGGCTAACGATAGATTGCACGAATCTTCAAATTGTCTAAGGGGTATTAAAGAGCAACCAGAGTGTCATAAAGTGGCATAAGTGTCGAAGAGTTAGCTCATAGGGAAGGGTGTGGTCTACAGTAGAGCATGGCAGAGGGCACATGCTAGTGTTGAGGATGATAGAGGCATTCTAGGCAGCTAGTGGGAGATATGGGCTATGACTAGGTAAAAAGGAGGTGGTGAGTAGGGGTGAAAATGGGACGGATAGTTCCTGTCCGATCTGGAGCCAGATCCAGTCTGATCCAGATCCGGGAAGTAAATCGGATATCGGGTCGGATTTGGATCCGAATCCGGATAATCAAAACGGATATCAGATCGGATTCAGAATGTATACTATCCAAAAATATGGGTCGGGAACCGGATATTGGGTATTCAGGTATTCGGATATCCGGTTTTGATGTCAGTCAGTACTCAATCGGTTGTGAACTCTAGAAGACCAGAACTCGTGCGGGTGCGGTCTCTGTTCCCCAACCCCACCGATGAAGCCGTGTGGCCTCCCTTCCCATGTTTGGCTGGTCCAGTCCTCCTCCAACCAGATCTGATTCATTCTTCAGATCTCCTCTAGTCCTCCCGACACTCTCGTTCGGCGTCCGCCGTCCCTCTTGACCTTCGCCGACGCCCTCCCTAGGCCCCTCTCCTCCCTCCTTCCAGTGGCGACTCCTCCTCCCCCGAAGCCGGCGGCGTCTCTCGCGTCGGCGCTCCCCCATGATTCCCCTGGTGGCGAAATGATGTTCAATCTTGACCAAGACATGAGAATAGCAAGTTGCTTTTCGCCGTCGGAAGTAACTTTTCGATTTCAAGAGAAGCAAAGAATCAAGTGTGCGATTATTTGCAAGTGCAAAAAACCTCGAAGGTCGAGTTTCCCGAACCTATTCTTTAGTCGGCCGAATCTCGGGGACGAGATTCTGTTAAGGGGGGAGGTTTGTAACATCCCAAAATTCGGGTTTTCAAAAAAATGTATATTTAAATTAGCTTTCCAAAATTTTTACATCAATCTTATTTGATTAAAAAAGCTTAATTTATAATTTTCTAAATTAAAACAATTTAATGTGCCTCTTGTGTACATCAAGTAATTTAAAATTTAGTTTTTACAGTGTTCTTTGTATCTCAGGGAATTTTCCAAATTTGAGATTTGCTAAAAACTAATTTAAAATAATTAATTTAAACATTTGGATGATAATTGGATTTTTAATTTGAATTATTAATTGTTCAAGTAATTCTATATCCAAATTCCAATTCAAACCTTTCCTTTGAAATTCCATTCAAATTCAAAATTTGGATTATCCTCAGTGTTCGAATTAACCAGCATCCATATCCTTCCGAAACAAAAGTTCAATCCTTTACCGTCCGCAAAGTCAAAATTTCAATTCCCGTCCTTATTCGAAATTTCACCCGAGGTCCAAAATACTCCAAAAATCTCAAATTTTATAAAATTAGGTTCCAAATATTATATAATGATTTTGGAAATTTTTCCAATATTTATAGAATCCCTCTGGTATTTATCTCTCGCGCTTTTTGTCAAAACCATTATTTTCGTCCCGAAATAATCTAAATTCCAAAATTCATCCAAAATTAGCAAAACCAATTTTATTGGGTTCCATTCTATTAATTATGTTTTTTAGGATCTTTTTCGGTATTTTTAGATCTTGTTATCTATTTTATCTCACGCGCTTTAAAAATCGCACTGTTCATCTTCTCCAAACATCCAGCACTGTTCATCTCCAACCCCTTTTGCAAGCACAAACTTCAATCTCTCATATCTTTCTCCATGAAGGTCCAAATCACTTGGGAGCTAAAGCATCGCGACGGTGTCGTAATGGAGAATAAATGCCCTGCCATTGATCGTCCTCAATCCGAGTGTAGTGGCCGCAATTAAGCGTTAATGACAATTTATTGCTCGGTCAATATCTCGGGCGTCACTTCACCTCCCCGAACGTGCGAGTATCCAAAAGTTGCGTATTGATGTCCTCTATCCCATGCTCACCTTGCCCAGTTGATTCAGCATCGTTTCCCTTTCCAAAACTCGAGAAAACCCGACGCCGGCGTTCTCCAAAGACACCGGTGAGCCATCTTTTCTCTGGTGAGTTTCTGGGTAAACCAACTATGTTACCTTGTGCTCTATGGTACCCTCTGTCTCCCTTAAAAATTTCATGCAATTTGGTTCATAGAATCAAAAGTTACGGCCGCCCAAAAATCAAATTTTACCGGAGGCTGTTCTCCCTCGTTTTTGCGAGTTTGGCCATGAAATTTTTGTGGTAGACTCCTCTTGATGTCCCCTACATGGTGCTCACCCTAACCCACGGTTTTGACCTCGTGATTTTGCGCAGAAAATTCTTTTCTCCGATCAAACTTCGTTGCAGACAGCCGAAAACTTCATCGCGCGTTCCCCGTTGATCTAGAAGGTAAAACTCAGATCCGATTACGTCATATTGTGCCAAATATTCACAGATAGCTCTTTGTAAAATTTGGTTAGGTTTCATCTATTATTTTAATAGTTATGACCGTTTGATCCATTAGCTCCGGGAGCCGTTCATCGGCAGTTTGTGATCAACCCGTTGGGTTGCTGCCAAATCCGGCAATATCGTTGAGTTCGTGTCGTCGTGTTCTACGCGATGGACATTTCCCCTTTTCTGTTGCATCTACCGAAATTCTTTTTATTCGTCGGCCGCCGCCTTTTGCCACCGCCGTGCGTCGTCTTGTGCCGCCAACCTTTTTGGTTTGTCATGGCCATGCCATTGTGTCCAGTAGATCATTATCCCCTATTTTTCCCATCGGAGAAGTTCAATTGATTCCCGGTTGCCGTCAAATGAGGTTGGGAATGTGGACATTGTGATATGGAAATTTGTTAAGGATGAGAAATGCTTTACTTGAGAATGATTACAAAATTTATTATGGGTATTACTTGTTTTACTGCTTTTCTATCTATTTATGATTATTTGTGAATGTTGTTTTATTGCAAAAGAACCATTCAGCCATTCCTTTGGAATAAGCCATGCATGTAGTAATAGAACTGCATTCTGTGCATGACTTGTTGAGTACGGTTGTATACTCACCCTTGCTATAACAAAACATCACCAGTTGAGAAGAAGTCTCTGTCTTCGAAGAAGGGAGAAGTTCTGTAAGAAGGCGAATATCTAGGAGTTGAACCTTGTCAAATGCTGTGGTATTTTGATGGGATTCACCAACGTTCTTCGTTCCGCTGCTATTCGTTTTACTCTGAGTTGAAGCCATCTAGGCTTCACAATTGTAAGTTGACCTTAAGGTTGTTCAACATGTTATATTAACAGATGAATACTTAATTTATTATTCTATTGTGTATAATTGTGATATTTATCTTTGTTAACTGTGGGCACTAGCTACTGATCCTGGGACTAGTGCTGAAAACACAGAGGGTTTCCGGATTGCGAATTCGGGTCCCGACACGTAGCACCTCCTTGAGCAGATACATTGTCATAACCGTAATCTTATGTGCCTGGAAATAGTGTCGTAACTTTCGGGAAGTCATCAGGACAGCGTATAGCATCTTCTATATCTGAGGATATCGCGTCTTAATACTATGTAAGACCTCGCTCACGTAATATACCGGTTTATGGATTTTGGTCTTTTCTTGGGGCAATCCCGTTCGACCACTAAGACCGTGCTTACTACTTGGGGAGTAGCTGCAATATACAAAAAGAGCTACTCTTTTTCATTAGATGAAACTAAAATTGACGAAGACGATAAGTACATTTTCAACTCTTGAAAAGCTCCTTTGGCCTCCTTAGTCCACTCGAAGTTGTCATACTTCTTGAGCAGCTTGAAGAAAGGTAACTCTCGTTCGCCCATCCGAGAGATGAATCGACTAAGGGCCACATTGCATTCTGTGAGCTTTTGTACCTCTCTTAGTGTTTGTGTAGGGCGCATCTGATTTACTGCCTTGATCTTGCTCGGATTGGCCTCAATGCCTCGACTGGACACTAGGAAGCAAAGAAGTTTGCCGGACAAGACTCCGAACATGCACTTCTCGGGGTTAAGCATCATCCGATACTTCTTGAGATTGTCGAATGTTTCACCGAGGTCGCCATTAGAGTGCACCTGGTTTTCGATTTTACTACGATGTTGTCAACGTATGCCTCTACATTGTATCCTATTTGGGACTTCAAATAGTTTTGAATACATCATTGATACATTGTGCATGCACATTTCAGACCAAAGGGCATCTTTATATAGAAGACTACACCAAAAGGAGTAGTAAAAGCAGTTTTCTCCTCGTTCTCTGCAAACATGATAATTTGGTGATACCCTGAATAGGCATCTAGAAAACTTAGCAGTTCACAACCCGTAATAGAATCCACTATTTGGTCGATGCAGGGAAGAGGAAAAGGGTCCTTAGGAGACGCTTTATTGAGGTCAGTATAACCAACGCACATCTTCCATTTGCCATTGGCTTTCTTGACAAGGACTGGGTTTGCCAGCCATGTTGGGTGATAGACCTCTCGGATGAAGCCAGCCTTCAGGAATTTGCCGACCTCCTCTTGTATGGCTTGCTTCCGATCTTCTACGAATTTGCATTGTTTCTGCACCACAGTCTTGGCGCTTGGTTCCACAGCCAGTCAATGCTCGATCACCTCCTTAGGGGCCCCGGACATGTCGGACAGTTGCCATGCAAACACGTCGCGGTTTGCCCAAAGGAAAGTGACGAGCTCGAGTTCCTATTTGGGATTGAGGCCGATGCCTACCTTGATCATCTTAGATGGCTTTGCTAGGTTGAGGGGCACCACCTTGACATCTCCACAGGTCTTCTTGTCCTTTTTGCCATCGTTGATCGGGTCGTTGGCGACACTGTTGGACGTGGACGCCTGATCAATGCTTCTGGATCTCTAGAGCTTAGCGTTCTAGTCGTCAACATTGGCCATCTTCAGGCTTTTCTTATCACACCTGACTGCCACGTGTTGGTCTCCCTTAATTGTGAGGACTCCCTTTGGCGCTGGCATCTTGACGGCCTAGTACGTGTAATGCACCACCACCATGAACTTGGCTAGCATTGGGTGGCCCAGAATCACATTGTATGCGGTCTCAAAATCTGTTGCGTCGAAGAGAATCTTCTCAGTACGGAAGTTGTCCGATGTGCCAAATGTGACTGGTAGCTCGATCTGGCCCAGCGGGATCAACGATGAGCGCGGAGTTATGCCATGAAATGGCTCAGCTCCGGCTTTTATCTTGGTTTGGGGAATTCCCATGTTATCTAGTGTCTTCACGAAGATGAGGTTCAGCAAGCTACCTCCATTGACTAAGGTTTGAGTGACCTTGAAATTTACGATGGTGGGCTCGACCACCACAGGGTATTGACCTGGATGCGGGACCTAGTCGGGTGATCTGACTGGTCGAAGGTGATTAGCACCTCTGACCACTTGAGAAATCGGGGGAGAACTAGCATGGCCAGGTTGACCTCTCTTTCGACTACCATATTGTCTCTTGGACTCATATGTGGCAAATCCCCTGAAGATATGTGCCAGCATATGCTTAGCTCCACGATACTCGAGCTCATCATCCTCTGGCTTGACTTTAGCCTGCTCGATGCCGCACTCGGCGAGAGCGGCTTTGAGCTTTTCCTGGACTTTCTTACTGATCACTTGGCAATCGTCAAAGTTGTGCTTGTCCATGTGATGGACGGGGCAATATTTGTTTTCCCCACGACTTCGGCCTTTGTTGTCGCCTAGATTGTGCGTTTTGCCCCTCTCGACTTGCTACGGTGGTGTCGCCCTTGAGCTTCTCCCGTGGTTCTTGTTCCTCTTTGCCCCTTGCATGGACGACTCGTGCTTGTTGCTGCTAGGCTTTGGATTATCAAGGTGGTCTTGGACTTGGCGCAGATGGCATACTTATCCGCCAGCTGGAAGAGCTCCTTGGTGGTTCTGATCTTCTGTGTGGCGAGCTTCCCCTTCAGATCTCCGTCCTTGACCCCGTTCTCGAAGGCAACAATCACTGCCTCATCCGAGATGTCAGGGATCAGGTTTTGTTTGTCGCTGAACCATCGAATAAAGTTATGCAGCGACTCTCCTGGCTTCTGTACCAGCCGATGCAAGTCACTGCGTGTTCTGGGGTGTTCATACTTGCCCTAAAAATTGGTAATGAACTGAGCTTGCAACTCAGCCCATGACGATATCGACTGAGGCGGGAGGTTGAGTAGCCAAGACCTTGTTGCTCCATTAAGAGTGGTGAGCAGGTAATTGGCCATCACCGTCTCATTACCTCCGGCTACTCTCATGATCGTAGTGTAGATCTGCAGCCATTCGACGGGTTAATCTTCCCGAGTACTTATCGATCGACCGAGCTTAAACTTATCTGGCCACCTGACCGAGCACAGTGCTAGGGTGAACATCAACATCCTCAGGAGTCATCTGGCACTGTCCTCTGCGCGCATCTTGCCAAGGGGGAACCTCTGTCGCGGCGGTGAGCGGCCCCTTGAGGGTGAAGATTCACCCCGGCACGCATGTCACACCGGAGATCGACCTCTTAGGGATGTGGAGTCATTATCCCGCCTCTTGCGGTCTTCACGATCCCGCTCTTCCCTTCGATCTCGTAAAACATCAAGCAAATCTCGTCAATCATGTGGGATTCAATCTTGTAGATCTCCCCAGTATCCTTGACGGGGGTTTGAACAGATCGTTCCAGAATTGCGATGACTAGAACTAGCCACCACTGATCGTGCTGCCCGACGACTATCATGAGACGGTCCCAGCAGATGGCTCCGGCGCCTTGTCGGCTTGGCTGCTCGAACCTCGAATTGGCTGCTCGAGCAATCTGAGCCTGTGCTGCATCGAGTAGCATCTTCATCTGGTCAAACACCGACGTCATAGGGTTAGCTGGGTCCAACGGTGGAAAAGACTTCAACAGTATGTGGGCGCACTGGACATTGGCCTCAAGAGTACTGAAGATGTTGCTGTTATGGTTCAGATGAGATGTTGTTCCTAGAACACGACCAGGTGCGCCATTATGGTTGTGCTGCCAAAGAGTCTATTGCCCCTAGAAACCTAGCACCTGTGGATGAGGTGTCGTTGGATTATCAAAGTTGAGATGCTTTGACAATCTATCCGCGTTCCCTGCAGCGGCTGCAGCGGTTGGGTCACGGCGATGGTTCGCCGTGCCAGAGCAACGTCATCCGCGGCTGCATGCGCTGTGGCGGCTGTTGTCCCATGATCACGGGGTGTGCCAAGCGGGACGTGGTACTCCTGGTCGCCCGTGGCTTCTTCTCCTAGGTCCCGCTCTTGGGAACTTCTAGCAGTAATGCCTTTGTTAGCCCTAGCCATAAACACATGACGATATGTACGGCTGCTTCACTGACACTAAAGTCACCGCTACTGCTGTCATTGTCACTCTCCGTGTCAACACACTTGAGGACGCCGGGTTCCAGGGGGTCAAACTCTATGAAGCATACTTCTCGGCTTGGGTCCCCGAACAGGACTCGATGAAACTGATGTGCTCAAGATCTCCGATCGACCTCCATCTATACATCATGGTTCCAAAGGTGATCTCAGATCAATTGGCAGAGCCTGATGGGCGTCGGGAATTTCGGCATGAACGCGCATCAAAGACATGCTTGATCTGCAAAAACAATGAAGGCCCCTACCTGGCACACCAGCCATCGATGGTTAGTGATCGACAATACACTTATATTTGGGTACCTTTGGGGGATGCAAGATCAAACCCACAATTGGGGGCACACGATGTAGACAGGTTCGGGCCTCTTGGTTGAGTAATACCCTACTCCTGTGTCGGCGATGGATGAGATCAATGAACAGGTTACAAGTAGGGGAGCTAATCCTGATTACAAGGAAGAATAGGAGTAAGGGAGGTGGCTAGACTTTGGCTATCGGATGCCAGCGCGGAGATCTTCTTGTGTGTCTAGCTCTGGATGGCGATGGCTTGAAGCTTGCGCTCTAAGTTGGCTTGTGTGGCTCTGTCCTAGACGACGTCCTCCTTGGTCCTTATATAGTGGGCTGGAGTATCGAATCATGGCCGATGAGGAGTCCTCTTACCGTTATGATCTCCGCATCGCACTTGAATTTCCATAGTGGCCGGACGTATCGGGAATACGATCGAGTCCTGCTTTATGCGAGGACATATCTTCTCCGTATATATTATCCCATGGAGCTGGGCTCAGAATATTTGGAGTTTACAAATACTGGTAGAGATATACCGGTATGGCCTTGGACTTTTATGGCGTAGGACCATATCCCATATCTAGATATTCGACAGAAAGAAAGAACAGGACCTTGGTTGAGATGGCCAAGACGATGCTAGATGAGTATAGTATTCCTAGGAAGTTTTGGGCTGAGGCTATAGCTACTGTTTGCCATGTGTCTAATCGAGTTTTTTTAGAGCACATTTGCACTGAACTTCTTACAAGTTAAGGTATGGGCGAAACCCAATGTTTCTCATTTTCATGTGTTTGGTTGAAAGTGTTTTATTTTGAAGTCTAGAAACCTAGATAAGTTTGAGCCTAGATCTTTTGATGGCATCTTTCTAGATTACTTGACTTCTTCTCGCAGCGATAGGATCTAGAGTTGTGATGTGAATAGGATCATAGAGAACTGTGAGGTGACCTTTGATGAGGCTAGCTTAGGAGCTAGCCTGATATATCAGACTCTTCTCTCTCCGAGGACATCTTTGTAGAGAATGAGAACGATGAAGATGATGGTGTTCCATTTGATCCATTTCTGCATCTCAGGGAGACCAACCCTTACCTTTAGTCTCTCCTTCAGTGAGCGGCTCTATTTCTGCCTCTTCTATATATAAGGTAGAGGCCACTTCTGCTTCTGGACCTCCCTGGCATATTCAGAGACATCATCCACCTGATCAGATCATTGGCGATCTATTTGAGCATGTCACATGCTCAAAATTAAGGTTGTCCTCTTTCTTTCTGCCATCACTCTGCTTTTATTGCCTCATTTGAGCCGAAGGATATTTCTCATGCACTATACGATGAGTCTTGGATTAATGCTATACATGAGAAACTTGAGAACTTCGAGAGGAACAAGGTATGAAAGCTTGTTCAGCTCCCATCTGGTCATAATGTTATTGGAACTAAGTGGGTGTTCAAAAACAAGTAAAGTGTGGATGGGGTTATCATTAGAAATAGGACTAGACTAGTTGCACAGGGCTTTACTCAAGTTGAAGGTCTTGACTTTAGGAGACTTTTGCCCCTGTAGCTAGACTAGAGGTTATTAGGATCCTGCTTGCATTTTCGGTATCCAAGGGTTTCAAGCTTTATCAAGTGGATGCTAAGAGTGTATTCCTCAATAAATATATTGAGGAAGAGGTGTATGTTAGGCAACCTCTAGAATTCGAGAACCCCAAATATCCTAACCATGTCTTTAAGCTTGCCAAAGCTTTATATGGACTTGAGCAAGCCCTTAGAGCTTGGTATGAGAGGTTTAAATCTAATCTTCTTAGTCATGGTTTTAAGATAGGTATAGTAGACAAGAATCTGTTCATCAAACACTAGGATTCTCATTTTCTTCTCATCCAGATTTATGTGGACAATATTATCTTTGGTGGCTCCTTACACTCTCTTGTATCTCAATTTTTAGAGGTGATGAGCATAGAGTTTGAGATGAGTATGATGGATTAGTTGAGCTACTTCCTTGGCTTCCAAATCAAGCAGGACTCGGGAGGGCACCTTCCTGCATCAAGGCAAGTACACTCGTGACCTCCTGAGGCGCTTCAACATGTCTGATGGGAAGTTAGTGATGACTCATGTGGCCACAATTACTGTTCTCAAGCCTGATGAGAATGGTGACCCAGTTGATCAAAAGGTGTTCTGGAGCATGATCGACTCCCTCTTGTATCTCACTGCCTTGAGACCAGACATACATTTTGTTGTGTGTCTATGCACTCAATTTTAGGCTTCTCCTTGCTCCTCTCACCGCCAGACGGTGAAGTGCATCTTCAGGTACCTTAGAGTTACCATTGATTATGGTATTTGGTACTCTTCTTCTTCTTATCTGTCTCTTAGAGCCTTTTTTGATGCAAACATTGCTGGCTGTAAGATAGATAAGAAGAGCACTTCTAACACTTGCCAATTCATTGCTACTTCTCTTGTTTCTTGGTCATATAGAAAGCAATCCGGAGTTACACAGTTTACCGCTAAGGCCAAGTATATTGTTGCAGCTAGTTGCTGTAGTCAGATGCTCTGGATGAGATCGATCTTGCGAGATTTTGGGTTAGAGATAAAGAGTGTTCCACTTTTTTCTGATAACACTTCTGCTATTTGCATTGCAAAAAACCCAATGCAACACTATAGGACCAAGCACATTGATATTAGATATTACTTCCTTAGAGACCATGTGGAGAAGGGAGATATAGTGCTTCAGCTTATAGAGAGTGACCATCCAGATTACTGATATCTTTACTAAACCTTTGAATAGCTCTAGGTTTGTGGCCTTGAGAGGAGAGATTGGAGTTGTGTGCCCTTAATACATCAATTAAGAGGGAGCTGGTTTGTATATTATGTACTATATATGTTTAATTCTAGTATTTCCTTTTTTCATGCATTTTCTGGGTGATATTGGGCTTAATTCTAGAGTTGTGAGTTCACTTCACTTAGACTTCTGGCATACTTTGCATAGACCTCTTATCTTATGCTATAAGTTGCTATCATGCACAACTAGTTATTCTCTCTACTCTCTAGGTTGAGTTCCCTTACAGTCTTATAAGTCTAGCAGGTGTTGGACCCCTTGGATAGATAGGGTCTGTGTGCCTCCTTAACTTGGGATCTAGAGATAGCTTCCCTATGTCAATCATTGGGGAAGATGAGAGCGAGTCTGAGCTATAGTGTTCTCTACTATCTTTTCTATACTTTATAGTCACCTAATTTGCAGTTTCTCAACTTCTTCTCATTCTATATTTCTGGTTTTGATTGAGTTTATTTAGATTTTCTTTGAGCTTAATTTTGCTAATAACTCAACTTGAACTAGATTTTTGCTTAAAATGGATTCACTTGTTGAGGGAGAGTTTGAGGATCTGCTTCATGCATTGCATATAGACTTTATTTTCTGTATTATGAGCTTTGGCTATTATGCAAATGAGCTATTATTTATACTATGCACCTTGCTGCTTTTCTAAACAAAAATGCTAGCTTAGATATGTCCAAGTTCATTTTGATTTATCTTGCTAAGCTTGTTAAAATCTGAAAATGAAAGTTTTAAAAGAAAACTTGATGAAACATGGTACTTTTACTTGTTATGTTTCTTCTCTAGGTGTATGTGTCATTATTTATGAAATTTTGGATTTCTACTAGAGTCCCTATAGCAACTTAGGTGAAGCTAGGTAGATCCACACTCGAGACCTTCATATGCTCATAAATCTATGTGCTAAATTGAAAACAAAAAATTGACTCTTTTTGTGTAAATTGATCTCAACACCTTACATTCATAAGACTACTTTCCATTGCACTTAGGATGAACTTGGAATGTATCGTGCATGACCAAGACCATTCTCTTAAGGGTTTTTCTTGAGATGGTCGACTATGGCTTGAGTCAATCACTTAAAAAATATAAATAAAAAACATAAATGGGTAAATAATACAAATAATGTTACACTTTTGCACCCACTATGTCATTTAAAATCTTAAAGAAAAATTTGCATTGAAGATAATTGAGCTCGAAGGACCTTCTATGCACTTCTAGCTTTCCCAATGTGTTGAGTAGGTTGAACTCTAGGTTTTCCATTTGATCCATTATATGGCTTTACTTCTGGTTTAGAAACTATGCTAAGTGTTGTAATTGTTAAATCATGCAAAAAAAATGGCATAGTTTTATTTGTGCTTGCTAAGCAAACTTGACATTTGCATTTGGGCATATCTTAGTTTAGCATAATGTAAACTTGAGTATCTTGGTGTCATACTTTGTATATATGGTCACTTGGATAATTTTCAAAGTTCTTTTAGGATGCATTTCAAGCATACATGTGTAAAGGGGAGAAAACGCCATCTTGATGCCTATATTGCCAAAAGGGGGAGAAAACTTAGAAAAGGCATCATTAAAAGATAAAAATATGGATGCATCTTAGTTCTTATGATCTTGGTAAAAATTACTAATTCTTAGGATCATAAGTATACTTGAGCTTTTTATGAGTTTTTATTGGATTTTAGAGCCTTTGTGGAAAACTTGCTCTTTCTTTTATTTTGCTCTAAAAATCCTTCTAGCCAACTTGGTTATGATCTTATTTCTTTCTCTTTAGACCAAGTTTGGCTTTGCATTTAAATTACTTTCTTCCTCTCTCTCTTTCAAACTCAAATTTATGCCTTTTGGGTGTTTGTCAATATACTCATCAAGGGGAGATTGAAAGACCATGTGGAGGTCTAAACTTGTTAGTGATGAGTTCTTGACTATGTTTAAGTATGAGGTGCTTGAGTTTGAGTTTGATTTGAATTGAATTTTAAAAATGAAGCAATTTGGATTTTGCTTGCCAAGAGTGGCACTACCAACCTCGGGAGGCGGTACTGCCAACCAAGGGGTGACAGTACCGGTCGAGGGGAGTGGTAGTTATTTTCAGAGAGAGGTCTTCGCTGGGACTTCAGAGAGCGGTAATTATTTTTTAGAGAGAGGACTTCGTTGGGACTTCATTGGAGTGGTACTAGCGGTAGTACTAGATTTATTGCTTATCAATTTGGACACTATGTGATGGGTTTTCCTTATTTTTACCGAGGCAGAGGATCACCGAGATTAGCGAGGTGAGTCGAAAGTCCAAACGGTCGAGGATTGCCGAAAGATGCTTGAGTCTATTGAGTGAATGTTGAGTTTGAATTTTAAAATTGTGTGAGATTTATTGAGTTTCGGGTTAGCCCATATATGATTGAGTGAGTCAATCCTAACCCTTGATGGAGATCTTTCGGGTAGGAGGAACTTATCTAAGGGTGGAGGGTGACTCAAGAGTAGTATAAATAGAGGGGTAGGGTAGCCTTCCCTCTTTTGAAGGTTTTGAGGTTTTTGTGCTCCTTTGAGTTTTGCTCACTTGTTTGTGAGGCTTTGTAAACCTCCCTTCCAGAAATAAAAATATAATTTCCTCTCAATTCTGAATTTACTTTCTGTATTTACATTATGTCTTTAAATTTCACAATTTACGTTATTGCAATTTACTTTTCGCACATTTGGATTTGCCTCTCCTCCTTCTAAATGCTTGTGGATCTTATGCCAAGGATGAATGATTGATGGATGAGTCTTCTTCAGACTATATCGCAATCATCTAGGCAAGTCTTGTGCTCTTTTTTTTGTAAGAAATAGATTTTTATTCTTGAGAGGATCAATCTTGGAAGATTGGGTTTTCGGGTGTTCTTGTTTTATGTTCTAACTTGCTATGATATGTGAAAAGCCATCTAGGATCATCTTGATCATTAAGATTCCACGAGCTAGCTAAGAACCAATTTTTTATTTTTGTTCTTGAACCCGTTCTTGTGCACTCTTCTGTAAAATTGAAAAGGTCAGAACTTTGACGTCGATTCTTGCAATCAAAGGTTGGAATAGGTTCCTAACATCCATAGAAAGGTGTCCACAAAGTTGCACAAGGTTTGGATCAACCGATCAAAAGATTCATCAATTTTCCTTTTTGAGTTGGGCTAATTTTTGCTGTTCATCGCACTACTGATTTTTCTGTAGCTACAGTAACCCCGTCAGTACCGCTACAATACCCCCAATAGTATCGGGCTATTGTTCATCTAGTAGTACCGGGGTATTTTGCGGTACTACCTGAAGGGAACGCGTAGGCTACACTAGCCGAAAACAAAAATTTCTACGCATTCAACCAGGATACATGCGAGTAGGAGATCATGGATCATTACCCTTGGAGCACGTTAGCAGTGGAAGGAGAGTGGGTGAAGCGTCCCCGCGTACTCCAAAGTACAGTAGTAGATGCCGGAGTTGATCGTCTCCTCCTTGTGATCGCGCACGCAACGCTGTAGAGGAAGTAGACGTTCTTGCCGATCAGCGCCAAGGCAGATGCAACAACGCCTCTACGGTATCCACACGTCTAGGGGTGGAAAGCCATGCGCTGATGTGCTAGCACCACGCGCGCGACGGCTATGGTTTTGGCAAGGAGAGGGGAGTCGGTGACTAGGGTTTCGTGGTGGAAAACACGTTCATATGCAGCGCCACCCCACGCCCCCTTTATATAGAGCGCACGCTAATGGGCCTTCTATGATAGAAGCCCATTAGGAACCTCGTCCCCGCAGATCCATATCCGTGAAACCCACTAATGGATTCTAATCCATTTCGGCATGTTCCAACCCGTTAAGTGTGCGACCCGTTAGGTTCATGCGCAAATGGTCTAGACCACTAGACAACAGCGGTTCCTAGCAGGACATGTTGTCCCCCGAATGCACAGAGTGATCGTATCGGCTGAACCTTGATATACTCATGTACCGATCCTTTTGCCACGCGATATCAGTCAAACTCAAGGCAAGATGCATGCCATCCTTGTGATAGCTCGACCCATTTACTCGTCAATGTAATGGATATGAAAATGTGATTAACTCTTTAATCACATTGGCATGGCCATGCACTTTCCCAATCCATCCACACCGAGGGTCCCAGAGATATCTCTCCCATTATCTAGGAGGGGAAAATCCCATCTTGATCTTTTACATCCCATGTCGTGTTTCATGGCATACCCATAAGCTACCTTTATAGCAACCCTTTTACAGAGTAGCGTTTGATAGCCCCAAAGTATACAACTACACACGATGGGAATCAATAAGGATCTTAGGTCAAAGGATCATATAGGTATATCACTCGAGACTACAAACTGATGGCATATTAAGGATAACAATCTAGCAGTGTCTCGAAGTAGGTCTATTCAACCCCATATTCTCTAACATGTGCCCACATAATTGATTTAATATCTCCATACCTATGGTATGTGATACTTTACCATCAATCAATACATGTGCTAGTCAAAACATTATTGTTCCATATAATGATACGAGACCAGGGAACATTTAGAATAATATCAAATGTACATTGTGTATCACAATCAAGTCATACTTGATGAACAAAATAATGGCATTTATTCATGGAACTGATGATGACTACATGAACATAAACATGTGATACAATCATCTCTCATGATCGCCTCTAGGGCATATCACTAACACTACCGCCCGAGGCTGAGAAATTTGGGTTTTTCGCATTCTTCGCTTTGCATTTTTGATGTGAGGATGTTGGTTGGATTGTTTTGAGTGAGGAAAAATTTTATTTTGGGATCATTCACCCCCTCTAATCGCCATCTTGATCCTTCACCTCCACTCAAATTGGCAGAAAAATCTAGCAAAGAGACAAGAATAGGAGAATGAGATGAGTTAAGATCTTATGATTAGTCAAGTTAAATTGTATTTAGAAAATAGCTTTTGAACACACCTAAGAGACAAACAGTCTATCTAGGGCAAAAACTTATAGTTAGTATGGCTCTGATACCACCTCTATCGGGACTCGAATATGTAAATCCAGACCCTTTGTGTATATTACATTAGTCTAGGATCACGCTAGTGCATACAAGCTCAACATAGATAAATATCATAAGCATGCACAGCAAAAACATAATAAAAGACTTCATATATTAAATTTAAACTTATTAACTGACCTTATGGTTGACTTTTACATGACTAAGCCATGTAGAGCTAAACTATAAATATTAAAGTAAACTGCAGTAGAAAGAAAACATAGATAAACTCCTCATTATGCCACAGGCAACTGATAAGGCTCGCACTCTAAACATTCGTCTCCTCCAAGAACGCCTTCTCTAAAGCTGGTGTAGACTTCTTTTTAATTGATGATTTTGTTTTTGGTAAGGGTAAGTAATTAAAGTACTCAACAAGTTGTATACATAATGCAATTCTAACGTAACTATATGCAAGGCTTATTCCAATGGAATGGCTAATATTGTTGTTTTGTAGTAAAGCAACATTTACAAATGAATATGGTAAATAAATTGAAATGACAGTAAAACAAATAATAATAATAACTTTCAGAAGTTTCTCAAGATTAAATTGGCATACACCCCTAAATTATATTCCAAACTTTCAATACCACACTGCCTCCATTTCTAAGTTTTATTTTATAAAATCCAACCCTTGATGGTAATTCTCAAGCATTGCTCAATACCACGGGCACGTCTATTCGAATAAATTTTACACTCTGTAAAGGTTATGTTATTTACCCACAAGATACAATCAACCCACCACGTCTGCCATGACTTACCATACAAAAATATGCGATTGAGCGATCATAACAAAGCCTTGACAATACTTTGCCTTAACCTAGTACTACCCACTAAGATTTCAACACTAAAGAGTTATACCACCACAACAGGGCTCCACTCTTGTGTAATGTAAGTTGAACCGTACACCCAGGACTCACACCACCACTAGTAGTACCTAGTTAAGACATTGCAAATTAGTTAGCTAGGTTTGTTCCATTCTAGAATGTGGCTACTTGTTTGGCCTAGTTCAAAGGCTTACAAGGTTAAGTCCTTAGGTTGACTGAAGCAAAACTTCCCACAACCCAACTGTCTCACTAACCAACCTTAGCACCCTACCCTTGTCACTTGCCTCAATCTAAATTATTTACTACCCCAGTTGATTATCATGCAATATGTGCCATCAACAAATCAACATCGTTGTGTGATAATCTCTTGTCAACACAACTCAACATTATTGTGTGATAACACCTGACACATCAATTTCATAAACATGTTCTATATTCCATTAATCAACATTAATTTGATATTCAAAAAGACATGAGTTTAACGTGGAATGTCTATGCAAAACTAGGCACAATCTATCTAACCAACGTTGGTATCTTTTAGCAACCAACTGATAGTGAACCATCCTAGGGTGATAAATAATTATGGCATATAAATGGCAAGATAAGTATAATCCAATTGGGTAGCATAACTAGATCCTAAACTAATTTGAAATAGTTCTAAGCATAAAATAAATGCAGTAGATTAAAACAATATAAAATTTGTAAAAATGGGTTCAACATCATTAAAGCATAACTTTCCTTAGAAAAGCCCTTGTTCCTACTTTGGACTTTGCTCTTGAGTCAGTGGTTCACCCTCGGACACTCCGAGCACTTCGACATCTACACGAATCGAGACAAATAAATAAATATTAAAATAGGGAGAAAACAAGCTTCAAAAATAAATAAAATTCATCATTAAATAGTTCTCAATTTTAAAAATTTTAGAAATTTGAATTGTCTCAATCGGAGCTCGTATGAAGAAGAACGGGCTCTCAAAATATTTGAATAAAAGAAAAATCAAAAAATAGAAAAATCAATATTTTCCCAAATTATTTTTCCACTGAAAATCTTATTTATTGCGTCATCTAACATCAGCACCCGAACCGGGCCAATCTCTGGCCGACATGTGGCTCCAACCTATGGACCTAGTCACGGAACTCTCTAGTCCACGATGAACCCGATCCATAGGATATTGACCGATGGTTGACGCATGGCCATGGCAGACATAGACAATGACGTCACTTAGTGACACAAGCGTGACGCAAGCAGACATGCAGACCAGACGTAGGCATGACACATGGTAGAACACGAAGTTGGCCACGTGGCGAACATCCGACGGCCCTTGTAGGATTTGACAACTGAGAGTTGGCGATGGAGACGACGGCACTACGATGGCGGCACTCACCAGATGCGATGAAGATGATGAGCCCAATGACACTACAACCACTCCTTGGTGATGTTGTTCCTCGAATCTGGTAGATCTTGATGCGAAACTCGATGGTGTCCTTGGCGATAGTGGAATCCAAGCGACGTCTATGGAATCTGGGACAAACTGCGATGACGCACCGATCTACTGTGGTGAGCTCACACGATTGCTACACGATGACTTGGGCAACGTTGAGCCAGGAAAAAATACAGCAGAGGATGGGGATCCTCGTGGGATGCGCGGTGCATTAAATTGGCCCTCATAGGGTGTGCTTGAACTGGACATGGACATTGAGACCGACGATGGCATGGCTCCAAGTTCGCATCGGAGATGAACCACATGTCACGATCGACAGATAAGATACACGAACAAGGCGCAATCTGGTACGCACAAGAAGATCGATGGCCAAGATCAGATGAAGTTCCAAATCATTACAATCAATCACATGCTTCCGATCTTGATGCAATAGCTCTAAAGCATTAGGGTTTCCCGAGTTCATCTCGATAGTCCGATCTAACATCAATGATCAGAGATCTAGGGTTTTCGGGCGAACAGCCAAACCGATCGTACTAGGTTGCACAGAACTTGGGCTGGGACCAATAATGTTCAAACTTTTCTCAAAAGATTTTCTATTCAACTTAATACAAGAAAATATAATAATCCAAATAAAATAGTAAAAATCTCAGAAAAATTCTAAAATATTTTAAGACATTTAAAACTCTATTAAAATATTTTATCAAAGGTTTGTTTAAACTTTCCACAGAATTAAATAACATCCATATTGAACATAATTCAAAAATACCAAAATAAATTTCAAAAAATTCTAAAAATTTAGAAAATTCATAAAATATACAAATAACCATTTTAAAATAATTTGAGCCAAAAATTAGGATGTTACAATACATGTACCTGTTTGTCCGTCGGACAAAGTTTAGCCTCACAAATATGTCCGCGGGCAACAAAAGAGGAACATACCCATCTCTATTAGGATTTTTACCTACGGGTACACGGGTAATCAGGTAAGATTGCCATCCCTAGTTATGCTGTAACAATAGCACCACCGCCTCGCTCCCAGCTTCTATGCCACGCGTGTACTGTAAGGCTTTAAATAGCTCATGTGAGCCTCAATCTACTTGCTGTCTTCACCGAAGCTACCATCTCTGCGCCATGCAAGCTCATCGGAGTGGAAGAAGACATCATCACTATTGAAGTCCTTCCCAAGCTCTTTTTGTCATCATTCTCTTCCTATAGTGAGTCTCCACCCTCGCTGACCTCTCCATCGTCCTCGTCGTGCCACCTACAACCCACGTAGACTCAAGCTCGTCCATCATTATTTCCCTGTTACCTCTTCGCCTCCCTTTGTCAGCCGAACACTATTTCTTTTCCTCACTAGGTCACCATCTCTAGTGACCATCGGGTCATGTGCGTCACCGCACAAAGTCCTTCATCAGCACCATTTCTAGATACACTATACAGAGCCCTGAATGGTGCCATCTTGATGCTGTTGTGTCGCCAACCAAAATCGTGCTGCCGTTGTAGCCCGAGCCATGCTGACACCACCGCTGACAACACCCATGATGTCATTTGCTGAGTCAGCGTCCGCGTCACCCACCACCGGCCATGTTAGCACTTGTCGTCTAAGTGGTTGTCCCAATCAGTGCATATGTGGTACACCGAAAACCCTAGATTCAAACCTCGAGTTAATGACATGTGGGCCCCCACATATCATATACTCTAACCCATGAACCCTGTCCATTTAACAGTCTCTAATCCTTTTCCTAATTTTCCTTATTTCTAAAATTCCATAAATTTAGTGGACCCCACCTACCAAGCACTCAAGCCTTGTGCATGGAGTCTACCATGGACTAGAACTATACTATGGACCCAGTCCATAAACCAAGGGCCTACACATCAGCCTCTAGCCCTTTTTATTTATTTAAACCGGAGGGAATATTCTTTGAAATATTCTCTTTTCTCTCTCATTTACTCTCAACAAATCTTTCGAAAGCTCATTCTACCTCATACAAATTCCATTTGAACCCATTCAAGTTTTTAAATTAATCTAAAATTGAGCCTTATCTTTCAATACCATGTATTTACAATTTGGTGTTTACTTGTTTTTGCCTTTTTTAGTTTTGTTTGTTTTGATCTTTCTCTCTCATTAGACATAGACATCCGAAAGTTGATCGAAGGAGCCGAAGGGTAAGGAAGTTGAAGATATAAGATAATGTGATCAAAGATACAGAAGCAACAACATACTAAGAGCAAGGCAAGTTGTACTTAACCATATTGCACCCAACTTACAAAATTACTTTGTCAAGCACATCATGGATGGTTCTCATTTTAAAATCCAATGTGTACACCTGCACCCGTTCGTTGTGTGTGGATATTCATTGTGTGAAATAAGGGTGTAGGGAGGTTACCGGGAAGGCCAATCGTTGGGGTAGAGTTTCTAAAAAGCCTTGCCATGATTTTCACTGCCACACACCCAAAGAAGTGTGTGTATCGTGTGGCAATATGAGATGATCGTGTCTTGAAAGAAAAGCTATATGACCTTTGCAGAGTGTTAATCAAATATATTCAAATAGTTGTGTCCATGGTCATAGTGTGCTTAGAGATTTTACACAAAAGGATAGTTTTCATAAATTAAAACTAGGAAGGTTGGTTGTATGGATCACTAGTTAGCCTCTATGGAGCTTTGTGAAATTTAGAGAAATATCTTTTTAACTTATTAGTAGTATTGTTATTTGTTTTACTTATGCTTTTAGTCTATTTATTGTATATAAATTGAATTGTTGCTTTATGCAAAAATTAATTGTGTCAGACATTCTTTGGAGTAAACCTTGCATGTAGTTATATTTGACTTGCATTCTATGGTATAAATTGTAGAGTACTTTATGTACTCACCCTTGTTACAAACAATGTTGCTCAGTTGCTAATGACATTCATTAAGATATCATTGGTCATTGAGGACTACTTTGAAGATCATGGAGAGCTAGGACGCACTACCTCAATCGATTACTTGTGGGTATATGGTTCACTTGAAGATGTTTTGTTTCCTCCTCCTACTATTTATTTGAGTTGTTCACCTTGAGAGGCATGAATTGTAAGCTTTGATCATAAAATCGCTACTGATATTTAATGTTAAATGCTTCTTTCTTAGTTATTCTGCATATGAAACAATATTTCATCAATGTTGCCACTGTGTGCACTAGCGTGATCTTAGACTAATACAATATACACAAATGGTTCGGATTTGTATATTCAAGTCCACATAACACACTATGTTCCAACACCTTCAAATTTGAGAACACACAAAGTAGTTGCAAAATAAAACATCCAATTCACATTGAAAGTTAAGTTATAGTTAGTTAAAAGTAAAGCAACATTTGAGCTAGTTTTTTAGCATGTGATCGTGTTATTGGTCCTTGAAACATGTTTGGAGACTCGTCATGAACACTGGAAGAAGATGGTCAAGATGATGTTGGTGTAGTTAAAGGAATACCCAAATCACATAATAATTCTACCATTGTGGTAGTAAAGCAAGAAATTGGAGATAAAACAGGCCAAGAAACTCAAGTCACTGATAATTAATACTCAGTACAAAATCATGAATCATTTGTGCCAAGTATTACATGATAATTGTAGCCTTTTCACCGATTTAGTGATTTGCATTGCATAAGAGTATAAGAGTATAAGACAACCAACAAACGTACCAGGACTTCATGATAGTAATTTGAGAATGATTTTGCCTAGTCTTTGTATGCTGCTCATAATTGCATTATTGATTTATTTCCCTCCTTTAAGACATATGTTGTAGAAAATTACTATTAGCTAAAATGGAAAGGTTGTTGAGATTCAAAGAAAACATTTCGTAACTGACATAGATGGTGCTTGCGCTAGACCTCAAAAGCTCGCAAACTACTGATTAGTATAGACCAAATGGATGTCTATATGCTTTTTTGTTTTTCAAGATTGTCATGTTTCATAGCTGGCCTCTTGAACCATCTACACAAAGCAGACATGAGAACAACAAGAGGGTGAAGCCATAATCAAACCAACCTAAGGGCCTGTTTGGTAGAGCTCCGATTCGAATTCTCTGAAATCAAACTTGTAGGCTAAAATAAAGTGAATTAAGTTTATATTTTTGGTCTAAAATGTAAACAAGATGATCTATTTAAACACTCTTAATGTACTCACGACGACTTCACGAATCTGGAGAAGTTAGAATTTTCGACTTCACGATTCACGAACTGAGAAAGCGAATCGCCAAACACACCCTAAGAGGCAATAACTAACATTGCCATCTAACATCATCGACAATTTGACAAGGCCGATTGATCGATCTAACCACCACCCAAGGGTGTCATTAAATCAAAAGTGGACATTGTGTTCATTAAACCGAGGGAAATAAATTTCACACTCAAATCAATCCTATTCTAAGCGAATTCAACCAAAATAACATTGTTTATGTCAATCAACCATCTAATTTTGATTTTGATAACTCTCTAATTAACAATCCATCTTACATAGCACTTGAGAGGTCAGATATCGGAGGTGAAATCAAAATCCCCTTAATTTGATGACACATCCTACAACTTTATGTAAAGAGCAAATCTTATCAATATGTAGCTATATCGTGAGATCGATAGAAATAGTGGAAACGAATCGGCAAATTTGGTAATTGTGAAGGGAAATTTATCCGATAGAGATTTGGGATTGCAATCAAGAAAAGCAGAGGGATTGGGAAGGGAAATTATCCCACATAACCTAGATTGGGGATTGCAAAATAGAGAGAGATGTACCGTTTGACACCAATGAGGGCATGGGCTGTGACTCTGACGGGTAGATCATGTGCTCCGCTGACATGTGGAACAGGGAGACAAGTTAGTGCTCGTGATAGGAGACAACTCACAGTTGCTGCGATGGCGCTGGTGCCCGAAGCCACGAGGTTGAGCAAGCCAGCCACTAAGGAAGCCTCAATCTCGTCATATTCGAGGTCGAGGAAGCCATTGTTGCTGTGGTCCGTCATGGACACTCAGAGAACCACTATAGGAACGCTCGATCTGGCTCTCCGACAGCTGGATCTGGTCAAACCTGGCTGGATCCAAATGCTAGCGAGATGGATCTGGCCAGATTGATGAAGAACGCCTTGGTGGAAGGAGGTGGAGGTGGAGAAGGCAGGAGGGCACCATTGGAGGTGAAGATGACGTCGTGTGATCGTGTCTACATGGTGAGATGATGGCTGTGGGGAGAGGGGAAGAGGGAGTGGATGCCATAGGCTATTGTTGTTGTAGGGGATAGTGGTGGTAGGGGCGAGGTGGAGTGCCCACAGAGGAGTGGCTGAGTAGCAGACTAGTAGGCGGTATAGGCGGTGCGAGGATTGGCGAGCCGACGAGCAGTAGGGTGCCATGAGGATAGGGCAGGCCAACGACAATAGGGGCCGGGTAGGGTGTGCTAGGTATGGTAGGGGCTGACCACCACAGCCATTTGTGACACCATGGTATAATGAGGGAGCATAAGATCGGGTGGGCTAGTTTTTTTTTTTGAGGCGGTGTTTTTAGAGCTGGTTGAGCATCTCCAGCAAGGACCCCTAAAACAGGGCCCTTATTTTGGATTTAGGGACTCCCCTATTTTTGGGGCCCTGTTTTGAGCACAAGTCAAAGAACATCCCTAAATCTCGGCCCTATTTTCCTTTTTTTCTCCTATTTTGACAATCCGCTATGTATAATCTTCATTTGACACCACTAAAATTCAATCAAAATATTTGTAATACATAAAACATAAGCATATTAACATTTACAATTTAAAAACATGATATTTAAAATTTAAATTTAAAATTTTCAAAACATGATATTTAAAATTTAAATTTAAAATTTTCAAAATTTTCAAAGAGATGCAGATGCAACAGTTGCAACTCATCCGGCAAAAACACGCTTTCGGTGCAGTGAACTAATGCAAGCCATTCTTCACTTAACTCCTTATTTTAAGGTTTAGGGGCTGGTTTAGGGGCTACTAGGAATTTGAATGAGGAGCCAAATTTAGGGGCCTCTAATTTTAGGGTTGGATTAGGGGCCTCTTTGGACCTGTATTTTTACTAAACTCCCTATTTTAAGGTTTAGGGGCTGGTTTAGGGGCTCTACTGGAGATGCTTATTTTAAGGTTTAGGGGCTCTACTAGAGCATCTCCAGCAAGGGCCCCTAAAACAGGGTCCTTATTTTGGATTTAGGGACTCCCCCTATTTTTTGGGGCCTTGTTTTTAAGCACAAGTCCGAGAACATCCCTAAATCTCAGCCCTTATTTTACTTTTTCTCCTATTTTGACATATCCGCTATGTATAATCTTCATTTGACACCACTAAAATTCAATCAAAAATATTTGTAATACATAAAACATAGGCATATTAACATTTACAATTTAAAAACATGATATTTAAAATTTAAATTTAAAATTTTCAAAACATGATATTTAAAATTTAAATTTAAAATTTTCAAAATTTTCAAGAAGAGATGCAGATGCAATGAGCTTGCAACTCATCCAAAGAAAGACACGCTCATTGAAAGTTAAGTTATAGTTAAAAAGTAAAGCAACTTTTGAGCTAGTTTTTTAGCATGTGATCGTGTTATTGGTCCTTGAAACATGTTTGGAGACTCGTCATGAACACTGGAAGAAGATGGTCAAGATGATGTTGGTGTAGTTAAAGGAATACCCTAATCACATAATAATTCTACCATTGTGGTAGTAAAGCAAGAAATTGGAGATAAAACAGGCCAAGAAACTCAAATCACTGATAATTAATACTCAGTACAAAATCATGAATCATTTGTGCCAAGTATGACATGATAATTGTAGCCTTTTCACCGATTTAGTGATTTGCATTGCATAAGAGTATAAGAGTATAAGACAACCAACAAACGTACCAGGACTTCATGATAGTAATTTGAGAATGATTTTGCCTAGTCTTGTATGCTGCTCATAATTGCATTATTGATTTATTTCCCTCCTTTAAGACATATGTTGTAGAAAATTACTATTAGCTAAAATGGAAAGGTTGTTGAGATTCAAAGAAAACATTTCGTAACTGACATAGATGGTGCTTGCACGAGACCTCAAAAGCTCGCAAACTACTGATTAGTATAGACCAAATGGATGTCTATATGCTTTTTTGTTTTTCAAGATTGTCATGTTTCATAGCTGGCCTCTTGAACCATCTACACAAAGCAGACATGAGAACAACAAGAGGGTGAAGCCATAATCAAACCAACCTAAGAGGCAATAACTAACATTGCCATCTGACATCATCAGCAATTTGACAAGGCTGATTGATCGAATCTAACCACCACCCAAGGGTGTCATTAAATCAAAAGCTGGACATTGTGTTCATTAAACTGGAGGGAAATAAATTTCACACTCAAATCAATCCTATTCTAAGCGAATTCAACCAAAATAACATTGTTTATGTCAATCAACCATCTAATGTAATAATTTTTTGATAACAGTACTCTCTAATTAACAATCCATCTTACATAGCACTTGAGAGGCTGCATATCGGAGGTGAAATCAAAATCCCCTTAATTTGATGACACATCCTACAACTTTATGTAAAGAGCAAATCTTATCAATATGTAGCTATATCATGAGATCGATAGAAATGGTGGAAACGAATCGGCAAATTTGATAATTGTGAAGGGAAATTTATCAGATAGAGATTTGGGATTGCAATCAAGAAAAGCAAAGGGATTGGGAAGGGAAATTATCCCATATAACTTAGATTGGGGATTGCAAAATAGAGAGAGATGTACCGTTTGACACCAATGAGGGCATGGGCCACGACTCTGACGGGTAGATCATGTGCTCCGCTGACATGTGGAACAGGGAGACAAGTTAGTGCTCGTGATAGGAGACGACTCACAGTTGCTGCAATGGCGCTGGTGCCCGAAGCCATGAGGTTGAGCAAGCCAGCCACTAAGGAAGCCTCAATCATCGTCACGTTCGAGGTCGAGGAAGCCATTGTTGCTGTGGTCCGTCATGGACACTCAGAGAACCACTATAGGAACGCTCGATCTGGCTCTCCGACAGCTGGATCTGGTCAAACCTGGCTAGATCCAAATGCTAGCGAGATGGATCTGGCCAGATTGATGAAGAACGCCTTGGTGGAAGGAGGTGGAGGTGGAGAAGGCAGGAGGGCACCATTGGAGGTGAAGATGACGTCGTGTGATCGTGTCTACATGGTGAGATGATGGCTGTGGGGAGAGGGGAAGAGGGAGTGGATGCCATAGGCTATTGTTGTTGTAGGGGATAGTGGTGGTAGGGGCGAGGTGGAGTGCCCACAGAGGAGCGGCTGAGTAGCAGACCAGTAGACGGTATGGGCGGTGCGAGGATTGGCGGGCCGACGAGCAGTAGGGTGCTACGAGGATAGGGCAGGCCAACGACAATAGGGGCGGGGTAGGGTGTGCTAGGTATGGTAGGGCGACGACCAACAGGCCGGCCCTGACACCATGGCGGGGCTGAGGGAGCATAAGATCGGGTGGGCTAGTTTTTTTTTTTTTTTTTTGAGACGGTGTTTTTAGAGCTGGTTTCTTAGGTGGGTGCAGAGAGGAGGGTTGGATAATCGTTCTGGGGTGGGGATAAATAGTATTAGTTAAGATTAACGGTAGCTCAGTTCTAAAATCTTCTCGAAAAGAAAATGGGGACGAGCGTCCGCCTCTCTGTACTCCCCTATGCGTTTGACTTTGACGGGCAAGGCAAACCCGAACGGCACGACGACGCGACACCTATTAACGAATAGCCTTGCTCGGTTCCGCGTCCGCCCCTTCTCCCGTTCACAGTCCCCCTCTCCTCCTCCTCGGCCAGGTACGGACCCTCTCGCGCTCCTCAATCCCCCTCGTATCCTGCGCGATTCGGCCGCAGTGCCCACCCAATTTGTCGACCTCCGCTGGGAACCCCCTGATCCGGCGCGGTTTCTCGCGCCCCCCGGCCGTGATTTGGTCGGGCTCCTAGGGATCTTTCCCTCTTGTTCATCCACTTCTTGATTTGGTTGCGGGTTTTCTATCTGCGGGCGCGCGCAAGTTTTTCCTGGGGTTTCGATTGATCGGCTTGGGCGGTGGTACTTGAGGTCGGTGCCTCGGTGGGTGGATTTTTTTTCTATGTTTTCTTATGAAATTGGGGCCTAGGGTTTGGGATGCTGCTTTTGCGAGGCAATAGTTCGAGTGAGGATTTAGGGTTTTCTTTTTCTTTTTTTTTAGGGGTACAAGGACACACCGCACGCATACGCTATACGCACACCCCATACGCACACATGAGTGTCCGCTGCACATGACAAGGAAATTTTTTGGAGACCCCAAGCCCTCTGGAGCACAGGAACATCCCGTTCCACTGAAGGTGCATGCGTGTGTACCTACTTTTATTTTTTCCTCTATCCGAGACACTAGCCCGGACAGAAATTCGAGCGCGCTCGATCGAGCGAACACGGGTGGGCCACACGCTTCACCTGGCGCACGCACCAACAATCCCCAGTTCTCATTTAGGGTTTTCTTTTGATGTAGAGGATTTGGGGTTTTACGGTCCCGGAAGCTTACCCAGTGATCGAAACATGGCTGCTGCTTGCTGTTTAGGCTAGATTTTTTCTTTCTTCGTAAGGCTATGTTAAATATTTAAGGACAGCCTCTTGTGATGCCATGTGTATCTTCTCGGTTCATCCCTCTTCCCTTCACGCATCATCAACCCCTTCCTCTCTTAACACAAAAAATTCAAACCAGAAAATTTTAGCTTCAATTCAAATTGGAATAATTCAATTTGGGAAATTTCAACTCGAAAAAAATTTTAACTAGGCAAAATTTTAATTTTAGAAATTTTAAATCTGAAATTTTCAACTTGGAAAAATTCGAATTGCTCGAAAATTTTTGAATCTGGAAATTTCATTCGAGAACTTCCAACTTGGAAAATTTCAACTCGAGGAACTTTTAACAGGGAAAATTTCAACTCGGGAAAATTTAAGTCGAGAACTTTTAACTAGGAAAATTTCAACTCGAATAATTTCAAATCAAAAAAATTTCAAGTGAGGAAATTTCAGAACAGGAAATTTTAAAGCTTTTTGGTTCGAAAACTTTCTATTCAATTTTTTTAGTTCAAAAACTTTCAGTTCAAAAAAGTCGATTCGAAAATTTCGATTTGATGGAAGTTTTGGTTTAAAAAGTTATGATTAAAAGTTTTGACTCAAAAAACTTTCGGTTCTTGGAAATAGTTAAAGAGGAGGGGTATAGCAGGAAAAGATTGTAAAAAGTCACCTGGAAATTGTAGAATGACATGTATTCTGGAACGTTGGGAGTACTTATTAAAAAGTTAAAGGAAATTTGAAAACAAAAACTTTTTTCAGTTTGAGTAGAAGGGAAAGGGGGAGGAAAGTGGGTTGAAGGGGATGCCGCAAAGTGTCACGATAAGAGAGCTTTTGAGGAGGAAGGGAAGTGTGGGAAGGAAGGAGGTGCTACCATATGTCACAACAAGAGGGCGTCCCTCAAATTAGCAATTCTGATATTTCTATGTGCAGTGTCTCTGGTGCACCTGTGTGTTTTTCCCCCTCTGCAATTTGGTTTAACACATGGTTCTTTTCCTGTGCAGCAATCTAAACCAATGCATGCTTGATTGATGATGACTGTTCCGATGGATAAAGCTGCTGCTTCCCCATCACCGAGTGAGCTCGCACAGCTCCTCTTCAAGAAGGTTTGTTCTTTCTGTGAGTTTTGTCAACCTGCATTGTCCATAAGATTTTTTTTAAATTAATGCTGCATTATGTGTTATTCTGTCTTGGCTCCCAGTGGTACTATGCCCATTGATGGCTTCTTACCTTTTATTTATTTTTTACTGCATTCGTCCTGTGGTGCTACTTAGCTTGCAATATGATTGTTGGCTATGTTGTATGCGTGCTTGAGTGGTAACTGGTTTGTCATACGAGGATTTTATTAATGCTAGAGCTGCAGATGACCATTTTACTTGTTTAGTGCTGAGACGGTTTTCATGTAGGGTTGTCATGGGAATAATTGGTTTGGGTGTTTCTCCTAGGCTTGTTTTCTTGAATGTTTCATTAGGCGTTGGTTAACAGGTCCATTACATTCTATATTGCTTATGTCTAGTAAGTAGACATGGCTGGCACTTCTTTTTTCCTTAACTGAAAATTTGAAATGTTCTGTGTAAATGATTCACAAAGTCAGCTGTTTAATTTGATGGCAACCATACACCCTTGTTTGTTAGATACAAACGAACTTGTATAAGTCCTTGATATGATATTTCCTAAAGGCACATAACTGTGAAGTGCATTTGTTATGGTGCTAGTTAGCAAATGCATATTCTAGAAGCTCCTATAGAATATCTGTTGCTATTTGTGGAGTCTGCAATATTGATCAATAATTACATGGGAGCAATACACATTATCTTCATAAATTCTGTTTGTTGTCATTTGGAAAATGTTACCTAAAGAACTTCTATGTAATCTAGTTTGCATAGTGGAATGCATGCTTCGTTGCTGTCTTGCGGTGTACTTGTATTTGACAAAGTTGCAGAGCACATTATGAACACATCAGAATAGTTAATGAAACTGATTTTTTTTTTAAGGAGACAACAATTTGAAATTTTACTCACCTCCCAGAAAATTATAAGGTGTGCACCTTTTTTGGGACATTTTGCATGCTGTTCTTAATATAGTACATTTAGGTATGTCAACCTTTTGGTAAGGTTAAGAGTGGATGTTGTGAACTAGCACAACAAGGGGGTAAATATCTGTTGGAAGTAGGGCGGGCAAAAAAGGCTTGTTAGGGTTTGAATCAAAATTTCTTCAATTACAATTTTTAATAGATTCAGAATTGAAATGAGTCCATTTTGAATAAAAAAAGTTAATAAGGCTCGGCTCGATAGTGGCTTGTTAGCTTGCATTTGAAATAATCACTTAAATGGTAAATAAAATGATTTTACGTTGAACTATGTTAATTTTAAAAGAAGCTCGATAATAGCTCGTTAAGCTCGATAGCCAGCCCTAGTTGGAAGGGGGTCGAAAGGTGACAACTTGAGGTAGGATGATGCTAGGCAAAGGAGGGCACCGATTGGGGAAGAACTGCCGACCAAGGAGAGCATGGTAGGGAGCTATTGGACTTGAGGGATATTGTTATTTCATCTTTTCTTGATTAAAGAAGGTACAATGCCAACCCTTTTATAGGGATAACTTGACCTCTAAGAAATAATATCTAACTTAAAGAAACAAATTATCTGAAGATAAGCTTCCAAACTAACCGCGGTAAACAATAAACGTGGTGCTAAAGTACCACGCGCAGTTGAGGACTTCGCGCATTATGATTTTAGAACTTTGATGTCCTTTGATTGATAAGAACTCAGATTGTAATGGCTATCTTTAACTTTCTGGTGAATGCATATTTCTGTTCCTTTCTATTGATTTACTGAAATTCTCCGTTTGGCCTTTCACACGGTGTTCCTTCTATTTCCTATAATTTGATCCAAATCATCATGTAGCTTTGCAGTTCTATAGGTAATGTTTATTGATAGTGATAATGATGTTATTTGTGCAGAATGCTGAACATGAAAGTTGTCTACGGAGGTCAGTGCAGTCAAAAGTCCCAGTCGATCCTAACATATGGTTTCAGATGCGTGAGAACTATGAGAAGATAATCCTTGCAGATCATGATTTTTCTGAAAAACATGAAATAGAATATCTCCTATGGCAGTTACACTACAAAAGAATTGAGGAGTTCCGGGTTCACATCTCTTCTGCAGCTTCCGATTCATCTGCAGTGCAGGGTGGAAAGAACAATGTCAACCCAGATCGGATCAAGAGGATCAAATCTACTTTTAAAAATTTCCTTTCAGAAGCAACTGGTTTCTATCATGATTTAATGCTGAAAATTCGTTCAAATCATGGTCTTCCTTTGGGCTACTTTTCTGAGGGTCCTGATAATTCAGTCATTCCTGATAATGATGATAAGAAAATGGTTGACATGAAGAAAGGCTTGATGTCATGCTATCGTTGTCTGATATATTTAGGAGATCTTGCCCGTTACAAGGGTCTGTATGGGGATGTTGATTCTGTGAGTCGTGAATATGCTGCAGCTTCTAGCTACTACAAGGAGGCAGCTTCTCAGTGCCCTTCCAATGGCAACCCACATCATCAGGTGTTTGGACATGGATAGTGTTTCTACAGCATTGTCTTTTGCACACATTGTTACATTTTCTCAAATGGTTATTTTTCTAATGAAGAAGTTTCTGTCATCTTGTTCAGCTTGCAATACTAGCATCATACTCTGGTGATGAGGTAACAGCTATCTATAGGTACTTCCGGAGTTTAGCAGTGGATAATCCTTTTTCTACAGCGAGGGAAAACTTGATTATTGCATTTGAGAAGGTATGGCGCCATATTCAATATATTGCTGTGATACTGCTATTTCTGTCATACGCTTGTTCTTAGTGTGATGATTTGTGTTAAATTTACTTATCCTCTTTGTCATCTATTGTAACGATATTGTGGGATGTTATCACGCTAGAAGGTAGATCTTGGTAGATTCCATTGTTTTAGCTCTATGTAGCAGAGAAGTTCCTTGGCTGTGTGGGTGGGATGCTCTAGTCCTATCTTTTTTTGGTTGTGGGATTCTTATGTCCATTTCATAGGATATGCTTTCCTTCTCGCCTACTGGGTTTATAGAAACAAGCTTTTCCTTCATGATTTGGCTACAGCCTTCTTTCATTTTATTGCATCTGTGGTGCCATGAGCACCACGCCCGCGCAGCCAGCATCTACACCAGCGACGAAGAGCCATGGATAGAGGGCGCCGTCAGAAGACGCCGCTAAGGTCTTGTGACGGCAGGCAGCATGTCTGCGCCAGCGAAAGCGGCTGCGGCATTACTGCCGGGCCATCGATTCGCCGCCTGGCTGCCTGCCGCGGCGAACCCGCATAATGGCCCACCATACGCCCGAGATCCGGCGGAGGAAGCGAGATCGAGCCCCGAGCCGCGGATCCAACCTTCCCAAGGCAGGAGGCCCGCCGGCAACAACTGCCGCTGAGGAGGGCGACGCTGACAGAGGATGGAGGAAGAGCAACTCCCACCGCCACCTTCCTTGCGCCATGTGAGCCTCTCGGCCGGGGCGCCGGCAAGGCGAGGCAGGAAGGAAGGCTGGCGGCGCGTTGTTCGGTTGATGCTTTCTAGCATCTGCTGCACATGATACATGAAGGAATAATATACTGTTGAACTGCAAGAAAGATAATTGTCATGATGATAGTGGTGGATCAGTGTCGTATGGCCTTGGGAGGAAGCTGGTGTCATAGTTTCTCTTACTATTTTTTGATGATCAGCTTTTTTATGTGCTTATCTATGCTGTGCAATAAGTTTCAAATTCTTATGGTTTAATATGCAGAATCGTCAAAGTTATTCTCAGTTACCGAGTAACAATAAGGTTGCCACTGCTAGGACATTGCCATTCAGATCAATTGGAAGGGGCAAAGGAAGGAGCGAGACAAGATTTAAGCCAAAAGGTGCTAGTACAGAAGCAACTTCAAAAGAGCAAGAGTGCAGCACTCCAGAAATACTAAAAGCTTTCTATGCTCGATTTGTTAGTTTACTTGGCATTATTTTCACAAGAACAAGGTACTTCATAAAATTTTCATGTTATCCCCCCCCTCCTCCCTCTCTCTCTCTCTCTCTCTCTAACACTTTTTTTTTGTCTTCTGATAGCTTGGAAACATTTGGGGAGCTGTCTGCTACAGTTATCAGCGATTTACACATTCTCCTTTCATCTGGCCCTGATGAGGAGCTTAATTTTGGTTTGGATGCTACTGAAAATGCGTTATCTCTTGTTAAGCTTATTGCCATCCTTATATTTACAGTGCATGATGTGAAGAAAGACTCAGATGGTCAATCGTATGCTGAAATTGTGCAAGCATGAGTGCTGCTTCAAAATGCATTTTCCACTGCCTTTGAGTTTGTTGGATACCTTCTGAAAAGATGCTTAGAGCTTCATGATGTTGCCTCCAGTATCTACCTGCCGGCCATTTTGGTCTTCATTGAATGGCTAGCATGCCACCCAGATTTTGTTGCTAGTTCTGAGATGGAGGAAAAGCAAGCTGATGCAAGATCTTTCTTCTGGAATCAATGTGTATCATTTATGAATAAGCTCATTTTGACAGGTCTTACACGTGTTGATGGTGATGATGACGAAAGTTGCTTTTTGACATGGGCATGTATGATGAAGGTGAGTTAGATGTTTGACTCTCACGATGATGATTCATGAGCTAGCCAATAGGCACACGATCATCAAGTCCATAGAGTGCATCTAAAAATGAGTTGTGTCGCCTAAGAAAAGCGAATCCAGCGAATCGATACTAAGATGACATAGGTCAAAAGAAATGTATGAACAACGCTAGAAAGAGATGAAAATTTGAAGCGAAGAGTAGTCACCGGTGACAACCCAAACTTGCTGACGAATGACAAAACAACCCACAAGGCGAGGACACCACGGGACAAAGTGGAAGCACCCAGACGACGACCGTGGCACCGTGGTTGTCACCATCGTTAGCTCAATGGCCAGCCAAGGCGTTAGCCCAAACACCGCCAACCTCACCATTGCGAAGAAGATTCACCCTTGAGCACCACGCCCGTAGCGCGAAGCTACACCAGCAAAGCAAGAGCCATGGATAGGGCGCGTCGCCGTCCGAAGCGCCGCTAAGTTGCGGCAGCGGTGGCAGTCTGCGCCAAGCGAAGCAGCTGCAGCATCAACTGCCAAGGCCATCCGATTCGCCATACCTGCGCGCGGCGGCGAACCCGCACAATGGCCACCCGCCCGCAGACAGATCCGGCGGAGGAAGCGAGATCGAGCCACCGAGCCGCGGATCCAACCTTCCCAAGGCGGAGGCCCGCCGGCAACAACGGCCGCGAGAGGAGGGGGCGGCGACGCGAGGATGGAGGAAGACAACTCCCCACCGCCACCTTCCTTGCGCGCTTGAGCCTCTCGGCGGGGCGCTCAGCAGCGGCGAGGCAGAAGGAGGAAGGCTGGCGGCGGTTGTTCGTTGATGCTTTCTAGCATCTGCTGCACATGATACATGAAGGAATAATATACTGTTGAACTGCAAGAAAGATAATTGTCATGATGATAGTGGTGGATCAGTGTCGTATGGCCTTGGGAGGAAGCTGGTGTCATAGTTTCTCTTACTATTTTTTGATGATCAGCTTTTTTATGTGCTTATCTATGCTGTGCAATAAGTTTCAAATTCTTATGGTTTAATATGCAGAATCGTCAAAGTTATTCTCAGTTACCGAGTAACAATAAGGTTGCCACTGCTAGGACATTGCCATTCAGATCAATTGGAAGGGGCAAAGGAAGGAGCGAGACAAGATTTAAGCCAAAAGGTGCTAGTACAGAAGCAACTTCAAAAGAGCAAGAGTGCAGCACTCCAGAAATACTAAAAGCTTTCTATGCTCGATTTGTTCGCCTTAACGGCATTATTTTCACAAGAACAAGGTACTTCATAAAATTTTCATGTTATCCCCCCCCCCTCTCTCTCTCTCTCTCTCTAACACTTTTTTTTTTGTCTTCTGATAGCTTGGAAACATTTGGGGAGCTGTCTGCTACAGTTATCAGCGATTTACACATTCTCCTTTCATCTGGCCCTGATGAGGAGCTTAATTTTGGTTTGGATGCTACTGAAAATGCGTTATCTCTTGTTAAGCTTATTGCCATCCTTATATTTACAGTGCATGATGTGAAGAAAGACTCAGATGGTCAATCGTATGCTGAAATTGTGCAACGCAGAGTGCTGCTTCAAAATGCATTTTCCACTGCCTTTGAGTTTGTTGGATACCTTCTGAAAAGATGCTTAGAGCTTCATGATGTTGCCTCCAGTATCTACCTGCCGGCCATTTTGGTCTTCATTGAATGGCTAGCATGCCACCCAGATTTTGTTGCTAGTTCTGAGATGGAGGAAAAGCAAGCTGATGCAAGATCTTTCTTCTGGAATCAATGTGTATCATTTATGAATAAGCTCATTTTGACAGGTCTTACACGTGTTGATGGTGATGATGACGAAAGTTGCTTTTTTGACATGGGCATGTATGATGAAGGTGAGACTAGCAACAGGCTTGCGCTCTGGGAGGATGTTGAGCTGAGAGGATTTTTGCCATTGGTACCTGCACAAGTTATCTTGGACTTCTCAAAGAAGCATGCATTTGGAACTGATGGAATCACCAAGGAGAAAAAAGCACGTGTACAATGGATTCTTGCTGCAGGGAAGGCATTGCTGAGTTTTGTTCAAGTCGATCAATTGCGAATATATTTTGATCCAACTTCAAAAAAGTTCCTTATGGCTATACAACCTCCTATATTTGAAGCTTCTATGCCTCATTCTGGATCCTCCAATGCACACGAGACAAATACTACTGAACAGGAACATGAAATTGCAAGTAAAATTGGTTCAGTTGCAGAAAAACTGGGTGTACTTCAGTTGAAGGCACAACTATATGCTGAAGGTGATGATGATGAAGAAATTGTTTTTAAGCCTCCAGTTTCTGAAAAACTTCTGAGAGTTCCTTCAGAACGAACCACTCATGAATTCATACAGGCAGTACAGACGTCTGATAGTAATTGGTCAAATAATGGTGCACCGATATATTTTCAGTGCACTACATCCATTTCAACTGGCAGTACTTATGTGCAATCTCTCCCAATGTCTTCTATTGGTTGGGCAGCCAATGGTGGGCAACAACTGATTCCTGGCATTGCTCCAAGGTCAATTTCTGAATTTGTACAGCCTGTCAAAATGCCTGATCACACCTGGGTAAGCACTGGTGCACCACTTGTTGGCCCTCAGGATAAAGTCCAAATGCCAAACTTTTCCAACATCATCTTAGATCAGCATACACCTGCACCATCACTTCCTTGTTTCAGCAGTCCAGATATTCCACATCTGCTCCATGAGCAAGATTCATTCTTACTGAGTGCGTTAAAGAATGTTGACATAGGTCGAAATGAATTTTTGGAGCAGAGAGTGAATGGTGGACCGAGTGGATTACAGTCTATGGGAAACTTGCCTCAGGTATCTGCTGAAGTTGCTTGGAACGGTACAAACCCAATGTTTAATCAGTTTAAATCTGCTGAATTGACTATCCCGTCAGCCTTTGATTCAGTTGTGCCATCAGTAGTATCTTCTGATGGCACATCAATGAAGTTCATGGAAACACTGACTACTGTACCCAAGAAAAATCCTGTTAGTCGTCCCGGGAGACATGTTGGCACTCCTCCAGGATTTAACAATGTTCCTTCAAAGCGACAAGATGATTCCATTTCAGTTGGGAATGGCCAGCATACACAGGCCAATGACAACATCTGGTTGGATGGCTTCCGACCATCACTGGATCACATTAATAATCAGCGTGTCGTGCATTCAAATGTTACCATCCCCAGCAGTGGATTCACCACCCCCTTCCCTTTTCCTGGGAAGCAGGCTTTTAACATGCATTCTGGAGGGACCAACGAAAAGCGGTGGCAAGATTTCCACCTTTTTGAGCCCACAAAACTTCCAGAACATAGCTTTCAGCAAGGGTATCAGCAAAATGGTCCATTGGCAGAACCACAACCAGCACAATCTATATGGTCTGGCCGCTACCTTGTGTGAGACTAGCTTGTACCATGAAGATTACTGGTATTTTTTTTTTTCATTTGGGATCTGAATCTGAGATGTGTTTTTCAATAGAGCACACATCGAATTGGGCTTATGTCCTGTATTTTCATTCATGTTTTCCTTTTTGGAAAATTCTAGTTAATTTTCATGTAAATTTTATAGTGCTTAAATATATTTCATTCTCTTGTGTCTGCAGGAATTGCTGAGGATCTGTTGGAGTAAGTGGCAAATATTGACACTTGAATTCGGCCTGATAAGTGCAGCATTTTCATGTGACGTTTCTTTTGGAGGATGGTTGTCTTGGAAGCATATCAAGTGCTGCCCTTAGATTTGGTAAAGTTTTGATACTTCACTTGTCTGACAGCCTTATAGGCCCTTGATCATAACATATTTCTTGAGAGCTGGGCTTTCAACAGGTCTTTGTTGTCACTTGCTTTATGTCATTAGACTTTTTAGCAGCCTTTTTGTTTGTCGATGAGAGAACTAAAAAAAAATATAAAACTGAATATAAACTTGACCGCTGGTTGAAGTACTTTGTTTCAATTCTTGCTATTAGGTGTAGTTTTGTAATTCACTGAAAAACTTGGTGTGCTATGACACAATTCTGTAGCTGATTTACAAATACTAAGATTTTACCATTTTTTTCATTAGGATGAATACAAGGATTACACATTCCTGTTATTCCTATCTACTTTATGGTATATAATTGTTAACATTTAATTTTATGGTATAAACATGTGATTTTCTACTTACATCCTTGACTGAAAAACACTACAAGTGTACTGGTGAAAGCTGCATATTGGCTTGGTTGTAGTTTCTGAACTGAGCTCTAAAAACTGTTTTTTTATAATAGATTATCGATATTCACCTGTGGATGTGTTATTGCTACTAGAATATACAACAGGACTGTGCTATCCAGATAAATCAGTTTCTCAAGTCAGCATTTCTACCTTGCAATCTTTTGATTATGTGCTACCAATGTGTGGATTAAAATTTGATTATGCTAGGAATTTGTTTCTCAAATCAGCATATGTACATTTAATGCTTGTTTCTGAACTACTAATTTGTGGGTTAAAATTAGATTATGCCAGTTCTTGACGCTTACTTTGTAAATTTTGTTAATTTACAGGGTATGGCAGTTCTTCAAGGCTGGAACAGGGTTGGGAAGATCTGTTTGATGGTCCGATGAGAATGATTTGTATGGATAGTTCTCTTAACTGCTCAGATCCAGGGACCCTTTTGAGTTTGAAAATCTGGATTTCAGGCAATAGGGACGCATCACATATTAGTCATTTCTCATTAGAGACGGACTTACCACTGAGAGTCCATGGATGGGTTGCTGCGGTGGAATCTGAAGCTTTCATGATTGACTGGATGGAGATGCTTGTTTTTGGTGCTACTATGTCGATGAGAGCTATGTGCTATGAATAAAGTTGGGTAATGACTGCCTTAGATTTGTGTAAGTTGGTTTCGTCAAGTGATACTGTTTATGTGGTACATTGTCACTGGACTGTCGTTGAGTAAAGGATAGATCAGACTGCACTTTACTCGCATGTCATGTGCTATGGTAGGCTGGTAGCAATGTTCCGTGTTTTAAAACGTATTGTGTGTATGAAAGTGAGACTGAATATTGTGCCCCTCTCCGGAAAGGATACTGTGCTTTATGAGTGCGAGACTGAATACCGTGCTTTTGTTTTGTTCTTTTTGCGAGGAGGAAACACAAACTTATCGATACCATTCCGGTAAGATAAAAAATAATCTGTGATAAAAAATTTATTTGCAAAGAACATTAACTTTATTTGAATAATAATATTCACTCTGAATGTGTAATAGTTAAATGTTTAAATTAATTCAATGAAGCATATAAATTCTAATACCTGTTTATAATCTCGAGATTAAAATTATCTTTAATTTCACAGCTTAAATAATAGCATCACAGTACTTAGGATTATAAATTTGTAACGCTATAATTCGAGATTGATCGATCGAAAGAGATATCATTTGCTGCCTTATGGGCGTAAAGGCATTAAAGAGGTAGGTGTCATCTGTATGTAGCTGTCACCATCAGCAACGTGTGTGGTTCGTACGTCTTGCTCGGTCATACCATAGTCCTGCCTCATCAACCGGCTCCACTGTCTCCTCGCCTCCTTTCTCGAGTGCCTCCCTCAACTTATTGACATCATTCACCGTAGCGAACTCCAGCAGCGTCGCCAGCCTATCTTGCCGCTCACCACCGGCGCCCTGTCTCTACGCCGCATCGACGAGATCAAGAAGATCGCCTATTACCTCCGCTCAACGGATAAGCTCAACACATCTGCAGGAGAGACAAGAAGCGATGGGGTTATATAGATTCAGCGACCGAAGAGATATTTATAGAATCCAGATTAAGAAATCGTCGAATAAGGAAGACAACAAAAGGAAAAGAGGCGAGAAGAGACCCAACTCCATGAATCGGAGGTCTGCTTTCTTCGGAAAGGAATCAATCAATCTAATCCAAAAAGCACCGGGAGCAATCACCACCGATTTGAATGCTAAATCAATGGGAGAAAGGAAAGCAATAAATGAGTTATGCATGTTCATTTACCTCCCGCGACGGATGATCCAATCCAACCTACTGGGGTGGCCACTGCCTGCTTCTCACTCAACCACGCAGGTGCGCACACGTGTCGGTGTGAGAGTGGAGAACGAACATACCACCACTAACTCCTAATTAGAATTAGTAGAGATAGAAGAAATAACAAACTTATTTAGTTGCGTCATGCATAGCCACGCACATGCTGCTGGCTGGCCGAAATCAAGTCCATACGTGATTAGATAAAAAGAAAAGATGATCTTATCTACACATGCAAGTAAATATTTAATGGAAAGGATGCATATGGCAACTCAAAGGCACATGGTAACTCAGAAGTTGTATGCATGAAGTATATGGGAAAAGAATCGGCATGCGTGAGTATATGGAAAAAGTATTTAGAAGTAGAATCGACTAATTGAGATAAGAGTCTGATACGCCGCAGATAAAATATGTATGCATATCCAACCTAATTAAAACTTTTTCTATTCGCCAATGTATAGAAAATCGGGATAATAATGGCTTCGTGGGTATGCCCGAGGATAGGGGGGACGGACCACCACCACCAACTCGTAATTAGTAGTAGAGATATATTATTTTGCCACCTAAAAAGCTACAGAGTTGCGTTGCATTTTGTAGGTTTTATATCTGTCAATACCGTCTTGATACTAGCTCCTGTACTAGACAGTACTGGCTATATTGGTAGAATTAGGGTTATACCGGCAAAATTGATAATATTGTCTATTAAACATAACATTATATGTCATATTTGACTTTGCTATTGAACTATATGTTATATTTAATTCTATTATTATATATTTGGAGTAATATTAAACACATTTGTTATGTTTTTAAACTCCAGATCTGTATGCTGGATAGGCATTTGGAATATTAATCCAGAACGGTATGGGATACTGTTTGTGGCAGTGTGTTTGATGTATTTCTTTATTGTTCATAAGCAGCGTTCTGCTGATCCCAGATGCTCCCTAATTGATATTGACCAGGGTGTTTGAAGTAATCTTTTTGGTTCTGTAGTTCTGTTACTAACCATGTAAAGAGAAGTGCAAGAAAACGATCCATTTAAGTGCGTTACACTACTACATATATGACTATCAGTACCGATTGGCAACAGCTATTAGTACCGGTTTTTGAACCGGTACAGAGCATCCGGGACTGATAACCAATCTCTTGGGTATCAGTACGACTAGAAATGTTTCAAAATATGTCGAGGGTGTATGGGAGAAGCGGAACTCGAACCCGCAACCTCGTGACTCCAGCCTCACCCTTCTAACCAACCCACCTACCATCGCGTACTGATATACATAGAATATGCATTCCTTTTAAACTTTTCTCAAACGAGGCATCGATGCGGTTCATAACACGAACGGCATCTGAAGCGATCTTGATGAGGGCTTCAGATCGGTTTGTGTTCTGAACCGTCTCGAAAGCCCACGACGATCTGTAGCTAATGAACCGGTACTGAAGCCCTCATCAGTACGGGTTCAAATCCAACCGGGACTGATGGGCCAGTATGAAAGGTTTGATCTGTAGTAGTGTTATCGTCCGTATCCATTCCAATCCGTTTGACGTGTATTTGACTCCATCGACCCCATACAAAGATATAGAGCTAAGATGTTTATTGACATAATTAAACCACCCGTGCATATTTTGTAGGCCTGTAATGATGTTTTTTAGGGTCAAAACACTTTTTCGGAGCCTCACAAAGACCATCAAAGTTGGACTACCTCGAACTAAGCTTTCAAAAATGATCTGAAGTGTCGAAAATGTATACCATATACAAAAGTTATAACCGTTTTAATGACAGACGCACGAAAACTACTTCTAGTATTTAGATTTGGCCAAACAGGGAGCAGATTCGGATTTGGCAAAGTAGAGACCGACTTGGCTTGGACTCAAATTAGTTCGTGTGCAACCCAGACAAGGGAAGAACAAGAATCGACTTGGTTTGGACTCAAATTTGATCTTTTGTGAAAGTAATCGAAAATCAAGTAAAAAAAGAAATAAGCGCAATCTAAATTGAAGGATAAAATAAATTGTATTGAATAATAGAGATGCTTGAAGTTAGGATAGTTGGTCTAGTCAATACAAGTACACACTCGATGTTTTCTAAGCGAAAAACAATCTAGACAAGCCTAAGGACTAAAAGTGACGGACATAAAGGTTATGAGGAGATAGTAACCAAGGGGGAACCGACCTATAGTTATGTGACACAGGAGGGCGCACACAACTTGGGCTCAGATCTCAACACTATTACAATGCCCAATAGGTGACGCATCACCTCTTTTTAATGATTATGACGTGTAGACAATAAATCTGAAGGCGGGGCTAAATCCCTTTGGAAAGGTCATAAGTTTTCAATCAAGTATTCGAACATCTTCAATAGACTCTATATGTGAAAGTTATGATCGTTTTAAATCGGGGTTTTCAGGCTAACTCTGAATTGATCTGGAATTGAAATAGGGTCAGCTTGGACTTGTTGTGGTAGTAATACTGCTCCCCTCACCTTGGTTTCTGAATAGAATAACACCACATAACTTAGGTAGCAATTCATCCTCAATAGGAAAATTATGAATTTCTAGAAACGAGCTCATTTGATAATTCAATTGTCATGTGCATGCCCTCATTATAGGTACTTGCCTAGTATCTTGTGGAGAAGTATTATGTGTATACAAGAAAGTGATGTCCCCTCATTAGCAGCTTGTGAAGGAGTGTTATGTGTCATCCAGGGAAGTAATGTCCTCGTCACTAGGATGTGAGATTCAGTATTTCAGCAGCTTCATATTAAGCAGCCTGGAATGCTTTTTTGAAATCTATATATTGTATGATGTGTCGTACAACCGCAGCGGCAATCAATTTAGAATGTCAATTTTTACTACTGAACAGCTAGGAGACGAATGGCAAACATTGCGTATCTCAGACTCTTCATCAACGAAAAAAAAAGGAGATGACGTGCACAGCGATGTATTGCATTGCATGCAGCTGAAGTTTCAATATGGCCTTAAGCAACGAAATGGCCATGATCTAATCGCATCAAGCACAAGCCCAGGCTTCTTTTGGGTGGAAGTTATCTGCCATATGCTGCAGTGCACAATAGTAATAATAGGACGTCGGTCGATAACATAACTGCCTACTTCTCCGATGGCCAAGGTAGATACAAGAAGTCTACGACGATACCCAGTTGAGACATTTTACAACCTTACGGCTGCCACCTATTCCTCTGTGGCCTCTTTGCTGGGACAGCATTTTCTCTGTTGCTGGCTGCTTCGGACCCTCCTCTTCCATGGTTTTGCGTCCTTATCATCAGCTTCTTCATCACCATCCTCATTCCTCCAAAGAATTATCTTTCTTTGATTGGGCGTTTGCCGTGTTTGCTAGTTGCTTCCTTGCCCTCTCTGCTGGTTTTGCATCTTCCTTATCCTCTTGATCATCCTCGGTGGCTTCATCATCATGAGTATTTTTCTTAGACGAGACTTTTGCCGCCTTCAGCGTTTGCTTCCTTCCCCTCCTGGCAGGCTTCGCCTCTACCTCTTCATCGCCCTCCTCATGCTCATCATCGTGGGTATCAGCAACTTTATTTGACATGCCCTTTCCCGCCTTCACTCTTTGCTCTGCTGGTTTTTTATCTGTTGGAGATAACTCAATGTTTTAATTTACCGTATCTTTTGGTTCTATCTATAGTTTGTTAAGACTCAAATCTTCTACAAGTATGACTCTTTAGCTATATAAGTCAACCCCTTGTACTTGTAATCTTTAAAACATTATAGTGATTGTTTCCCATGGATTTTTCCCGCAAGGGTTTTTCCATGTTAAATCTTGTCTTTAGTTATTTTGCCGTACATCTATCCCTAACATCATCCTCCTCCATCATTAACAGCCTTTCACTGCTTCCTTTTTTCCTTCTTTTGGAGCATTTCTGCCTTTTTTAGAATTTGTATCATCATCGTTCTCTACCTTGTCTTTGCTTCTTTTAGGGCTTGTTTGGGAATAGCGATCCCGGTCGGGATCCCCTCCAGTTCCTAGGGCTGAGCGTCCACACAGAAAATTTCCTCCAAAAAAGCCCTCGGTCTACTTGACAGCCCACTGGCGCGGTTTTCCCTGGCCCAATCCGCGTGATATCCTAGCGAAAAAAGAATCCCCTCCTCTCTCGTGAAATTTTCTCCCGAAGCATGTTGCGATGCCGCGACCTCTCTTCGCCGCCGCCCGCACGCGAGTCACCCTCTCCATTGCCGCCCGCTCGTGACTCCTCCTCCTACCATTTCGGCGACACCTACTGCCACTCCGGTACCGCGCATTGTTCAAAAAGGCGGCGCCTAGGCGCTCGGCGGTGGCCCTCCGCCTCGCCTTGGAACAAAATTGTGCTCTAGGTGGAGGAGCCGCCTCAACGGAGCTCGGTGGACGCACAGGCGGGTGTAGGCGGGCTCTGAGTAGGGGTGGGCATTCGGGAGAGCTCGAGGGAGCCAAGGAGGAGGGCAGGCAGCGCCGAGGGAGGTGCGTTAAGGCGTCGGCCGTCGCCCGTTGGGGAGTTTGAGGGAGGAGGGGCTAGAGAGCAAGCGGCACCAAGGGAGGAGCTTGAGCCCTCGATCGTCAAATCGAGAGGATCTGTGAGCGAAGGAGGCAACCGCCGGATTCGGAGGGTGGGAAGGAAGACTAGAGGTGCCAGAATGCTCGATCTAGGGTTGCTACCGAGTCACAGACTTGGGGAATTTGTTAAGCGTATGTTCACAGTATAGTAAGTGCTAATCGGTGTTCGATTAGTCGGTGTAAGAGCTTAGTCTCAGTGATTTGTGCAAACTAATGTGTTGTGCTTAGTCTAAATGATAAGAGCTTCCAATGTAGGAATGGGGTATAAATCAATAAATGGGGGACAATTCTACTGAAATGTGGCTTTTGTTAGCTCGAAGATTAGTTATGGTTCAATGTGTAGATTGTAGAAGGCACCAAGTAGTAGAAAGTATTTAGGAAAATTAAGTTTATTTAATAGTTGGTGCTTGTTTGCGATTTCCGCCTAGATGCCGCTTAGATGGGCTAGGCGCTAGGAAATGGGCCTCCGCCCACCGCTTTTTTGAACCTTGCTGTCACGTCTCCCTGGTTTGCTCGACTTCTTCTTCCTCCTAGCCCCTTGTCCTCCTGCTTCTAGGTTTCATCGTTTGCTTCCTCACAGATCCGGTGCTCCTAGATCGTTTTGAGGAAGTAGAGAGGGTTCTTGTTCGTGAAATTTTGCGGAGGCACGAGAGGTGGAAGAGGAAGGATCCATCGACCATCAGAGGTTTAATCACCGAAGCATTGTGGTTCACTGTACTCCTCTCCTAGCGATTCAATCACCGGTGTGTGCTAGCCACCATCACCTACTAACTCGGGTATGTCTCCAACTACTTTTGTTGCTCCTCAAGTTGCTTAGGGTTTTGGTCGTTGGTCTTGTTCTCCTAGATCTGTTTCTTAGGGTTTTTGTAAGGATGTTGTGCGTGTGTTCATCAAAGGATGAAAGTTGATTAGGGTGTAGAAACAACAATTTAGTACAACATTACAGTCCACATAATTCAAAAAAGTCTCCTTTACACTTGACTAGATTGTGTTTCTTCCATGCAATGAAATTTTTGGTGTTAATTAGAGTGTAGACCAAGCTGTTGATTGAGTTGCTACTTACTTTTGCAAATATATAGGATCTGTCAGTTGCATTTACTTTTCAATTGGTATTGGTGAATTGTTGTTTTGATCTCATAATGCACTACGTGTCTGTTCAATCGATTGAATTTGCTATTATACTTGGTCATACAATTGAAGTTGTTGGCTATTTTGTTGTGAGTTTTGCATGTAACTGTTTGTGAACCTGATTGCTCTGTATTGACCTACTAGACTATATGCTACTCATGACTGACATGCTTTACCTAAGCTTGTTTCTACAAATAGGATTTGTTGTTTGCTGTTGATTTTTATTCAACGTTGCAAATTGTCTTATATATGGTGCATTGGTGGTCATTAAAAGATTAAATTTCATTTCAGGTTGAAATATCTTTAAGGAACTCGTTGTAAAGTAATAGGGTTCTATTCACAGTTATTAGTGTGATGCTTTAGAACTTACTTTGTTTAGTCGATCCTGTGAGTTTGTATCAATTTTGAATTGGCTGCTTTTCCATCTAGCTAATTCAAAAGATCCTAGACAGGATAATGGCTCTTGTTTGATTTGTTGCTGGCTCCCTAGCATGTAAACCATTTTCATGTGCAGTAACAGGCAAGGCACCATGTGATCTGGGGTAGTTTGTCGTCGCGTTTTGCCATTGATTTACCTGTTCGTTGTTGTACTGTTGCCATCATGGCTATATCTCAGTTATCAGAAATTCTTCCCTTCCTAGAAGCACATTGCATGTAAATTAGCACACTAACCATGGCCACAGTTTAATAAAATGTTGTTTTATGTATGGTGCAAATGCCAAGAGGAGTAACATAGTCTTCGCTACCTTTTGGGACTAAATAAACTATCTCTTGACATGGAATTATCATTTCAATGATGCACTATCTCTAGGACATGCCTTTCCCTGACATAGAATCATCATTTTTAAAACTCAGTAAGCAAGGAAAGAAGCCACGAAAACTTTCGTGTAGCTGTCACTGAAATTTTCAGTTTAGATGTATAGTTTGATTTAGCTTTGTCGTGTCTTCGGCCTTCAGGCAATGCAGCATGATTGGATAAATCCTCCCTGACTGGCAATATCGTGTTGTGATCGAGAAGTTGATATTTTTTATTCACTGTCCCAAAAGAAGTTGATTGTCAGTTTTGACTGGAGTTAAAGCACTCAAGGGGTAAGAAAATATCACTGCTCAGTATTCACTAGCCCTTGATCTTTGAGGTTGTTTTAGCCTTCTAATGGTGGCGTTGTGTTTCTGCTGAACTGGAAAGAACATTCTGCTACGCATAGATTGTACTCCCAACTGACTTCTTGAAACCTTGTTATGTACTAGTACACACAGTTTGTCCTTGTAGACCCTTGATTACCAGGAGCATTGTATGATATATGAAGGAGCCTCTTGTTGTAGTGATTACATTGTGGTTTTCATGATTTCATATAGCCATTGGCTTATGGTAAGCAGCCTAAGTAAGAATTCTTGAAATCATTCTCTTTGTTTTTGCCACATCCAATAGCTTAACTGTTACCTGAAGAACTTGCAGGTTATCCTAGCACTTGAGTAAGAATTGAATGATCTGAAAAGAATAATCTTGCACAATTTTGGAGTACCAACATGTTGTAGGAGCATGCATTGGTTGGCTCTGGAGTCTGGAGGCAGTAGTAGACTAGTAGGACTAGGAGTAGGAAGTGTGCTGCAGGTCACAGTTTTGGAGTACCAACATGTTGTAGGAGCATGCATTGGTTGGCTCTTGTGCTAGCCTCGAATACGGCCTCAATTTTGTGCAAATATTCTCGTAATCTCTTTTCTAGCTTTTATTAATGTGGTATGAAGAGTTGGAGCCTCAGAAGTCATTGCTTTAATCTTATTTGTATCTAACTTGTTTAAGATTTAAACTAGAGATTTGGAAGAGATTTTTGCTTAATTATGCCTGTCCAGCTTGTTTTTTAATTGTTATTACAAGTTAGCTGTCCAGCTATTTGTTTATACAAGAAATTTTTTGTTGTTACATACAATATGTGATTTTGCTTAATTGTGATGTTGTTTTTGATTGTTTTTTTTTGAATTTTTTTGCATGGCCGGGATTTTAATTCCTATCGTTCCCAAATAGCAAGAAGGATTTTCTTCCCGGCTAGGAATATTTCCCCTAGGAATGAGAGGGATTCAATATACCATCAAAATCCTCTCTAGGGAAAATTTTCCCTGGATTTCTTTTCCTATTATCCAAACAAGCCCTTATATGTGCTTGCTGCCGCATCAACCCCATCCAACTTCTGCAATTCTGGCACATATGCAGAAGTCTGAACAAAATGAGAATAAGGGCAGCACAACGCAAGTAAGTTACAGTAAAAAAACTACTGTAATGAAGTCAGTTTTCTTCCCTGCAATGAACAAATGCAACCTTCAATGTTGATAGAAAACAAGAACGACCATGTGAACCCAGAAAAAAAATAAGCCCAATTTACAAGCCTAAACTCTAGTACCATTTCGATTTTCAACCCTGAACTCTGAAACTATTCAAATCAGGACCTTGAACTTATAGAAACGTTCACTTTACCACCTCGGATCCAAACCATAGTTATTGACGTACGTGCATGCAATGCATATTCCACATTTTATTGATGCGGATGACACTTATATGCCACTGTCACATTTTAAGTCCGATCATCTCTCTCACACCCAAGATTAAGAGAGAGGGTGATGGAATAGAGAGGGGCCGGGAAATAGAGGAGTGGATGGCACAGGCTCAGGCTGATGATGGCGATGGTGAGTGGCGGTGCAAATGACATGGGCGACCATCAAAATGGGTCGGCATAACCTTGAGGAGCGATGGGAGGTGGCGTAGCGGGCGTTGCCGGCGGTGCCCCAGGGATAAAGAACAGATTATAGTCATCTTTCTTCAACTTTCTCCTACTTGCTAAGCCGAATCTATATAGTAGCAAAACTGAGAAAAGAACTTATTTTTCAAACAAGATTTGCGAAGAAAAAACTGCCACTCTGTGATAACAATGTTACTCTACACTCCAGTCGATCTATACTCCTCTCTATGCTGCAAGATATATATGCATCCTTCGTTGCGCTATGGGGATTACGAACTTTACTACTTTTATCACTTCGTTGATACGAATTGTAAGTCCTCTTCATCTAGCCATATTTCATTGGCTAGTTTACGGGGACAACCACGATGAAGGCAAAGGGTAGTCCTCCAATGGGGTTGGCATGGGCGGACATGAATGGAGATGGCAAGGCCACATCGATAGAGTTGGAGAAGGAGCCAATGGCAGCTGCGCTTCTCGGTGATGAGACGGCCAAATTGGCAATGTATAAGATAGGGGAGGTGGTGGCGAAGCTATGGATGCAAGGAATTTGAAAGAGTCTCACTGAGGGCGATGAGATTGATGATGGTGGCTATTTGAATGGTGATGGGAAGACAACGAAATTCAAACAAAGAACTACGAGAAGTGAAATCCACCACCTATGGGCCTAGATCTAGGCATAGTAAGAAGGCCTCCTGCATGGAGGCCACCAACTCCTCACTCAACTCATTGCCACCCATCACCATCAGTGTGAATAGTCTTGCTGAATTAAGGAGGAAGGGGAGATCTCGTGGTGTAGCTCGGGCGATGCGTGCGCTTCTACGAGCATCTGGCTCTGCTACCCCTTGCGAGTTTGGTCCGGTGGTGGTGGTAGGGAAGTGTTGACCGGTGTAGTCATATCATCAACTACAATTATATATGGACACTACATCAGCAAAATCTAGACCAAGTCAAACAAAACCACCCCCGATTTGGGGTTGGGCCACGCCAGGGTGGGGATGGTAAATTTGATGTCATAAAGTGGATGGTTTTAGAGTTCAGAATTGAAAATTGAACCGATGACATAATTCAAAGTTATAAATTAAATTTATTCCAAAAAAAAGGAGAAATGATCACACCATCCACAAAAGGCCTTGCCAGTTTCTTCTCCCGGGAATGAAACATCCCGTGTTCTGGAAACTGGCTGCTATCAGCACCAACGTCTAAGGACTTCTCGATCACCTATTAGGAGGAATTGCAAGGCAAAACAAGATTATCATATACAAAATGATCACCCTAATGTCATGCACAGCAAGGGAAGGGCTCTATATATGTAGGACCATTACAGCACACCCCAAACCCTCTTCTCTTGCTTGATAGGGCGGGAGAGAAAGATAATGGCTACCATATTATTTGGACAGTAATGTCACTATTTTTTCTTTGCACGAGGAATAAGTTTTGTACAGGTAAACCAGATTCCTATAGCCCTACTTCAATGCATGCTTCTATACAAGATGTTCTCGAATTTTTGAAATTTTTGAAATTCGATTTTCCAATATGTATGCCTAATGTCATACATTACACAAAGCCTGTCTCTAGTTTCTTTTTTTTAAATAAACGTATGAAATAGCATTGCATGTCCACCTCACAAGTTTCGGTGAGCGTACAAGAACTTGGTACCCTGCATCACTGAAATATCAGTATCTAATTAGTATGGCAAATACCATTATTATTTTCCAAATTGATGGATTATGTGCACAAATGAACAATAGTAGATGCGTCCATTTGCACCAGCAATCCATTCCCAACAAGGCAAGCTCTGGATTTCAACCATGGACTATAGTCTCTTTAATGCACTGATGAAGTGTCTTGCACTTCTCCTTATACTACTACAAAAAAGACCTATACAAGATGTCTTATCATAGATGGTATTCAAAAACTATATGTGTTAAAACTAATCATAACTAGTTAAAATATTGCTAATTATGAAATGTATGTAGGTTTCCAAATTTAAATTGATGAGGTATTGTTGTAGCATGGACGCCGATTTGCCATTAAACAATATCAGAACCCATTTAGACCACGTAATTTTTCTAAATTCCCGTGAAGTTCGTGCGTTTCAATTCAAATAGGTACCCTAACAATTTTGTTTCATTACGATGGATCAATTGAGTAGTTCAAACTCACACGACACAACACTAAGCAAGGACGCATTGTAAATTTGCAGTGGTCATAGATCTTCATGGCAGCATGCATGGAACCTAATATTCTGTCCAATCTCATCAATCGTCAAGATGGTTAAGAACATGTGCTAGACGCCAGGCAGAAGTATGCGTTGAACAAAGGGAGATGGGAAATTTGCGCGGTCGCAAGTCCGCAACCAACACAAGGTAGTTATTGCCTTAAAAGAACAAGGTAGGTGTATTAAATACCTCGGTATGGTCCACATAAACAAATGGTATATAACTTGGTTCAGCAAATAACTCAATCTCACAGTCATATAAGCAGTACAAAACCTTATTTACGAGCAGAGACAGAGCCAGGCCTCAAATAATCTAGGCCTTGGCCTAAGGCCTGGCATAGAAAGCCAAGCCAGCTTTGGACTACTCTTGTTGATAATTAGCTACTTCTTAGATTTTGATCAGTCGAAAATAGTAACTAATTAATTACTTCTATAGCCTTAGCCCGAGGCCTTGAACTGGACTAGTTCCGTCTGTGTTCACGAGTTAGAATTCTCCAACATCCCCAAGAAATAGCCTAGAAAGTCCGTACTGGGATCTAGTCCTACCAGTCATTATAGATTCCTTCACAATTTTTTTATCTCTAAATACATGTAACGATTTTTTATTTCTAGGTTTTAGTAATAAAAAAATTCAAACAACAAATTTTTGCAAATATATTTAAGAAAAAGGATCATATAACATCCCATGTGCTTTTCTCGACTTCTGTAGCCATGAGCCCCGCTATATGTACGACGATCTAGCGTACAATCCAACGTGGCACATGAGATTGGTCTCCCCCCTGACGTCTTGCAGGGCTGGAAGCACGTGGAGGCTCACGCGGACTCTGCGTGTCTTCAGGGAGAATTGATGATTTTTCTGGTCATTTTACTTTGCTTTTTTAATATAATCCTTTAGTAAATGTATTTGTAGATTTAATCTCTTTCCCCACCGTAGAAGACGTGACAAATGACATATGTCCCCTACCGTATCTAGGAAATACGGAAGCTGGCGCTACTGCGTTTGAGGAGCACAGGGAATACAGAAGTTAGCGCTGCTGTGTTTGGAGAGGGCAGGAGCTGGCAAGCGCAACACTAGGCAGGCGAGCGTAGGAGCAGCGTTGCCACACCAGTGGAGCGCAGCGAGCACAGGAGGCGTATTGACGTAGCCGGAGAATGCGAGAGGCGTGCTACCACGGTGTCAGGAGTTTCGATGACCTTCCACGATAAGGGAGTGCAAAAGGTGATATATCTCACCTTCTAGCACTTCTGTGGTAAAAAAACAAGACAATATTTGCATATTCCATTCAAAAGAAAGCCGGATTTGTTAACAGAAAAAAGGCTAAAAAAGTTCTCAATTCCTTATGAAAATCGAACCTCTAGCATCTTGTGTGAAGCATTTTTTTATGTAGATATATTAGCATGTCCCTTAGCCTATACATATAGACCTAGGCATCGTGTCTTGCTGACACAAACATGGTAGTTCTCCGGCCTAGATCATGCCATGTTGCCATGGCCCAGCCAGCCCGTTATGCCGTGCATGCCAACCTGACTTGTTTTCGGCGAGCCTAGGTATGGTCCATTGGTATGTCATGCCACATTTGTACCATAACGGTCCAACCTCAGTCTATTTGCATTATTGCAAAGAAAGGAAAAGAATCAGAGACTTAGGGAGCCAAGGCAATAAATACAAATATTACGGGAAAAAGAACTAAATTTTATTCATTCCCTGCAAAAGATGTATCGAGATAATAGTTGACATCTACTCGTGAATACCATTGCTACCTACTCAGCTCTTCGGAAGATGCCTAGATGCCTTGCCTTTTAGCTTCTTTTACATGCTTGAAGTGCTCAATCCATGTCATGCTGGTTGCATTGCTAAGGTAGCTCTTTTTACTTCACTTCTGCTGCTAAATTTTTTATAATATTTGTTCAAAATTATAAAAAAAACTGTGCTAAAGCCATGCCAGTATCGTGTTCTTTGGCCCTGTAGCTTACCATGCTGGCCATAAACGACCTTTCGAGGCTTGTCATGTTGTGTCATCATCATGCTTAGCAGCTAGGCCCAACACGATCATAACAATCGTGTTGTGCCGTCTCATACACATACATGTCGTGTTCTGCTACGGACTAGCCTTAAAAAGCCTCCGATACCCACGCATAACTACATACTATATTATTGTATATTATGTAGCCTAAATTTTTAAGTTGCAAGTATCTAACAACCCTTCGCCATGACTTTTGGCATTCTTTAATTTGGTTTCCTCACATATAAGTGTAGTCTTGTGGATCTGGCTAAGACGCCTATTCACCTTCCTTAATCATTTTCGAAGCGTGGGTGCGGACTGTAGACGCCATTGTCTTATCTCGTTGTATGTCATCTTGGTCACAAATAAAATGACAAATGTCAGCTGAAACGGAAGTGAAAGAAAAAGCAAGAACCGTTAAAAACAGGACTACGAAAGGAGAAGGGAATTATAGCACCAAACCATGGCAGCTAGCTGCATGCAACAGCAGGGCCCAAAAAAAAAAAGAGACTAATCTGCAACCTAAACTAAACTATCCCCAAAGCCCCCGGATTAAGACAAGCGCAATGAAAACACGCCCTCCCAAGTCCCAATCCATTCCGCGACGGCGTGACGCTTACGCCCGACCCACCCATTCCGCGCAAAAAAATAAATCCGCATAAAACCAGCGCGGAATACTCCAATCGAAAGGACGTCCCACCGGCCACGAGGAGGGGGCCCCACCACGCGCGTGAGTGACGGCATCCAGGCCGTCCGTGTCGATCGCACGGTCCAGGCTATCGTCCGCCTTTCGGCCGACGCAGGGTGGACCCGGTCCAGCGTGACGGCTGTCGGTGGAGGGAGCCTTTCCCTTCCATGGAGCGGAGCGGAGGCGAAGAGAGCCCCGGCTGCCGTACGCGTGTGGCGAAGCTAAGCGGTGCACGTGATCCATTACTCACAGTCTGGCGCCACACTGGACTGGGGCGTGCTAGTGCGGGGCGCCGAGATACTGCATCACGGAGGCTGCTTCCCCGGCGTTAATGGCCCTGCTCTTGCAGAGAAATACGGTTCTGCCACTGCATCTGATTTTATTGCTTTTACATATTGTTGTCGATAAAAACACAACGGCAGGCAACCAGACGACCCAAAACTGGCATGATGGCCCCTTCGGTCGAAAAGTAAGTGACCAGGATATCCTTAGCGCATCCACACGTTCGCTTGATCTTCGTGCATCAATTATGATAATGATAATGACAAGGAGGTGTACAAATGACCAATTACTCGAGCTAGGGCAAAGAATATATATGACATCAAGTGGACCTTTTCATTACTAAATTTTCTAATTTATCTAATAAGAATTGTATACTACCTAATAACAGGTCATTACTTTTTATTAGGTACGAACGAATTGAAAAGGTCAAATTAAGTCTACTTATATCACCATGTCAAGTTGAAACCAAAAGGGAGGTGAGCGAGGTCGGAGTCAACGAATAATGCATGGGTTGTAAGTAAGACCGAGGGCTTGAAAATAGCATGTTGTATGGAATTGCGAAGCGCATGGAGGAAAAGGCCGCACGGACTAAGTGGGTACCGAGCATGGGTTGCATGGCTACTTGGCGTTCGAGGAGACTAGGTGTGTAAGAGTGCATGTGGCACGTGGGCACATGTGAGGTGTGGCTGGTGAGTGGATGGCATGTGGCGCATGCGGAAAGGGAAAAAAAAGGAAAGAATGAGGAAGAAGAAAAGAATGAAAGTAAATAAGAAATAGAGAAGGGAATTCAATTTGGATTGGCTAAGGAGAGAAAGAAAAGGACAAGAAACCCATTCAGATTGAACTTGGAGCAGCCAGCATTACTTATCTTAAAAAGGCTATAACTTTTGCATACGAAGTTGGATTTGGGTGTTCTTATACTCACTAAAACACTAACTTTAAGGCCTACACAAGCGATCAAGTTTTAGCTTCAAATTCCATATGTGAAGTCATCATGTTCATCTTCATCGTCATAATCAAATTTGTTAGGCCCTCATCGAATCCGCCCAGATGATCGGCGATTCAAGAGGACCAGAGAGCCGCCGCCACCGGGATACAGAAAGTAAACTAACTAGGGTTCTACAGAACTAAAGTACTAGCAAGATATGCGAAGGTTTTTTCTCTTCCATTTCCAACTTGCAATTTATACTCCATCGAGTTTACAGGAAGAAAAGGGAAAGTTCTCCGGTACGAAAGTAAAACAAACGGGTAAAAGAGAGACAACGACAAAAGAACGAAAATTACATCGTAATCTCGTTCTCGTCACTAGCCGTCGGATGGTTTGAAACCCTTCGACATTCACCACCGACCGTTGATGCATATTTAAACTCCTTTCTTTCCGCTTTCTTCAAATTCATTGAGGGTCGAGGATGCGCCTAGAGGGGTGAATAGGCGTTTATAAAAATCGATCGCTCACTAAACAATCACTCTAATTCAACCCCTATGTCAAAACCTAATCAAGAGTATATATGCGAAGCGATAAATCGGTTTTGACAATTAAAGCCTAAATCAACTAGGTTCACTAAGTGCACTAATTAAATTATGTCTCTACGCTAGGATTGCTAAATTGATCAAATCAATAATACTAAGCAATTCTAATTCAAGCAATCAATAATATGCAAAAGATAAATACTTGAATGAAAAGAGACAAGGACAACCGATATTTTTCCGTGGTGTTCGGAGACTTGTCGGTCTCCCTAGTCCACGCTGAGGCAAGCCCGACGACTCGGACCGGCCCCGCCGAGCACCCGCCTCTTTCCACTAGTGTGGTTTTTCACGCTATGCCAGAGGCTCAACCCGAACCTTCACAAACTTGCCGGGCTTCTCACACCTTGAGAGCTCACAAGACGACGCCCACGCCTGCCTAGGAGTCGGCAACCTCCAAGAGTAACAAGCCGCCTTCGCTTGAACTTCACCGGCACAACAAATGCTCCTCGGTGATCACCAAGTGCAACACATGCACAAGGACGTCACTCAAGTGCAACACATGCACAAGAGCTCACTCAATCACTTACTAATTGCAACACATGCAATTAGCGATCACTCTTAGCTCAAGAATCAAAAGGAGTGGAGCAACACATGCAACCACCTCCACACAACTCACACAAGAGCTAAAACACTTAAGCAATGCAGCCACACAGCCCCCAAGCCCCCCAAGGGGGTATTTATAGCCTTCACCAAAGAAACTAGCCGTTGGGGGCAAGATTCCGAAAAAAATAAAACGCGGTCCGACCGGACCTCTTCCGGCCCGATCCTCCTCACCAACAATCGGAAAAACAACCGATTCTTGTGGCCGAATGCATCGCCGGTCCGACCGCCTCGCCGGTCACAGCGCCTTACGGCCGCACCGCCACACCCGGCCGCACCGGGTTCAAAGCCCAAAAACACTCTTCTAGAAAATACGCGCAAGACGGGGCGGTGGCACCGCCCACGGCTCGACCGGACCGGCCGGCCGACCGCTTCACTCACCCGCTGGCTAACCTAAAATCGACGATTCGAGAAAAAGCATGCGGGGACACGGCCGGTCACACCGATCACGGCCGCTGCACCGCCCAACCCTAGGGCGGTCCAACCGCAGCCAATGGCCCAACCGCCATGCATCCGGCCCAAACGCCACACCGAGAAAAACTCGATTTTTTGCAAACTCTTCTCCGACAAACCAATAACCATTCTTTGAGCTTTAGGTGATCAACACATGATCAAACACCCGTGCAAAACATATTTGCACTACATTAGCTCATGCTCAAAGAATTCATCCGAATTGCGAAAACGCATTCCGCAATAAACACCGAACTTACGCGTTCAACCCTCTAGCCATGTAAGGATCAACACATGACCCCGACACTTTGCAAAACACATTTGCAAATGCCAACACATGCTCTAGGATTGACACGCATAATTCCAACGCTTATTTGCAAAACACATTTGTACAACCGCAACCAAATCCAAATGACGAAAACACATTTCGCCAACAACTCAAGATCTATTTGCAAAACGTATTAAGCAAATCAAACTCGAGTTTACGAGATTAATCCCCCTAGCTATGTGAAGGTCAACACAAGACCCGGTCAACTTGCCAACACCCGTTGCAAGCCCCACTCACATGCTCTCGGGATACCGGACTCATAAACCTCAGTTTATTCGCACAACGAACTTGCAAATAACACTTTAAACACATTTCATGCTTGAGCACTACTCTTTGCAACACATGCAAAAGTCTAGCTCCAAGCAACACCAAATCAAGGTGCATGAACTCTTTAATTGCAACACATGCAATTCTCTAGTTCCATGCAACACGAAACCAAACTTCAAACCAAAACCATTTCAATCGTATGAGCTCTTTACTTGCAACACATGCAAGCCTCTAGCCCCATACAAACACGCAAACACAAATCATGCTTGAGCTCTCTCCTTTTGCAACACATGCAAAACTTAGCTCCAAGCAACAACACGGTTTTATAAAGATTGTTTTTGAACCAAAACATGAAGCTTCAACTAATGCAACACGTGCAAAAGTGAACTTCACGCAAAAGCCAACATATTTGCTTATCCTATTTGCAACACATGCAAATCAAAGCAACATGTGAAAACTAAATCCAAATGCTCTTCCTCTTTGCAACACATGCAAATCGGAGCATAAAATCAAACAACCAAGCACAAGCTTTAACCCATTCGCAACACATGCCAAATGGTTAACCCTCATGCAAAAACCAAATTCAAATGGTTGAGCTTGAGTAACACGCGGATTGAGATCATCAACACATGATGAAGCTCAAGCGAAAGAGGCAACCCCTCTTAATAGTACGGCGATAAAAGAACTAGACTCAAAGACTACAAAAGTCCTTAGCCTATCTAGTTATACCTTTCGCCAAGAAGACAAGCAATCCCTTTGGGGTCTTTATAATCTTCACTTGATTATTCCTCCGGGATCATCACTCAACTCCTCTTCGGGATCCATTCTTGACGCCCATCAACACATGATGTCGTCCTTGTCCCGTTCTCATCAATTCATTCATCTTTGGACCTAACTCAAACACAACTCATAAAACATGTTAGTCCAAGATGCATGGTTGTCTCAATTTTCTCTTGCACTCCATTAACACATAATGGATGCCTTTAGATCAATTGAGCACAACCTAAATCAATTAAAATGATTTATATGTGTCTTAAGTACAATAATGCAACTCATGCTTAATTATACTTAAGAACTATCCATTTGTCTTTAATTTATCACCAAACACCATCAACACATGATGAAGTGTTCTTTAACGATTAACAAGACAAATGAACTCAATTTAAATTATCATTTAAATTGATTCTTCAAGTTAGAGTGTGAACTCCCCCTAGATATGTGCATCCATGTAATATATGGATTGGGAAACATGATGCACACTCTGTGGTTAATATAACGGAGATATTCATACTTTAACTTGACTCCAAAGTATGCAACTAATATTAAGATGAATATGCAAACATACCTTGGGTTTTCTATTTTTCAATGCGATGAGACTAAACAAAGATATTCTAAACAAACACGTTAGTCTCGATATAAGATATGTCATTAATAACAATATCGCATTAGGGGACAAACTTAATATTGGATTTGTCATTAACACAAGATTAGATTTGTCATTAACACCAAAACCATAACTAATGAAGGTTGAACTTACAATCTCCCCCTTTTTGGTGATTAATGACAAATCCAAGCTTAATGAGCACATATGGGTTAAAACTAACATGTTGAGAGAATTTAAGCTAATTGAACACATATGCATATTAATTCTCCCCCTTAATCAAATTAAGCTTACTTTTTAAACCAAATGACATTAAGCTTCCTAATTCTCCCCCTTTTGGCATTAAACACCAAAAAATGGATAAACCATCTTAAAAGAATATTTCAATTATATCTCCCCCTTTTTGGCAAACATTTATCATTAATAAGATTTATCATTATCTCCCCCTTTTGGCATTTAACATAAGAAATAATTCTCCCTTTGTATTTCATTATTCTCCCCCTTTTTACTTTAATCATTCCTTTTTAATGAAGGTCATATAAGAATTAGAGTGCATACTTATGACCTTGGAGTGGAATTTGAAGAACTTAAGCCAAATGAACAAGATAGGCAATGAAATCCCAAAAGAAAGAATATATAAGGAATAAAACAAGTTTTCATTTGAAATATGGCCTGATACCAAAAGAAGAAAAACTCGAAAAGAGACCATATTCGGGATTTTGGATACCACTTTGAAAGAAGAATAAGCGCTTGCAATTATGGATACCACTTGTAAAGATATGCATGAAGGACAACGAAGGAAGGGTATCACACGGTTTATTTGAAATATTTGAATGAGTTTCAAATAAATAATTCAAATAACTCACTCCTCATTTTATTAGGCTTTGCAAAAATTTTTAACATGATTCTTTTGAAGAATCCAATAATTTGCCTAACCGGGTTGACGAGGAACCCAAAAGGATAAATACCACTTGAGGAATTAGATACTACTTGTAAAATTAATCTCAAGGGATTTGCTTGAAAATCCAAAAGAGATGAGCATTTTCAAATTTTCGTGAATAATGATGCTCAACAGGAGATTTTTCTCTTTTATGTATTTCAACACATAAAGACTCTCACACAGAGAAATCTTAAGCGGTTGAACTTACAATTTTAATTTAAGAGGAAACATCTTAATCAAGAATGTGGGTATCGGAGTAATACTACAAAGAGGCAATGAGCATACCACTTGTAGGAAATAATTGAATTTAACGATACCACTTAAAAAGGAAATCAAAATGATCAAGGATATCACTAGAAGAGATGAACAATAAAATCAATGATACCACTTGGAGAAAAGAATATCAATGATACCACTTGTAAGCATATGGATGAATAAAAGCTCGATTGATACCACTTAGGATCAACTCACAAAGAATTGAAACCACTTGAAAGAATAATCGATAACATCGATGGGTATCAGAGCAATATAATCAGAGCATCATATACTTACGGGTATTGAAAGCTCAAGAAGAATCGATAAAATCCAAAAGATTTAGTATCAGGGCACATTAAAGACATGACTTCACTTGGAAGCAATTAAGTGCCTAAAACTTGCAATGAATAAACTCCCCAAGATATTCAATGAATGAATCATGGAGTTATTTGCATTTGAATTGCACAAGTTTTGTCTTTTCAAAAGATCAAGTGAAAATCACTCTTTAGTTCAATTAAAGTGCTTATAACTGATACTACTTGAAAACTTGATCAAACAAATTTTAGAATTTTTTAAATTTTCCACAAATGAACTTTGGGATGGTAAGAAGCTATTGCAAAAAGAATTTTTGCAAAAGGAAGTATCAATGAAAAGATATCCCAAAGCGAAGTCGAGAAAAATCTGAAATTTCAGAACAGATTGCGCCATAGCCGGTCTGACCGCCCCATGCCCGGTCCAACCGGCCCTAAGGGCGGTGCAACCGCAGGGGGGGCGGTTGGACCGGCCCTGACAGGCTGAGACATTTCAAATTTTTGCAAATTTTATCAAAAATGATTCAAACGAAGTCCAATTGATTTGAAATTTTGCATGGATGAACTTTGGACTAATTAGAAGGTAGTGCAAAAAGAATTTTCTCAAAATCAATTTTATTTTAACAGATATGGCAATTTGCGCTTTGAGGCATAAAAGGAAATCGATTTTCACAAAAAACCTCAAAATGCACTTCAGTTTGGATTTCATGCAATTTTGATTTTCATGGCTTAGATTGGTGTATCATGAATGTTTATAGCCAAGATTTAATATAAAATCCAACCTGAATGCCATTATTTTGACATATTGCTAATCTAGGCTATTTTGGTTCAAATCAAATCGTTTTTGAGCCAAATTAGATTTTAACATAGAATTTTCATTTTGAAGGCTTGTAAAACATTTGAAATAGACAATAGAATACTTTTATAAAGCTTTTTCCAAATTTGGGCCTTTTAAATATGATTCTTGACTTTTGACCTAAATAGTCCAAATTGAAGAAGCAAAAGTCAAATTCAATTTACACAAGAATTCAAATGAAAGCAAGGGTAAGAAATTGAGATTTGAATTATGTGTATGAGTCTAAAATACCATTTTGAATCACAATTCTACACAAGAATGGATCCAAATGGAGAAACTCACTTAGTGCAATGATATGATCATTACGAGTCTAATATAGTTTTTCGGCGAGTTTCAAAATCAAATATCCTTTGCTAGGTTGGTCTTTTGACAATCTTTTGAATACGAAAATTGTTGAGAATGACCAACTCTAGGATTTTTGTTTTGGAATTACTTTCAAAATCTTTTTACTTTTAATTCTATGAAAATTATAAGTTTAAATCAAAATCAAGATACTAGTAACTAGATTTTGGAGTTAAAACTCATTTTCCTTTTAAAATAGATTTTGTGAAGCTAAAACCTTTGAAAGACATTTCAAAATTATTTGTATACATTTTTCAACTAGTTTTTCACAAGATTAGTAATAGTATACAAAATTTTTGACTTTTGGCTAAATGGTTGATTTTAAAATTATATATATGCACTTATATTTAATATGGGCACACGTAGGGATGTGGTACACATGATTATGAATTATCACTCCCCCTAAATGTGCCACTTTTAAACTTGCTCAAGGTTTGCAATAAGAGAATAGATAAGAGGCAAGAGCAAGTGGCCATAACAAGTAATCTAAATTGATTTTAACATGAATATTACAATATAACCTACACAAGGCTATAAGACATAATAGTAATCAATTTAAATACTTGTTACCGAGATGGCATTGGCTTATGATGGACATGATTATCTTCATGCTTGACACCACTTGTAGATCAATATAGTCCTTCTCCTCCATGAGTGTGCAAGCGTCCAATCCATCTCTTATCACCTAAAAGTCTTTTTAGGCGATCTTTGGTACCCAATCCTTGTTGGGTCCGACAACGTTAGTCACAATTGATTTAGGAACCCAAATGGCCCTAATTCTAGTATTTTTAAATTGACTAACATTACTAGAAATAGTTTTGCGAGAATTATTCCTCCTAGGCAAAGTATTTGTATTTTTATGAAAGGGCATGGGAGGACATTGATATTTTGCAAAACCATTTCTAGTTTGATCTCTTCTAAGCATATGATAATTGAAATTATGAAATGGCTTAGAGGATCTAGCATTTCTAGCAAATGTTTTGCTATAGTTATTTTTCCTAAGCACATGATTTTCATGATTTTTCATAGTCTTAGGAATTCTATCATTTTGAGCAAAAACATTTTTAGAGATACTCTTCCTATGCAAATGAATATTATCATTCTTAGTCAAGCATAGGAATTTGACAAGTTTGGCAAACACATTGCCATTCTTATCCTTCCTAAGCAAATAATTATCATTTATGAGAATGGGCTTAGGGTAGTACCTTTGGGACAATCCTCATCAAGTGTCCTTTTCTCAAGCAATTGAAGCACGCGTCACGCCGCTTGGTCCTCTCTTGACCTTCTTGTTGTGCTCAACGCCGGTTTGCCTCATGGTTGATGTTGTGGCCTTGTTATCCACTTGATTTGGGCACACGGAGGCTAGGTGGCCCTTCTTGTTGCATCTGAAGCACTTGATGGTTTTCGTGTGTCGCGCATTGTGCCTCGTCTTGCTATTCTCCTCTTGGAGTTGTAGCCGAAGTCCTCGCTTGTCTTGAGGCGCCCTTGGCTTGCTCAAGATTTAAATCGAGGAGGGCTTTTCCTTTAACGCATCTCTTCAAGTCATTTTCCAACTTAATGACTTGAGCCTTGAGCTTATTGTTTTCCTCTACAAAGTTAGCCTCACAAGACATAGAGAAAATAATAGCGATAGAATTTGAATTAGAGCTACAAGGCAAATCATCGCTAGAAGTGGATATGCATTTATTTGATGAATTATTTGTGATAGGAATTGAGTAAGGCAATTCATCAACTAAATCGCATTGAGTTGCAATGTCCACACTAGCTTTACTAAATTCCTTGAAAAGGAGTTTCTCATGATTTTCCTTTAGAATATCATAATCATTTTGAAGCGATTCATGTTCTAACTTCAAAATTTTATATTTCTTTTTCTCCTTTCCAAGAAATTCATTGAGCTCCTCTAGCATATTCATTAATTCATCATAAGAGGGCTCACCTTCATCATCACTTACCTCATCTTTACCTTTTGCCATGAAGCAACGAATTTTTGATATAAGTGAAGATTCGTCGTCGCTTGAGGCGGAGGTTGAGGTTGAAGGAGATGTCGGTTCAACACTTGATGTTGAAGTTGAAAAATCTTCAACCGACACTTCCTCATCCTCATTGCAATCCTCAATTGTTGTGGATGATTCAAATTTATCTTGAAGTTTGATCCACATTTCATGAGCGCTTGAGAGGTTGCAAATGAGGTTGAAAATATCTACGCTCACAACGCTAAATAAAACGTTAGTTGCTTGAGCGTCGAGATGTAGACATTTCTCCTCTCCTCTAGTTGGAGCAATTTCATTTAGTGGAGAAGAAATGCCGACATCTACGATCCACCATATTTGTGGGCTCATGGATTTAAAATAATTAACCATAAATATTTTCCATGAAGCATAATTTGAGCCAATAAGCATTTGTGGATCGTGAGAGTGCACTAATCCGCTAGGCGCCATCCTTTTTACTCTCTAGACGGTTAAGCCTAAAATGAGAGTGACCGTGGCTCTGATACCACTTGTAGGGTCGAGGATGCGCCTAGAGGGGGGTGAATAGGCGTTTATAAAAATCGATCGCTCACTAAACAATCGCTCTAATTCAACCCCTATGTCAAAACCTAATCAAGAGTATATATGCGGAAGCGATAAATCGGTTTTGACAATTAAAGCCTAAATCAACTAGGTTCACTAAGTGCACTAATTAAATTATGTCTCTACGCTAGGATTGCTAAATTGATCAAATCAATAATACTAAGCAATTCTAATTCAAGCAATCAATAATATGCAAAAGATAAATACTTGAATGAAAAGAGACAAGGGACAACCGATATTTTTCCGTGGTGTTCGGAGACTTGCCGGTCTCCCCTAGTCCACGTTGAGGCAAGCCCGACGACTCGGACCGGCTCCCGCTCGAGCACCCGCCTCTTTCCACTAGTGTGGTTTTTCACGCTTGCGCGTAGGCTCAACCCGAACCTTCACAAACTTGCCGGGGCTTCTCACACCTTGAGAGCTCACAAGACGACGCCACGCCGCCTAGGAGTCGGCAACCTCCAAGAGTAACAAGCCGCTCCTTCGCTTGAACTTCACCGGGCACAACAAATGCGCTCCTCGGTGATCACCAAGTGCAACACATGCACAAGGACGTCACTCAAGTGCAACACATGCACAAGAGCTCACTCAATCACTTACTAATTGCAACACATGCAATTAGCGATCACTCTTAGCTCAAGAATCAAAAGGAGTGGAGCAACACATGCAACCACCTCCACACAACTCACATAAGAGCTAAAACACTTAAGCAATGCAGCCACACAGCCCCCAAGCCCCCCAAGGGGGTATTTATAGCCTTCACCAAAGAAACTAGCCGTTGGGGGCAAGATTCCAGAAAAACAGCGAAAACGCGGTCCGACCGGACCTCTCCGGTCCGACCGAACGTCCATGACCAACGTCGGAAAAACAACCGTGGCTGCCGAATGCATCGCTGGTCCGACCGCCCTCGGCCACACCACGCCTACGGCCGCACCGCCACACCCGGCCGCACCGGGTTCAAAGCCCCGAAAACACCTCTTCTAGAAAATACGCGCAGACGGGCGGTGGCACCGCCCACGGTCCGGCCGACCGGCCGGTCGCACCGCCCCCACTCACCGCGGCTAACGAAAATCGACGTTCGAGAAAAAGCATCACAGGGACACGGCCGGTCACACCGACCGCCGGCCGGTTGCACCGCCCAACCCTAGGGGCGGTCCAACCGCAGGCCAGCCGGTCCAACCGCCATGCATCCGGTCCAAACGCTCACACTGAGAAAAACTCTGATTTTTGCGCAAACTCTTCTCCGACAAACCAAAAACCATTCTTTGAGCTTCTAGGTGATCAACACATGATCAAACACCCGTGCAAAACATATTTGCACTACATTAGCTCATGCTCAAAGAATTCATCCGAATTGCGAAAACGCATTCCGCAATAAACACCGAACTTACGCGTTCAACCCTCTAGCCATGTAAGGATCAACACATGACCCCGACACTTTGCAAAACACATTTGCAAATGCCAACACATGCTCTAGGATTGACACGCATAATTCCAACGCTTATTTGCAAAACACATTTGCACAACCGCAACCAAATCCAAATGACGAAAACACATTTCGCCAACAACTCAAGATCTATTTGCAAAAGCGATAGCAAATCAAACTCGAGTTTATGAGATTAATCCCCCTAGCTATGTGAAGGTCAACACAAGACCCGGTCAACTTGCCAACACCCGTTGCAAGCCCCACTCACATGCTCTCGGGATACCATACTCATAAACCTCAGTTTATTCGCACAACGAACTTGCAAATAACACTTTAAACACATTTCATGCTTGAGCACTACTCTTTGCAACACATGCAAAAGTCTAGCTCCAAGCAACACCAAATCAAGGTGCATGAACTCTTTAATTGCAACACATGCAATTCTCTAGTTCCATGCAACACGAAACCAAACTTCAAACCAAAACCATTTCAATCGTATGAGCTCTTTACTTGCAACACATGCAAGCCTCTAGCCCCATACAAACACGCAAACACAAATCATGCTTGAGCTCTCTCCTTTTGCAACACATGCAAAACTTAGCTCCAAGCAACAACACGGTTTTATAAAGATTGTTTTTGAACCAAAATATGAAGCTTCAACTAATGCAACACATGCAAAAGTGAACTTCACGCAAAAGCCAACACATTTGCTTATCCTATTTGCAACACATGCAAATCAAAGCAACATGTGAAAACCAAATCCAAATGCTCTTCCTCTTTGCAACACATGCAAATCGGAGCATAAAATCAAACAACCAAGCACAAGCTTTAACCCATTCGCAACACATGCTAAATGGTTAACCCTCATGCAAAAACCAAATTCAAATGGTTGAACTTGAGTAACACGCGGATTGAGATCATCAACACATGATGAAGCTCAAGCGAAAGAGGCAACCCCTCTTAATAGTACGGCGATAAAAGAACTAGACTCAAAGACTACAAAAGTCCTTAGCCTATCTAGTTATACCTTTCGCCGCAGCACAAGCAATCCCCTTTGGGGTCTTTATAATCTTCACTTGATTATTCCCCTGGGATCATCACTCAACTCCTCTTCGGGATCCATTCTTGACGCCCATCAACACATGATGCCGTCCTTGTCCCGTTCTCATCAATTCATTCATCTTTGGACCTAACTCAAACACAACTCATAAAACATGTTAGTCCAAGATGCATGGTTGTCTCAATTATCTCTTGCACTCCATTAACACATAATGGATGCCTTTAGATCAATTGAGCACAACCTAAATCAATTGAAATGATTTATATGTGTCTTAAGTACAATAATGCAACTCATGCTTAATTATACTTAAGAACTATCCATTTGTCTTTAATTTATCACCAAACACCATCAACACATGATGAAGTGTTCTTTAACGATTAACAAGACAAATGAACTCAATTTAAATTATCATTTAAATTGATTCTTCAAGTTAGAGTGTGAACTCCCCCTAGATATGTGCATCCATGTAATATATGGATTGGGAAACATGATGCACACTCTGTGGTTAATATAACGGGGATATTCATACTTTAACTTGACTCCAAAGTATGCAACTAATATTAAGATGAATATGCAAACATACCTTGGGTTTTCCATTTTTCAATGCGATGAGACTAAACAAAGATATTCTAAACAAACACGTTAGTCTCGATATAAGATATGTCATTAATAACAATATCGCATTAGGGGACAAACTTAATATTGGATTTGTCATTAACACAAGATTAGATTTGTCATTAACACCAAAACCATAACTAATGAAGGTTGAACTTACACCCGCGTCTTCACTTCTTCAGAAACCAATTACCCACAGCGCCTGACAATACCCCCTTCCGAAGCTAGTGCTTGTCCTCAAGCACAGAGTCCAAAGAAATACTCAATGTATGATGCGTGCTCTCCGTGAACTCCTCCTTCCAGTTTGTATTTCTTTGCCGCCAACAGGTTGGTCTCAGAACTCTTCCAATGACTTTTCTTCCGTCGGTTCAGATACATATCTAGCTTTCACCTCTTGAACCCATTCAGAATAACGAATCGATTGCAAAGACACTTCTCATCGTTAGCAACCGAATAATCAACCCTTGACAAAGCACACGCTTCCACGAGTTTTTGCAAAGTGATGAATTCTACTCTTTCTTGACCATTCCCGATCACACCGTATCACTCAAAGAAAATGCCTCCAATTTTTTGGGCCTCCAGATGGCTATTGCTTCTCGATCACAATTTCTTCGTGGAGGCAAGCCAACCCACTCAAAGACACATATCAAGCATAAGAGTTTAAGAATTTTTCTATTTCGAACTTTAATATTCTTCAACATTTTGATTGTCGGCTCAAAGATATTTAGTTGTATAAAGAGTCCACTTACTCTTTTTCTTACCAGATTCAGAGTTGACTTGCGGTCATTGAACAATTGTCACCGGGTCATGCGTGCAATCTTGGAATTGAATTCGTGTCCATTTTGGTTTATCGTCAACACTTCTCTTTGATGTCTAACTCGATTGGGCTATAGTCATCAATCCAATCGGCTTCGATCGATGTCATGATTTCCCAAGTTCATCGGTTTGAATGTGGCGATAAACAAAGTATCTGGATTCCGCATCGCAAGTAATCTACCTTAGCATCCGGGATCAACTCTCCACCACCAGCCCCCATTACTCTTCTCTGTGGTATATTACTGAGAGAGTAACCATTTTGCACTGCAAAGTTATAATTTATAAATGAATATGTACTCCCACTGTCCACTAGGGCCAAAGCTTTCATATTCCAAATATACCTCACCAAGGAAAAAGTAATTGGGGCACCCAATCCATGAACTGCATAAGCTGAAATATGCATTAGATGTTTTCAGTATCCACAGCCACTTCCTTGTTTGGACTTCCGAGCCTTTGTAACAATTCCGACAAACACGCTTGAGTATGCTCCTCCTCTGTTACCATGTTCTTCTCTCACCACGCATTGATAGGATGTATAAGGCATTGCTAATTTTACAATGTTGCAAAAGCCCCTGGTTTCCATGGTTCATGACAATGCCACCACAATTTCCCCAATTCCACACACCTTCGCAATAATCGATATACTTTGCCACAGAGCTTAAGTGCTTGATTCCTGCAACTTTTCTACTGCGTTATGTGTAATGGCCTCCAAAATCTATCAAAATGGATAGCACAGAATTGAGGCCAAGTCACTGACCCCCATGGTACGCCAATCCCCTTCAACCATGTGTTAGCTCTGCCAACTAAATGCCCAACAGCCACATTAACCCAAGGTTGAATTAGCTGTGGCGAATTTGGGGCGACTTGAGTGTCCACTACTTTCTTGTTCCCATGTTCTTCTCCAATTACCCTGGGTGCCTTGGCCTCATAAAGTGACAATTGTATGAGTTGCTCCTCTGAATCAGTGTTTTCTTCCTTAGTTGGACTTCCTGAATCAGTCAAGGATCCCTCCCTCACTGTAAATTCATAATCCCTAGAGAAATGTGCACACCCACGGTTCTTGGGACTGCCAGAGACACTGACCAAACTAGCTGAATTGAGTGGTATCTTCTCATTTGCCACTTTTGCATTCATGTCCTCCCTTTGCATCGGCAAGGTATGAAAAGTATTGCGAACCTTGCATTGATGTGTATTGCCGGAATCCCCAGGTGCCTTACCGTGCACAACATGTTCATAATTCACTTCTTCAGAATCTGATAAATTATGGACTGCATTTTTTTCTGCACCTTCCTTGGAATGCTCATAAGCTTCTCCCTTCTTAAGAACTTTCTTTAGGATTTGCTTATCATCTCCTAGTTCTCAGAGCGTCTTGTGCAGAACCAACTCGAGTCAACAAGAGGAATGGCAGTTGGTGGTACTGGCTTACCCTTCTCACCAAATCCATCTTCTGGCTTAACCGTAAGAATCACCTTCTCTGTTTTGTTCATAGTTTTGACAACTTGAGCAAGAGCAGGACAGAAGTTCCCATTTATCTGAGGACCAACATGTTCTGTATGGGTTCCTGAATACACTGCTTGAGACAATGGAGGCTCACAAAGACAGCATCCCCTACCGAAACTCCTCCACTCAAACTTCTATAAGAAGGTTCTGAAAATGTTTCGATAGTAGAAGGAAAAATGGGTGAAAATGACTCCCCGGGATGGATTCACGTGTATCGCTTTGTTTGGAGAGGCATACCTCCAGAATAATCTCTTCTAAAACCCAAATTGTGAGATAATGCAGGATGCTGATAAATTGGAGTCTGCGAGGAATAACCAGCTATTCCTAATCTAATCTGATGATATAAGTTAGGACCACTCAGTAAGGTAGAACTATTTTGGATCGGCAATATTTGTGGCTGAACCTGAACAGAAGTTCCTTCAGATTGCACCTCCCATCTGTTTGCAGAACTCCCGATTGATAGTACGGAGGAAGAACCGGATGACAATCACCTAGTACTGGTTGACCACCATTTCCAAACCGCCACCGAATACATCTGCTTTGAGGTAATCGGGCATTGAATTGGAACCACCCCAACTAATCCCATTCCTCCAAGAACTCTCACATTTGCATGAGGGTGAGTTCGATGGCGAGAGCAAATCTGGGTGGCGTGCTATTCATTGCGAGTAACGCTCGCTCCACCAGATATACCAATGAAAATACCACTCCTATGCATATCGATGACAACAAAGGAACACTGGTCTCATTCTTTCTGAGATGGGCTTAGATGTTCTACTTGATTCACGGTATACACGAGCTCCCCATAAGCAAACTCTTAATCTCCACCACATCTGATTTTAAAGCCTCCAGATCAAGAAACATTCCCGGATTTTCTCGATCTCCTCTTGAACAACCATCTCGCCTTCAATCACCCACAGATTACGGGACAGATTAAATCGATCCGAGGTTTCTTCATTGATTGGGGAATTTTACAGATGAACCAACCCCTTTCCCAAATCCTCAAATCAATCATGCAACAAGAACGAATCGCTCGATACCAATTTGTCGGGCCCTCATGAATCCACCCAGATGATCGGCGATTCAAGAGGGACCGAGAGCCGCCGCCACCAGGATACAGAAAGTAAATTAACTAGGGTTCTACGGAACTAAAGTACTAGCAAGATATGCGAAGGTTTTTTTCTTCCATTTCCAACTTGCAATTTATACTCCATCGAGTTTACAAAGAAGAAAAGGAAAGTTCTCCACAAACGAGTAAAACAAACGGGTAAAAGAGAGACAACGACAAAAGACAGTAAAATTACATCGGGTAATCCCTGTTCTGGTCACTAGCCGTCGGATGGTTTGAAACCCTTGACATTCACCACGACCGCTGATGCATATTTAAACTCCTTTCGCTTTCTCGCTTTCTTCGAAATTCCGCGTCTTCACTTCTTCGAAACCAATTACCCACAAATACCGACAAAATGCTAACTTCAAGGCTCTAAGTCGTCATCATCTTCATGATCGCTATCTCTATTCTTGGCTTTGAGAGCAATATTCTTTTTAGTGCTTGGAGTATCTCCATATTCCTCTAAGAAGAGCTCATATGCAGTGAACTTCCCCAAGAGTGAAGTTGGTGTCAACTCATTCAACTCTCCATTTGTGAAAAGCACCACAAGCATCTTGTACTCCTTGGACAGCACCATAAGCATTTTTCTCACGAATTCAAGGTTAGATAATGTTAACTTGACGCCTTCAACTTATTCACATTGTAATTCATTCGAGAGAATATATCATTCGCCTTTTCATGAGGTAGCATGAAAGAGTCAAATTAGTCCTTTAGAATGAACATCTTAGCCTCTCGCATATTAGACATGCCTTCATAAATCTCATAAAGAGTAGTCCAAATTTCATGAGCGATATTGAGATTGCTTACTCCATTGAAGACATAAAGACTAAAAGTGCCTAAGATGGTGTTCTTAGATTAGGTGTTGAATTGCATGTGTTTTAACTACACATCCGTAGGTGCAAGTGAATTGCGTGGAGTGGCAAAACCATACTCAACTACGCGCCAAATATCTAAATTCAATGCCTCAAGGTAACATCTCATGCAAACCTTCTAATAAGAATAGTTTGTGCAATCAAATAAAGGCACCCTACCAACATTCACACCGTCTCCTGACATCCTTACTCAAGGTGGTAAAGCCCTAATTGAGCAACCTTGCTCTAATACTAATTGAAGTGGGTCGAATGCCCAAGAGAGGGGGTGAATTGGGATGCTTTCCACTGATGTCCAAATTAAAACTTAAGCTTTCCTAGCCCAAATTGTGTGTTTATGGTTTCTAGTGTAGCCAAAACAACTCCTACACAAGTTTAGTAAAGTTTTAAAACCTACGCTCTAATCATACACAAGTCTAGTATCTAGGAATAGAATGATATCGAAGTAAATACAGAAGCATAAAAGAGACAAGGAGCATAACTAATTGTTTACCGAGGTTTTAGAGATTCAACAATTTCACTTACTCCTTATTAGAGCACTCTCGTTAGAGTACCGCTCCGACTTGAAACCGTGTAAGGAATCATACCATCTACTCGTGGTAGTCCTTCTCTGCTCCAGATAAGTGGACTCTGACCAATCGAACTATACTAGGACATATAATTGTAGTTACTCAAACTCTAAGCATGCAAGTCAAGGAAGATGCTAATGCACAATCAAACTCTAAGCATGCAAGTCAAGGAAGATGCTAATGCACAATGATTCAACTTTTTTCAAACTCAAATTATAGTATGTGTCAAGTTAGTAAAGGTGATCATTGATGGAGGGAGTTGTCACAACTTGGCTAGCATAAAGATGTGTGAGAAACTCAATCTGCGCTTCTAAAGCATCCTCAGTCATACCATGTGTAGTGATTCGGCTATTGTGGAGATGTGAAGGTCCAACACATGGTGAAGGTACCATTCAAGCTACACAACTATCACTTGCTTTTGGGAAGATCATGCGAATTTGATGTCAATGTTATGCGTAATGGGCAAGATAACACCTACTCATTTCATTTTAATGGAAAAGGAGTTAGGTTGTTGCCCCGATTCCAAATCAAATGATTCCTCAAAATTTGTGCAAACAAGAAGCTAAGGTAGAGAGCAAGAATGAGAAAGATAAAAGAAAGATGAGTGAGATCCATAATTCGATGAGTGAGAGCCACAAACCAAATAAGAGGTAAAAAGAAAATGAGGGAGAAAAGCTAGTAATGGTAGCCACAAAATCTTATTTGAAAGAAGTGAGGAGCGATCCCAATTCAACGCATTTTGTACGCATGTACAAGTATGTATCGTTTTTAAACTTTTCCTAGCTTTGTTTCTCATGTTTTGCTAGGCGTATGAAGATGTGTTTCCAGAAGATATACCTATGAAATTACCTCCAATTCATGGCATAGAACATCAAATTGATCTCATTCCTAAAGCTTCGCTACCTAATTGTCCTCCATACCAAACAAATCTAGAGTAGACAAAGGAGATTCAAAGACAATTGCAAGAGCTACTTGACAAAGGGTATATACGTGAAAGATTAAGCCCTTGTGTTGTCCCTATTATTCTTATTCCTAAGAAAGATGGTTCATAGTGCATGTATGTTAATCGTAGAGCTATTAATAACAGCACTGTTAGATATCATCATCCTATGTCTAGGTTGGATGACATCACCATATTGATTTGTGTATTAGATATAACCATATTAGAATGAAACTTAGAGAGGAGTGAAAATCTGCTTTTAAAACAAAAGTTAGATTGTATGGTAGTTATTCATGCCATTTGGTTTAACTAATGTATCTAGTACATTCATGAGATTAATGAATCATATTTTGAGGACTTTCATTAGTAGATTTGTGGTGGTTTACTTTGATGACATTTTGATCTATAGTAGAATCATGGATAAACACATTGATGGGTATAGACAAATTTTAGATGTGCTTAGAATTGGATAGTTGTTTGCTAATATAGAGAAGTACACCTTTTGTACCAATAAAGTTGTGTTCTTAGTCTATGCAGTTTCTAGTCAAGGTATTGAGGTATATGAGTGTAAAATTGAAGCGATCAAGAATTGGCTTACCCTTGTGAATGCTAATCAGATCAGTAGTTTTATAATCTTGCTGGGTTCTATCATAGATTTGTGAATGATTTTGTACCATTTATACCCTATTGAATGAATTAACTAAGAAGGGTGTTAATTTTATGTGGGGTGATTCACAAGAGAAATCTTTTCATGAGTAAAAATAACAGTTGATTGAAGCACCATTTCTTGTTTTACTTGATTTCATAAAAACTTTGAGATTTATATCAGCTAGTGAAATAGGTATTGCTGGTTAGCGAGGATTAAAAAGTCTATCTTCCATTTGGGCCCTTCATAGATAAAAATCATACTCTATTTTAATGGGCCCACAAAAGCCCATAATTTAGAACGAAGCGTGCACTTATTCGGACTGTCAAGCCTCTGACCAGTCCAGTCAAAGTAGCCCATAGCATTGCTTTACATTGGTCATCCCCAACTAGTGAATAGCCATCCCGACTAGAGAACTGGTTAGAGAAAAGTGGTTATCCCTGCCCATGTCTCCATGTGGATAGATGCACACAACTACCTATAAGTTATTCCTGGAAAAGATATTATTTGGCGAAAAGACACCATTTGGTGGAAAGACACTCCTCGATTCCACGATGCTTTTTGGAGTTCAACTGTCGCCTCTTCAACCGATATGAATAGGAGGGCAATTCATACTATTCAAGATATTAGCAATTAGCATTCTCAATCAGAATAGATAGTTGTAATTATTCTATAATCTGTATACTCTATGAAGCCGCTTGGCTAATAAAGAAGCAATCCATATATATCATTTCCTTATCTCGTTTACTAGGAGCCCACAATCGTATTTTTAGAAGCTCGATTAAGGGACCCTAGTCTGAGACATCGATAGTTGGTGCTAGAAGGAGAGCCCACCGGTGATCAAGGTGAATAAATTCTACTATGGATGAAGAAAATTGGTTCGACCTCGTCGATTATGCTCATCTCACCGCAGATGATTACTTAATGAAAGAGGAATGTAAGTATGATTTCTATTCCAAGTATGTTTTTGAAGCAGAATTGATAAAGATCCAAGCGGAGGTTGAAATGGAAGAACAAATACCCAAAGAATCGAGAGGTAAATCTTCATCATTCCTCTAGCAGGTTTGGAGGAAGATGCATATGAAGCACGTTCTATAGAGATTGATAATGAATATTCTCCAAAAGGCAGTAATAACCTCTTAGAAAGTTCAGCCTTAGAAGATTGCCTTCGAGGTCTGGATTATACCCCATCATCATATGAAGATGGAGGACTGATGCCTTTAGTCTGCTCTAGTTTCTGTGACTGTGTGGTTACCAGTGAGACAGAGGAATAGCGGGTGGAATGAGAAGAGCGTGAAGCTCAGGAAAGAGTTGAAAAAGCTACTCAAAATGAATATGAGAGACTTATGCCGGAAAAGCAAAAATCTATTGATGAGGCCAAACGCCTGTACTACAGAGGCCAACCTAGCACCTCACGGAGATTTGACGTCTCTGGAGGACAACCTCGTCATGCTCTTCCAATTACACCACCACCTCCGAGGGGCGGTAATAGACTTAAATCTTGCTCCAAGTGGTTCGCAGGAGGCTACTCCCATTGAAAAGCTTCGCATTGTATCAAGTGCAATTCTTAAACATCGATGGAAGGAGAAAATGAACTTAATGCAATAATTATAAGATCCCTTGCAGCTGATTTACAAGAAACTGCAAATAAAGTGCAAGTTAGGTCTTTATCTACAAGGCCTCAAACCGATTCCCACATGGAAGGATCTTCATTTGGTCGACGCCAACAAACCATTAATTGCCAACAGAGAGTTGAACCACATCAAGGAAGCTTTTTGAATGCCTCATCCCAAGATGCAAGGCTTTCTTCTCTGGACTTAGAGATATTACTTGGCATAAAAAATGTAAGCCAGGGTCTTTGAAGAGTTTTGATAGAACTTGAAATTCATAGGAATTCTTACAAGTTTATACCACCACCATCCAAGCCGCTAGAGGTGGTGAAAATGTAATAGCCAACTACCTCCCGATTGTTATGAAAGGATCAGCACGAACTTGGTTGTTCAATCAATCGGAGGGTTCTATCTTCAGTTGAAATACTTGTGTCATGCAATTTTAAATAATTTTAAAAGTTTCTATGCCAAGCCTGGTAAAGAGGATGATTTACATCGTCTTCACCAAACATCTGGTAAAAATTTACATCAGTTCATCAAAAGGTTTGTAGAAGTTTGCAATACTATTCCAAATATATTTGATAATTCTGTAATTTGTGCATTCAAATAGGCTGTTTGTTATAAGCGATTTATAGAAGACCTTAACATTCATCCACCCTTCACCATATCAGAGTTATTCGATATTGTAGATCGGTATTCGGATATGCATGAGGCCATTGAATGGAACCGTATGGTCGATAGGACCATACTTTGCCGTGAGCTGGCTTGCCAAAGTCAGAAGACAGGAAGTCTAAAAAGATCTCTAAATCCAAAGGCCGTAAGGGGAAGAATAATAAAAAGAACAAAAAGAATACTCAATGAGAGGTTGTAGACGTCTCGGAACAATCTGCATGCTCCAAGGGGAAGACACCTTAGAAGAAAGTAGCTGGCTATTTCTAAAAAGCCTGGTACAACCAGTGGCAATGGTCAATGTTGCCCATTGCACAAAGAATCAGGGTATGTCTGTGAATTTGCCGTGCTTGGCAAAGACGCATGGAAGACTTTTACTCTGGTAAAGGTTCTACGCCGACCGTACTAGAAGTACAAAATAATAAGAATGCAGATTGTGATGAAAATATGGGTTATCAGAAAGTTGATAATCATGTCAACGTAATATTTGGATGATCATCTGCATATGCTTCAAAATGGTAGTTCAAGACTGCTTGGAGAAAGGTCAACAACATTGACAACCGAATAGGAAAGCCTGGATATCCCAAGTGGTCGGATGTTGCCATCACCTTCAATAAACAAGACTGTCCAAATGTGGTCGGATGTTGCCATCACCTTCAATAAACAAGACTAAAGAAGCGGTTAACATCTGCGCCAATATTGGTATTGCCAGATGTGCAGAGCAGTTTCAATATCTATTGTGACGCCTCGAGGCAGGGTCTTGGTTGTGTGTTGATGCAGAATGGCAAAGTGGTGGCCTACGCATCAAGGCAGTTGAGGCCGCATGAAGGGAATTACCCTACGCATGACTTGGAACTAGCAGCCGTAGTGCATGCTTTAAAGATATGGCGACATTATCTCATTGGAAATAGGTGTGAGATATATACGGATTATAAGAGTTTGAAGTATATATTCACCTAGTAAGATCTTAATATGAGGCAGAGAAGATGGCTAGAATTGATTAAGGATTATAATGTTGGAATCCATTATCATCCTGGAAAAGCCAATGCGGTAGCCGACGCTTTGAGTTGTAAAAGCCACAGTGTAAATGTGATGGTAGCAAGTGATCAACCAAAGTTGTGTGAAGAGTTTCAGAGGTTGTGCCGCAAGGATTTGTAGCTGCCTTGGAAGTAAAGCCAACCCTAGAGAATCAAATCAGGGAGAGGCAGAGTAAGGATGAGAAGATCAACAAGATCAAGTCCAAGAAAGAAGAGGGTTTGGCAGAGGATTTCTCAGTGGATGAACAAGGAACCCTATGGTTCAAAGGTCGAATTTGTGTGCCAAATGAGAAGGAGCTTAAGAACTTGATTCTGGAGGAAGCACACGATTCCAAGTACTCTATTCATCCAAGAAGCGCCAAGATGTATCAAGACCTTAAAAAGAGATTCTAGTGGACGAGGATGAAGCGTGAAGTGGAAGAGCATGTTGCATTGTGTGATGTATGCCAGAAGGTAAAGGCAATGCACCAAATACCCGTAGGACTTTTACAACCATTAAAGATTCCAGAGTGGAAATGGGAGGAAATTGGAATGGATTTTATCACTGGGTTGCCCAAGACTCAGAGAGGCTATGATTCAATATGGGTCATCATTGATCAGTTGACCAAAGTTGCTCATTTCATCCCAGTGAAAATAACCTATTCAGAAGATCGATTAGCAGAGTTATACATATCAAGAATTGTGTGTTTGCATGGAGTGCCTAAGAAAATTGTGTCAGACCGAGGTACTCAATTTACCTCAAGATTTTGGGATAAACTGCATGAAGCAATGGGAACTCGCTTGAATTTTAGCACCACTTATCACCCGCAGACAGATAGCCAGACAGAAAGAGTAAATCAGATTCTTGAGGATATGTTGAGAGCTTGTGCGATATCTTACGCTACCTTTTGGGATAAATGCTTGCCATATGCAGAGTTCAGTTATAACAATAGTTATCAGGCTAGTTTGCAAATGTCACCATTCGAAGCCTTATATGGTCGTGCTTGTCATACCCCGTTAAATTGGAATGAAATGGGGGAGCGTTCAATGTTTGGGCCTGAAGTTCTCAGAGAGGCCGAGGAGCAAGTTGCCATGATCAGGGAAAGATTGAAAGCAGCACAGTCAAGGCAGAAGAGTTATGTTGACAATCGCCGTCGTGATTTGAGTTTTGAGCCTAATGATCTCGTGTATCTCAAAGTTACTACCCTTAAAAGTGTAAAAAGGTCCCATGTCAAAGGGAAGCTTGCACCCAGGTTCGTTGGGCCATTTAAGATATTAAGCCGTCGAGGAGAGGTTGCGTATCAGTTAGAGTTGCCATAGTCATTAGCAGGAGTTCATGATGTGTTCCATGTGTCACAGCTTAAAAAGTGTCTCAGAGTGCCAGCAGAATAGACGCCGTTAGAAGCAATCGAGTTGCAAGAGGGCCTAACTTACAAGGAGCAGCCGATCAAGATTCTGGATGTAATGGAGCGTAGGACCAGAAATAAGTCTACTCGCTTTTGCAGAGTCCAATGGAGCAATCACTCATAGAGCGAAGCAACCTGGGAGCGCGAAGAAGACCTAAAGGCAAAATTCCCTGACCTATTCTCTAGTCAGCCCTGAATCTCGGGGTCAAGATTTTGTTAGGGGGGAGGTTTGTAACATCCCAAATTTTTGGTTCTTTATTTAGTTAATAGGGTTCTATTTCAATTTGTGCTTTTTGAGAATTTTCTAGAATTATTTGGATTTTTTGGAATTTATTTGGATTATTTTAAAATCAAAGTATATTGCCTTTTGTAAAAAACTAATTATAAATGGATAAGTTTAAAATAAAGTTTTACCAAAAATATTTTATTGAAGTTCAGAATGTTTCAAAGTATTTTTGAGATTTTTCTTGGAAATTTTCTAAAATTTTTGTTGCCCTAAACAAATCAAAGTATTTTCTCTAGTTATTTTTATTAGTAAAATCCTAAAAGTTCGCTTTGAGCAAGAATAGTGAAGCCCGTAAGCGTGCACATCGGTCTGCATAATCTTTATGCGCCCCATTGGTCGTTTTTCGGAAGAATTAACGCGTGCTGTCGGATCTTCATCGGGCGGTCTTCATCAAGCCACGCCACCAAGTTAACCCTAGTCATTGCTAGCCGTTAGATCTTGTTCTAAAGGACTTCATCAAAGCGTGCACCGCGTAACCCTAGCGCTTACAGCCGTTGGATTAGTATCGTGCGGTGGATAGCCGTCGAACCGATTTGGAAACCTAATAAGTTGTCGCCGTTGGATCTGAATCGTGTGGCCATTTATCCATCAGACCGAATAGGAAACCTAGCACATCGCAGCCCTTGATCGCTGATCGGACGGCGGAGGGTTATCGTCTCCGAATCGAACTCGTGCGCCACCGCTGTGTCCGTCCCGAATGCCGCTGCCACCATAATTTCCATGTTTTGCGCTCGCCGAGGGGTATTTAAGGGCCGGGGCACCTCTCCCGAGGATCATCCCAAGTAGCCTCGCCTTTTCGCCCAAGCTCCGTCGCCGAAGAAGCACCGTAGGAGTCGCGGGAGCTCGCCGGAGTGCCGAAGAACTTTGCGCCGAGTTTTGTCTCCGTCGGGAACCTCTTCCGCCACATCGAAGTCAGATTCGAACTCGTCGCATTGCGCCGCGTCTACTCCGTCACTTCTTCCTCGTCGGAGAACATCGGAGCGCCGTCGGGGTGGTCTTCTTCTCCAAGTCCGGCAAGTTTGCACCGTCGCATCTCCATTGTCGTTCGCGAGAAACATCGGCCGTCGGATCAGCAGCGGACTACCAGGATTGCGCCACGCCGCTTTGGGAATAGTAAGCACCTCGGGTAAGTTTCAACCGTTGTAAGTTCAACCATCATTAGTTGTGGTTTTGGTGTTAATGACAAATCTAATCTATTGTTAATAACAAATCTCGTATTAAGATTATCCCCTAATGCGATATTATTATTAATGACAAATCTTGTATCGAGACTAACTTGTTTATTTAGAATATCTTTGGTTAGTCTTATCGCATTGAAAAATGGAAAACCCAAGGTATATATGCGTATTCATCGTAGTATTATTTGCGTACTTTGGAGTCAAATTAAAGTATGGATATCCCCGTTAACTTAACCACAAAATGTGCATCATGTTTCCCAATCCATATATTACATGAATGCACATATTTAGGGGGAGTTCACACTCTAACTTGAAGAGTCAATTTAAATGATAATTTAAATTGAGTTCATTTGTCTTGTTAATCATTAAAGAACACTTCATCATGTGTTGATGGTGTTTTGTGAATAATTAAGGACAAATGGATAGCTCTAAAGTATAATTAAGCATGTGTTGCATTATTATACTTAAGACACATTTACAATCATTCAAATTGATTTAGGTTGTGCTCAATTGATCTAGAGGCATCCATTATGTGTTAATGGAGTGCAAGAGATGATTGAGACAACCATGCATCTTGGACTAATAATTTTATGAGTTGTGATTGAGTTAGGTCCAAAGATGGATAAGAACGGGACAAGGACGGCATCATGAGGTGATGAGCGTCAAGAGTGGATCCCGAAGAAGAAGAGGAGTCGAGTGATGATCCCGGGGGAATAATCAAGTGAAGATTTTAAAGACCCCAAAGGGGATTGCTTGTGCGGCGGCGGAAGGTATAATTAGATAGGCTAAGGACTTTTGTAGTCTTTGAGTCTAAGGTTTATCACCGTACTATTAAGAGGGGTTGCCTCTTTCGCTTGAGTTTCATCATATGTTGGTGATCTCATTCCGCGTTCACTCAAAGCTCAAATCTTATTTAGATTTGGTTTTTGCATATGGGTTAACCATTTGGCATGTGTTGCGAATGGGTTAAACTTATGCTTGGCTGCATTTGGTTTTCGCATAATGCTTTGATTTGCATGTGTTGCAAGAAGTGATAAGCTAGTGCGTTTTTTTGCGTGAAGTTCACTTTTGCATGTGTTGCATTAGTTGAAGCTTCATGTTTTGGTTTCATAAAACAATCTTTCTAAAACTTGTGTGTGTGTATGGAGCTAGAGGCTTGCATGTGTTGCAGTAAAGAGCTCATACTTGAGATTTGGTTTTGGTGTTAGTTCGATTTGGTGTTGCATTGAACTAGAGAATTGCATGTGTTGCAATTAGAGAGTTCATGCATCTTGATTTGATGTTGCTTGGAGCTAGACTTTTGCATATGTTGCAAAGAGTAGTGCTCAAGCATGAAATGGTTTTATTGCGTTATTTGCAAGTTAGTTGTCGTGAATAAACCGAGCTTTATGAGTCCGAATTCGAGAGCATGTGAGTGGGGCTTGCAACGGAGTTGGCAAGTTGGCCGGTCTTGTGTTGACCTTCACATGGCTAGGGGATTAATCTCATAAACTCGAGTTTGATTTGCTTAATACGATTTGCGAATAGTTCTTGAGTCAATTGAGAAATGCGTTTTTGCAATTTGGGTTGAATTCTTTGAGCATGGGCTAAATTGGTGCAAATGTATTTTGCACGGGTGTATGATCATGTGTTAATCATCTTGAGGCTCAAAGAATTGCATTTGGATCTTCGGAGAAAAAGTTTGTGAAAAATCCAGAATTGTGTGGTGTGACCAACCTTTGATTGGTGTGACCAACCTTAGGGCTTCGGTGTAAATGGGTGGTGTGACCAATGGTTGAGCGGTCCAACCAACCCTAATTGTGGTGTGACCAATTGTCATGCGGTCCAACCAATTGTCATGCGGTCCAACCAATCGTCATGTGGTGCAACCGCCATGGAGAGGTGCAACCGACTTTAGGGTTTCGATGTGTATTCTCGAGCAATTTGAGTTTTCAATTTTTGCCGGTGGTGCGACCGGCCAGGTTGGTGCAACCGCGGTGCGTCTAACCTCTTGTGGCGGGTGGCGTGGAAGCGGGCGACCGGCCGTCCGGTCGGACGGCCAAGCAGGCAACCGCCCCTCAGCGGCTTGATTTTTCGAGCATGCGATTTTCGATTTACTGGTTTTAGTTGGGCGGTTGGACCGGCGACGGCGGTGTGACCGGCCATGCGGTCGGACCGGCCGTGGATGCTGCGGCGACGGGCCAGGTCTGTGATCACAACCGATAGCTGTTGCCTGTGAGGAGCGGTCGGACGGGAGAGGTCCGGTTGGACCGCATTTTCACTGATTTTCTAGATTCTTGCCCCCAACGGGTAGTTTTCGTGGTGGAGGCTATAAATACCCCCTTGGGGGCTTGGGGGCAGTGTTGTTGCTGTTTTTGAGTATTTGGGAGAAGTGTTGCATGTGTTGCACACTCTCATTTGATTCTTGAGCTTAAGAGTGAGCTAATTGCATTTGTTGCAATTAGGGAGTGGATTGTGAAGCTCTTGTGCATGTGTTGCACTTGAGTGAGGTCCTTGTGCATGTGTTCACTTGGTGATCGCCGGAGCGCATGTGTTGTGCTCGGTGAAGGTCAAGCGAAGGGCGGCCTATTCTCTTGGAGGTTGCCGACTCTAGGCAGCGTGGGCGTCGTCGCGGGAGCTCTCGAGTGTGAGAAGCTCCGGCAAGTTTGTGAAGGTTCGGGTTGAGCTCACGCGTGGCGTGAAAACCACGACTAGTGGAAAGAGGCGGGTGCTCGGCGGAGCCGGTCCGAGTCGTCGGGCTTGCCTCAACGTGGACTAGGGAGGCAAGCAAGTCTCCGAACACCACGAAAAACGTCGTTTGTCTCTTGTCTCCTTTACTTTCAAGTAATTACATTTATTGTATATTCATGATTGCTTGACTTAGAATTGCTTAGTATTATTTGTTAGATCAATTTAGCAATTCATGCATAGAGACATAAATTAGTTAGTGCACTAGTGAGCCTAGTTGATTTAGGCTTTAATTGTCAAAACCTAGATTATCGCTTCCGCATTTATATTTGAGTAGGTTTTGACTTAGGGGTGTATTAGAGCGAATTGTTTAGCAAGAGATCGAATTTTGTAAATCGCCTATTCACCCCCCCTCTAGGCGCATCCTCAACCCTACAAGTGGTATCAGAGCCACGGTCACTCTCATTTTAGGCTTAACCGTCTAGAGAGTAAAAAGGATGGCAAACAGAGGTTTAGTGCACTCCACCGATTCATATATATTTGATGGCTCTAATTATTCATCATAGAAATTATTTATGATTAATTATTTTAAATCCATGAGCCCACAAATATGGTGGATCGTAGATGTCGGCATTTCTTCTCCAATTAATGATATTGCTCCAACTAAAGGAGAGGAGAAATGTCTACATCTCGACGCTCAAGCTACTAATGTTTTATTTAGCGTTGTGAGCGTAGAGATTTTCAATCTCATATGCAACCTCTCGAGCGCTCATGCAATGTGGACCAAAATTCAAGAATTATATGAAGTGTCCACATCAAATGAGGATTGCATTGAGGAGGAAATGTCAGTTGACGATTCTTCAACCTCTTCATCAAGTGAAGAACCGACATTACCATCAACCTCAACCTCTGCCTCAAGCGACGACGAATCTTCACTTATATCCAAAATTCGTTGCTTCATGGCAAAAGGTAAAAATGAGGTAAGTGATGATGAAAATGATGATGAGCCCTCTTATAACGATTTAATGGATATGTTAGAGGAGCTCAATAATTATCTTGGGAAGGAGAAAACAAAATATAAGATTCTAAAGCTTCAACATGAATCACTTCAAAGTGATTATAATATGCTTAAAGAAAATCATGAAACCCTCCTTCTCAAAGAAGTCTATAAGTCTAAGGTGGATATAGGAGTCACATGTGATTTAATTGATGAAATGCCATACTTAGATGAAAATTCTAATATTCCATCAAAAATTGACATGTCCACCTCTTGCAATGATTTAAGTGATATACCTTGTTGCTCTAATTCAATTGCTAGTTCCTCTATGTGTTTAGATGCTAATATTGTAGAGGAAAACAATGAGCTCAAGGCTCAAGTCATTAGATTGGAAAATGACTTGAAGAGGTGCGTCAAAGGAAAAGCCATCCTCGGCGAAATCTTGAGCAAGCCAAGGCGCCTCAAGACAAGCGAGGACTCGGCTACCACTCCAAGAGGAAAATAGTAAGGCGAGGCACAACATAAGACACTCGAAGACCATCAAGTGCTTCGCTTGCAACAAGAAGGGCCACCTCGCCTCCGTGTGCCCTAATCAAGTGGATAACAAGGCCACAACTTCAACAATGAGGCAAACCGCAAGGAGCAAGTCAAATCGGTCAAGAGAGGGCCAAATAGCGTGACATGCTTCAATTAGGAAAAGGGACATTTCGTGAGGATTGTCCCAAAGGTACTACCCTAAGCCCATTCTCATAAATGATAATTATTTGCTTAGGAAGGACAAGAATGGCAATGTGTTCGCCAAACTTGTCAAGTCCCCTATGCCCGCTAAAAATGATATTCATTTGCATAGGAAGAGTATTTTAGAAATGTAATTGCTCAAAATAATAGATTTCCTAAGAATAAGAAAATTCATGATAATCATATGCTTAGGAAAAATAATTATAGCAAAACATTTGCTAGAAATGCTAGATCCTCTAAGCGTTCTTACTATAATGATTATCATATGCTTAGAAGAGATCAAACTAGAAATAATTTTACAAAGTATCATTGCCCTCCTAAGCCATTTCATAAAAATGCAAATCATTTGCCTAGGAGGAATAATTATTGCAATTCTATTTCTAGTCATGTTAGTCAATTCAAAAATGCTAAAATTAGGACCATTTGGGTTCCTAAATCCATTGTGACTAACATTGCTTGGGACCAAACAAGGATTGGGTACCAAAACCGCCTAAAAGAATTTTAGGAAATAAAGAGATGGATTGGACGCTTGCACATCAAGAGGAGAAGGATTACATTAGTCTACAAGTGGTGTCAAGCAAGAAGATTATCAAGTCCATCATGAGCCTATGCCATCTCGGGTAACAAGTATTTAAATTGATTATTATCTAAACTTATAGCCTTGTGTAGGTTATAATGCAATATTAATGAATATCAATTTAGACTACTTGTTATGGCCACTTGCTCTCGCCTCTTATCTATTCTCTTATTGCAAATCTTGAGCAAGTTATGTAGTGGCACATTTAGGGGGAGTGTTAATTCATATCCATGTGTATCACATCCCTACGTGTGCCCATATTAATATAAGTGCATATATATAATTTCAAAATCAAACCATTGAGCCAAAAATCAAAATTTTGTATACTATTAGTAAACTTGTGAAAAACTAGTTGAAAAATGCATACAAATGTTTTCAAAATGTTTTTCAAAGGTTTTGGCTTCACAAAATCTATTTTGAAAAGAAAATGAGTTTCATATCCAAAATCTAGTTATTAGTATCTTGTTTTGGATTTAAATTTATAATTTTCATAGAATTAAAAGTAAAAGGATTTTGAAACTAATTCCAAAACGAAAATCCTAGAGTTGGTCATTCTTAACAATTTTCGTATTCAAAAGATTTCCAAAAGACCAACCTAGCAAAAATTATTTAATTTTGAAACTCGCCGAAAAACTATACTTGACCCATAATGGTTATATTATTGCACTTAGTGAGTTTCTCCATTTAGATCAATTCTTGTGTAGAATTATAATTCAAAATGGTATTTTAGACTCATGCACATAATTCAAATCCATATATCTTACCCCTTGCCTTATTTGAAGTTTTGTGTTAATTGGATTTGACTTTGCTTCTTCAATTGGACTAATTAGGTCAAAAGTCAAAAATCATATTTAAAAGGCCCAAATTTATGAAAAGCTTTGTAAAAGTATTCTATTATGTATTCCAAAGGATTTACAAGCTTCCAAAAGCAAAATTCTATATTAAAATCTAATTTGGCTCAAAAACGATTTGATTTGAATCAAAAAGGCCTATTTAGGCATATAGCTCAAATCATGGCATTCGAGTTGGATTTCATCATAAATCTTGGCTAGAAACATTCTTGATACACCAATCTAATCCATGAAAATCAAAATTGCATGAAATCCAAATTGAATTGCATTTTGAAACTTTTCGCGAAGATCAATTTCCTTTTATGCCTCAAAGCGCAAATTGCCATATCTTTTGAAATAAAATTGATTTTGAGAAAATTCTTTTTGCAAAAACTTTTAATTAGTCCAAAGTTCATCTCTACAAAATTTTAAATTTTTTTTGGACTTCATTTGAATCATTTTTTGACAAAATTTGCAAAAAGTCTGGGCTTTTCAGCCTGTCAGGGCCGGTCACACCGCATGGGGTGCGGTTGCACCGCCTTTAGGGCGGTTGGACCGCCCCTGGGTCGGTTGGACCGGCCATGCATGGTCAGCTCTGAAATTTCATAATTTTCTCTCGGCTTTGCTTTGGGATATCTTTTGATTGGAACCTCCTTTTTCAAAAATTCTTTTTGCATTAGCTTCTTATGATCCCAAAGTTCATTTGTGGAAAATTTGAAAAATTCTAAAATTGATTTGATCAAGTTTTCAAGTGGTATCAGTTATGAGCACTTTAATTAATCTAAAGAGTGATTCTCACTTGATCTTTTAAAAGGACAAAACTTGAGCAATTCAAATGCAAATAACTCCATGATTCACTTATTGAACATCTCGAGGAGTTTATTTATTGCAAGTTTTGGGCACTTATTTGCTTCCAAGTGAATTCATATCTTTATTTTGCTCTGATACTAAATCTTTTGGATTTTATCGATTCTTCTTGAGTTTTCGATACCCGTAAGTATAGTGCCTTGATTATATTGCTCTGATACCCATCGATGTTATCGATCATTCCTTCAAGTGGTATCAACTCCTTGTGAATTGATCCTAAGTGGTATCAATTGAGCTTTTATGTTTTCCATATGCTTACAAGTAGTATCATTGAATTTCTCTTTTCTCTGAATGGTATCTTGGAATTTATTGCTCATTTTCTCTAAGTGATAAAGGAATTCAAATAATCAAATGTTATGCTCAGTTCCTATTTCCTACAAGTGGTATCATTAAGGTCATTGCTCATTCCTTCTAGTGATATCCTTGGTTAAATAAATCTTTTTAAGTGGTATCATTGAATTCAATTATTTCCTACAAGTGGTATTTCATTACCTCTTTGTAGCATTATTGCGATACCCACATTTTAGAGTAAGAGTTTCCTCTCAAATTAAAATTGTAAGTTCAACCGCTTAAGATTTCTCTGTGTGAGAACCTTTATGTGTTGAAATACATAAAAGAGGAAAATCTCCTGTTGAGTATTGTTATTCATGAAAATTTGAAAATGCTCATTTCCTTTGGATCTCCAAGCAAAACCCTTGAGATTAATTTTACAAGTGGTATCTATTGTCTCAAGTGGTATTTATTTCTTTTTGGGTTCCTCGTTAACCCGTTTAGTCAAATTGTTGGATTCTTCGAAAGAATCATGGTGAATAGTTGCAAAGCCTAATAAAATGAGGAAAATTCAAATAACTCACTCCTCAGTCTTTAGTTATTTAAAAAGGGTATCACATGGTTTCTTTTGCCTTGCATAACCCTTACTTTATTTTTTCATGCTTATCTTTACAAGTAGTATCCATAATTGCAAGCGTTTATTCTTCCTTTAAAGTGGTATCCAAAATCCCGAATATGGTCTCTTTTCGTGTTTTTCTTCTTTTGGTATCAGTCCATATTTCAAATGAAAACTTGTTTTATTCCTTGTATATCCTTTTCATTTGGGATTTCATTGCTTATCTTTTCAAGTGGTATATCTTCTCTTGAATTTGCTTCTTGTTTGGCTTAAGTTCTTAAAATTCCAATCCAAGGTCATAAGTATTCATTTTCAATTCTTGTATGACCTTCATTAAAAATAAATAATTTCATGGGGGAGAATTAGGAGCTTAAAAGGAAATGGTAAATGCTAAAAGGGGAGAATAATTCAATAAAAAGGGAGATAATGATAAATCTTATTAATGATAAATGTTTAAATGCCAAAAAGGGGGAGAATGTTCTTCAAGTTAATCTTTTAGTTTTCCATTTTTGGTGCTTAATGCCAAAACGGGGAGAATTAGGAAGCTTAATGTCATTTGGTTTAAAAAGTAAGCTTAATATGATTAAGGGGGAGAATTAATATGCATATGTGTTCAATTAGCTTAAATTCTCTCAACATGTTAGTTTTAACCCAAATGTGCTCATTAAGCTTGGATTTGTCATTAATCACCAAAAAGGGGGAGATTGTAAGTTCAACCATCATTAGTTGTGGTTTTGGTGTTAATGACAAATCTAATCTATTGTTAATGACAAATCTCGTATTAAGATTATCCCCTAATGCGATATTATTATTAATGACAAATCTTGTATCGAGACTAACTTGTTTATTTAGAATATCTTTGGTTAGTCTCATCGCATTGAAAAATGGAAAACCCAAGGTATATATGCGTATTCATCGTAGTATTATTTGCGTACTTTGGAGTCAAGTTAAAGTATGGATATCCCCGTTAACTTAACCACAAAATGTGCATCATGTTTCCCAATCCATATATTACATGGATGCACATATTTAGGGGGAGTTCACACTCTAACTTGAAGAGTCAATTTAAATGATAATTTAAATTGAGTTCATTTGTCTTGTTAATCATTAAAGAACACTTCATCATGTGTTGATGGTGTTTTGTGATTAATTAAGGACAAATGGATAGCTCTAAAGTATAATTAAGCATGTGTTGCATTATTATACTTAAGACACATTTACAATCATTCAAATTGATTTAGGTTGTGCTCAATTGATCTAGAGGCATCCATTATGTGTTAATGGAGTGCAAGAGATGATTGAGACAACCATGCATCTTGGACTAACAATTTTATGAGTTGTGATTGAGTTAGGTCCAAAGATGGATAAGAACGGGACAAGGACGGCATCATGAGGTGATGGCGTCAAGAGTGGATCCCGAAGAAGAAGAGGAGTCGAGTGATGATCCCGGGGGAATAATCAAGTGAAGATTTTAAAGACCCCAAAGGGGATTGCTTGTGCGGCGGCGGAAGGTATAATTAGATAGGCTAAGGACTTTTGTAGTCTTTGAGTCTAAGATTTATCGCCGTACTATTAAGAGGGGTTGCCTCTTTCGCTTGAGTTTCATCATGTGTTGGTGATCTCATTCCGCGTTCACTCAAAGCTCAAATCTTATTTGGATTTGATTTTTGCATATGGGTTAACCATTTGGCATGTGTTGCGAATGGGTTAAACTTATGCTTGGCTGCATTTGGTTTTCGCATAATGCTTTGATTTGCATGTGTTGCAAGAAGTGATAAGCTAGTCGTTGGCTTTTGCGTGAAGTTCACTTTTGCATGTGTTGCATTAGTTGAAGCTTCATGTTTTGGTTTATAAAACAATCTTTCTAAAACTTGTGTGTGTGTATGGAGCTAGAGGCTTGCATGTGTTGCAGTAAAGAGCTCATACTTGAGATTTGGTTTTGGTGTTAGTTCGATTTGGTGTTGCATTGAACTAGAAATTGCATGTGTTGCAATTAGAGTTCATGCATCTTGATTGATGTTGCTTGGAGCTAGACTTTTGCATATGTTGCAAAGAGTAGTGCTCAAGCATGAAATGGTTTTATTATGCGTTATTTGCAAGTTAGTTGTGCGAACAAAGCCGAGGTTTATGAGTCCGAAATTCGAGAGCATGTGAGTGGGGCTTGCAGCAGGGAGTTGGCAAGTTGACCGGGTCTTGTGTTGACCTTCACATGGCTAGGGATTAATCTCATAAACTTCGAGTTTGATTTGCTTATCTGATTTGCGAATAGTTCTTGAGTCAATTGAGAAATACGTTTTTGCAATTTGGGTTGAATTCTTTGAGCATGGGCTAAATTGGTGCAAATGTATTTTGCAGGTGTATGATCATGTGTTAATCATCTTGAGGCTCAAAGAATTGCATTTGGATCTTGGAGAAAAAGTTTGTGAAAAATCAGAATTGTGTGGTGTGACCAACCTTTGATTGGTGTGACCAACCTTAGGGCTTCGGTGTAAATGGGTGGTGTGACCAATGGTTGAGCGGTCCAACCAACCCTAATTGTGGTGTGACCAATTGTCATGCGGTCCAACCAATTGTCATGCGGTCCAACCAATCGTCATGTGGTGCAACCGGCCATGGAGAGGTGCAACCGACTTTAGGGTTTCAGTGTGTATTCTCCGAGCATTTGAGTTTTCAATTTTGCGGGCGGTGCGGCCGCCCGCCAGGTTGGTGCAACCGGCGTGCGTCTGCTTTCTTGGATGCGGGTGGCGTGAAGCGATCTGGCCGGCCGGTCGGTCGGACCGGCGTAAGCAGTGCAACCGGCCCCAGCGACTTGATTTTTCGAGAGCGTCACGATTTTGATTCTTTGGTTTTAGTTGGGCGGTTGGGCCGGGCGGCGAGCGGTGTGACCGGCCATGCGGTCGGGCCGGCCGTGGCGCTGATGCGGCCGGCAGGCAACGATCACAAATCCGGCCGTTGCCTGTGAGGAGCGGTCGGACCGGGAGAGGTCCGGTCGGACCGTGTTTTCGCTGATTTTCTGGATTCTTGCCCCCAACTTCTAGTTTTCGTGGTGGAGGCTATAAATACCCCCTTGGGGGCTTGGGGGCAGTGTTGTTGCTGTTTTTGAGTATTTGGGAGAGGTGTTGCATGTGTTGCACACTCTCATTTGATTCTTGAGCTTAAGAGTGAGCTAATTGCATTTGTTCTAATTAGGGAGTGGATTGTGAAGCTCTTGTGCATGTGTTGCACTTGGTGAGGTCCTTGTGCATGTGTTGCACTTGGTGATCGCCGGGCGCATGTGTTGTGCTCGGTGAAGGTCAAGCGAAGGGCGGCCTATTCTCTTGGAGGTTGCTTGACTCCTAGACGGCCAGGGCGTCGTCTTGGAGCTCTCGAGTGTGAGAAGCCCGGCAAGTTTGTGAAGGTTCGGGTTGAGCCTACGCGGCGTGAAAACCACGACTAGTGGAAAGAGGCGGTGCTCGGCGGGGCCGGTCCGAGTCGTCGGGCTTGCCTCAGCGTGGACTAGGGGAGACCAAGCAAGTCTCCGAACACCACGGAAAAACGTCGTTTGTCTCTTGTCTCCTTTACTTTCAAGTAATTACATTTATTGTATATTCATGATTGCTTGACTTAGAATTGCTTAGTATTATTTGTTAGATCAATTTAGCAATTCATACATAGAACATAAATTAGTTAGTGCACTAGTGAGCCTAGTTGATTTAGGCTTTAATTGTCAAAACCTAGATTATCGCTTCCGCATTTATATTTGAGTAGGTTTTGACTTAGGGGTGTATTAGAGCGAATTGTTTAGCAAGAGATCGAATTTTGTAAATCGCCTATTCACCCCCCCCCCCTCTAGGCGCATCCTCGACCCTACAACCGTCGATCTTGAATGAGTGGTCGCGATGGTGCCACGTCGGTTAAGGTCAGCAATGTATCGCTCGAGTAAGCGTAGCCGTCGGATCGTAGATGAGCGTCTAGGATCGAGCCACGTAGTCAGATGAACAGTGAATGACTCGGGTAAAGATTCACCGTTAGATTTGAATCGAAAGGCTGTTGTTTCACCACGTCATAGAGTAAATGAGGACCGTTAGATCGATTCTGAGCGGTGTAGATTGTGCCATGTGTCGCATCGGTCGAGTCGAAAGGTGGCGTCGGTGGCCCAATAAATCGGATTTTTCTTTTCAAAAATAATTCAGTTATTATTGATTTTCCGATTTTATGGATTTTCAGGAATTTGAATCTTCCGAGGGCTCATTCTCCCTCATACGAACTCCGATTGAGATGATTGAAATTTCTAAAAATTTGTAAAATTGAGATCTATCTAATGGTAACTTTTGTTTGATTTATAGAGTTCAGTTTCTCTCTGTTTTGGTGTTTATTTGCTATTCTTTTTCGATTCGCGTAGATGTTGAATTGTGTGACGCTTCGGAGGAGGAGTTAGCAACTCAAGAGCAATTTTCAGACCAAGACCAAGAGTTTAACCAAGGCAAGTTGTGCTTTGATCATGTTGCACACATGTTTGCAAACTTGCTATTTTGTTTTTACCTTATTGCATATTATTTCATGTGTATAAATGATTTCAACTTAGTTTGGGATTAGATATCATACCCTTTGAATTATACCCTACCTTGTCAATTGTATGCCATGATCCACTTATCACCTAGATTGGATTACTATAGTTGGTTACTAATGAAATCAACATGGGATGGTTAGATCGGATTAGAATGCTTAGCCATGCCACGTCATCACATGTTCTTGAATTGCTGATTATTAATCTTGATTAATGGAATATGGAACAATGATGTGAATTTGTGTATCATGTGTGGTCACACAAAGAGATTGAGTTGTTGTGGCAAGGAAGTCACGCAACGATGTTGATTTGTGTATAGCACGTGGTGCTTGGTAATCAACTGGGTTGGTAATCACTTAGGTTGAAGCAAGTAGCAAGGGCAAGTGTGCCAGGGTGGACCCGATGGGCAGAGGGTATGTGCAAGTCTTGCTTTGATCAACCTTAAGGACTTAACCTTGCGAGCCTTTGACCTGAGTCAAATCATGCAACCATATGTCTATTATGGGGCAGCCTAACTGACTAATTTGCAACGCTTTAGCTTTAGTACTATCGTGGTGGTGTGAGACCCGGGTTGTGTGGTAACCAGTCCTCGCACGGGGTGGCTCACAAGGCGCAAGAGGGGGGCCTTGGATGTGGTAACCAGTCCCACCAGTGTTGAAACCTCAGAGGGTAGTACTAGGTTAAGGTGGAACATTGTAAAGGCTTTGTTATGATCATTCGCCTGTGTGGTGCATGGTTGTATCGTGTGGGTAAAGTGCATAACCTCTGCAGAGTGTACAAACTATTCGGATAGCCATGCTCACGGTATTGAGCAATGCTCGGGAATTATAGTCAAGGGTTAGTTTAATTAATTGGATAATTGAATGGGATGGCAGGATGCCATATGGATAATGGAACTTGACTTAAGATGGAAACTTGGTTTACTTGAATCATTGAATCTATTTACTGTTATTATTTTTTTTACTGTCTTTTAATCTAAGTATTGTATGTGTTCTTAAATGCCGCTTTACTGCAAATAAACCACTTAGCCTTTCTTTGGAATAAGCCTTGCATATAGCTATGGTAGAATTGCATTCTGTGCGCAACTTGTTGAGTGCTTTTGTACTCACCCTTGCCATCAACAACAAACGACAGTGGAGGAATCATCGTCGTTATCGGAGGAGGACTTCCAGGAGGATACGAGTCACTAGGCCAATCCTTGTCAGTCGCCTGTGGTGTGCTGATGGGACATCTACGTCTTTTGCTATATATTTCCGCTGCATTTGTCTAAGTTTACTCTCAGTTTAGCCCATGTGGAAGAATAATGTAAGTGATCATAAGATCATGTACTAGTTATATTAAATAAATGAAGTCTTATTATTCTTATCGTTGTGTATGATGTGATGCTTACCGATGTTAAGCTGTGTGCACTTGCGTTGATCCTGGGACTAGTGCGGTAAAACACAGTGTTTTCAAGTTGGTGAATTCGGGTCTTTACACATTGTCAGCGTATTTCATCGGACGGGACCCTGTCAGCGGACAGGGTGTCTTCTCCAAAGGTGGAGGATAAGGTTCGGTAGAGGGCGTCTTCGCTGTTGGAAACCCTAATAGCTCTCGCGCGAGGGATCCCGGGGATCAACAGATCAAAGAACACAACGATGTACCCAGGTTCGGGCCTCCAGTGTGGGTAACAGCCCTACGTCCTGCTAGATCTTTGTTGATGTCTATTGAGTGCGTTATAATGCTTTTTTCAGTTCGTTCTCCTTCTCTTTTTTTTCTCTAACTCTTGGCTCGCTCGGATCGGATCGAGGATCCCTTCTTCCATGCACTAGAGCTCCCTTATATAGACTAGGCTAGCTCGGGAAGGTGAGAAGGTGACATCATACTGATCTACGACTCATTAATTACACCCATCACTGTAGACCTATCCCTCAAGCTTCATTTAATGTCGCTGTATGGCTTCGCCCGGTCCACCCGGGATGTGATATTCCTGCGACGGGTTAGGTGTGAGGCGTCAGAGGGATGGGCCGTCGTCGTGTCGACAGTAGAACTCCTCTCAATCAATGGCCCTGACACTGCTTGTCAGGGGAAGGAGACTTCGAGGCGAAGCCTCTCTCTCATTCTTTTGGTTGCCCACGTGGCCTGGCGAGTGGGGCATGATTCTTGTTGCCGCCAAAGCCGCCTCGGGTGGCGCCCGCTAGTGGGGCTCGCGCGCTTGCTTTCGCCCAAAGCGCTCGGCCGCGGCGCCCGATGAGAGGGCTCGTCGCTGCCTACTCGCTAAGCCGCCATAGGGACCGCGCCAGTGAGAGGGCTCGATCGCCCGCTGCTTTCGCCAAGCCACCACGGGCCGACCCGGCGAGCATGGCTTCGATCGCCGACCGCTCATCATGCCGCCACGTGAGTCGATGCCGGAGCGGGGCTGTCGCCCACATGCTCGTCGAGCCGCCACGTGGCCAGCGCCAGGAGACGGGCACGACCGCGCGCTTCGCCCGAGCCACCACGTGGGCAGACGTCCCACAGCGAGGCTGATCGCCCACCTTTCGCCGAGCCACCACTTGGCCGCTTCGCCCGAAAGCAGGGCTGGTCGCCCACCTACTCACCAGCGCCATGTGGGCGCTTCGCCCAGCCGAGAGGGGCTGACGGTTGCCGCTTTGCTTTCAGAGCACCACGTGGTCTTATTTGTCTGCGGTGGAGAGGGTACCCTGGCGTAAAGTACACCGACAGTAGGCCCCGGGTCCATCCTGGAACACACGCCAGTTTCTTTTTGACCTCATTTAATGTCGTTGCGTTCCTGGATGGACCCACGACTTCTGAGCACGCAACCGCCTCGATCCTCCCCACTTCTGCCGATTTTTCTTAGGACCCGAAACGTCGTGCCTTTTCACAAACCGTCTGTGTGAGGGGCCTATATATACGCGCACCCCTGACCAGCGGTTCACGCTCTTTCTGATTTCTGCGCATCTTGCTCTTTATCCTTTCAACTTCCCTGTCTAAAGCTCTTGATCTTGCTCCCATGGCGCAAGCCTTTCCATCTTCTTCAGTTGACAAGGAAAGGGTGGCGACGCTCTCCAAGATGACGCCCGAGGGTTCCCTCCACCTTCACCGTGGAACCCTCGCACCACAGTGCGAACCGGGGGAGATCGTCGTCTTCGCCTGGGGACTCCTGGCGGCCTGGTGCCGCCATTTTCTGAATTCTTCCTCACCGTCCTCCATTTCTATGAAATCCACCATCTTCATCTTACCCCCAATTCTATTATCATCCTTTCTACCTTCTCATACCTCTACGAAATGTTCGTAGGGGTAATGCCGAATCTTCCTCTCTTCCGCTACTTCTACATCCTTCGCAGCTCCTCCGTTGGCGGGATCGCAGGGAGCCGCATTTTCGTTTCCGCGACGGGTTGGTCCCCCGCTACATTCCCCTCCAGCCAAGGTCCAACTGGAAGGCGTGGCGGAGCATCTGGCTCTACGTCGAAGACGACAGTAGGGTCAACCTTCTCAGGATGCCTTGCGCGCCGGCAGAGGCCCACGAGAGTTGGAGCTTGCCCGTCGAGGAGACGGCAGAGCTTCTGGCGATGGTGGCCCGCATCAACCGGCTGCGAGACGCCAGCCTGATCGGGGTGCTGGTAGTCTGGGACTTCGTAGCCTAGAGGATCAGCCCCCTTCGTCGTCGTGCCCGTCCTGCATGGCAGTACACAAGGGACGATGACATGACCCATACACATCCGGGCCGTAAGTTCTTTATTCTTCTCATGAACACATATCTCCTTTCGTGGTCGCCATCAACCAACATTCTTGTCTTCCTTTTTCCGTTAGGCGCAGGAAACTTGGACGGCCTCCGGACTGCTCCCGCCAATGCCGAGCATCCCGGACTTTCCTGCCGGGGCCCGGCCGCTTTGCGATCTGGAGTTCGTAGAGCACCTCCGGATCGTCAAGTTGTTTCCAACGATGGACTCCACCGGTCCTTCAGTGTTGTCGGCCCATGGTCCCTTGGTGATCAGGGACCTGACCCCAGCTGATGATCGGAGTGCAGGCAAACGGCCTTGCGCTCCGGATGCCTCGGGTGCGAACCCTAAGAGGCCCCGCACCGAGGATCAAACTCCTACTGCCAACGACTCCGCCGCTCCTCAAAGCGTGCCCGGAGTGGTGGCGTCTTCATCTGAGGCAACGACGTTCGCCGCCCCTGCTCCAACGCCAACTCCTACGGTACTGGCTCCATCAACACCGACCTAAATAGCGCCACCTCCTGCAGAACCAACTCCATCGGCGACAAGAGCTGCCGCCACCACCCACCAGGGCGGGCTCATGCTTCCGGTGGCCTCCTTCATCTTTCGGTCACCTCCAAGGGCGGCCCTCCGGCCAGAGCGTCGGCGGTGCCATGAGCCTTGTGAGGACTTCGCCCGAGGCAACCGGCGCCTCAAAGTGGCCCAAGGGGCGTTGCAGCAAAGACCTCAAACCCGCCCCTCTTCGGTTGTGCTCGCCGCCCGCGCCTCCAGCTTCGGTGCGCTGCTCGTCGAACATGGCGAGGCACACGCCTCCTCGGGCGCCCTCCTCACGGCAACCGTTCAACGCGAAGCCCAAATGTCGCAGTAGATGGTGGCGTTGCGCGAGGAGCCGCAAGCAAGAGAGGAGAAGGGAGGCGCTGGCAGCCCAGAGAGGGTGATCGGGCAGCCACGCTGTTCGTGCGGAGGAGGCCGAGGCAGTGAAGCAAGCGGTGGAGGAGCTATGCCGCACGCTGCACAACCTCGCCGTCATACTCCGACCAGCTTCACGGCGCATGGCGAGGTCCACAGAGCCAGCAGGGGTGGAGCCCGTGAGCATTGGAGCCTTCGCGATGCAAGATGCACATCTTTGCATCACTCGAAGTCGTTGAGGCCCTTAGCGGCTTGTCATTGCCGCTTCGCTCGCTTCCGCCGAGAAGGGCGGAAGTCATGATGGGCACCACGACGTTCATGCTGGTGTGTTGCACTAGCCGCAATGCTTCCTTCGACCCGATGGCCATCGTGGATAGCATTGAGGGAGACGAGGCCCAGGCGCAGGCACGCATGCGCGAGGCCGCGGAGCACGTCGTCAGGCTAATGACGGTGGAGGACCAGGACCTCGACGCAGTGGTGGCGGAGGCAGAAGTCGGGTAGGTCGACGAGCACATCCAAGTTACCAATGACAACTGATGGCCTGGGCCGCTTCCCTTGTCTTCTTCATTTCTTGTTTTTCTTGTTTTTGCTTTTCTGTATGCAAAAACTATCTCAGTAATCACAATGCAATCAACACCTTTTGGTTTTACCTGTGTGTTTGTTTGATTGTATTCGCTTGTGTTTGCTTGATCCCATCGTTGGGCGACCAGCCCCCAATCTTTCCGCGATGCAAACCTGAACGCTTAGGTTAGGCCAATGCTTCGGCACTTCTTGGGTGATTGCAAGCAACTGCTACAAATGCGAACAAAAGTTACGTGGGACGTGCATAATGTAGACAAATAGAGTCTTAAGTCCCTGCGTGTGGTTGTCACTGACACATGCCCTTTTAGAACTTAGATCCTACTGATCTCTCGAAGCCAGACCGCGGCGCTGCGCGGCAAGGCAGCAAGTTCCTAGGAGTGGTTTTGGGCTTGCGGTGTTCGCGGTGGCAACCCGAGGTGCGCTAGCCGCTTTGAAGAACCGTGCCGCACTCGCACTCTTGGTCGCCCGATCCTCGCATGGCGCATAAGCCAGGCATCTCCTTTATCGGCAAGGTGTCGTTAGAGTTCTTTGGTGCTGTGACAACCACGCTGCTTCGACCCAATAGGGCGCCAATGCGAAAGATAGGTCGATAATGCTCAATGCAAACAACTTATCTTGATCACAGGCCATCGGGCGACCAGCCCCCAAGCCTGCTGCGGTGCCATCTTGAACGTTTAAATTAGGCCAGTGCTTCAGCACTTCTTCTGTAATTGCTCGCATCCACTGAAAACACAAGTAGATGTTACGCAGGACATGCGAGAAATAGACTAAAAGAACATAAGTCCCTGCGCGGGTTTGTTATGGTCTCTTTCTTTTTGGAACTTAAGCCCTTGAGATTTCTCTCAGAACCAGCCCGCGGCGTTGTGTGTCAAGGTAGCGGGTCCCCAGGAGTGGTTTTAGGCCTGCGGTATTCGCGGTGACAACCCGAGGTGCGCTAGCCGCTTTGAAGCACCGTGCCGCACTCGTGCTCTTGGTCGCCCGTCCCTACCCGACGCGAACGCCGGGTGTTACTGTATATCAACAAGGAGCGGCCAAACCGTCAGTACCAATGACACCCACGCGAAATACTACCCAGTGGGGCACAAGGAGGAAGATAAAGCAAAAGCCTTTAAGGCAAACAACTTTACCAATCGCCGGTGATCGCCGATCGACCAGGGGAAGCCCACCCATTCGGTGATCGGAGCGAACTCTGAAAGTACTTACAGTTTTTATGGATAAAATTTTAAGTAACAACTCCGTTGTAGGAGTTCGCCGACTCTTGATCGTCCTCGTTATGGCTAACCGAACCGCCGGGTCGAGACTTGAACCACCTTAAAGGCCCTCCCACGGGGAGACGGTTTGTGGTGCGGTATGCGTCTAGATTACATGCAAGACCAGTCGCCTTGCCGGTGTTCTCTCATGGACCCGGGTAGCGTGGTACCGCCTGAGACTTTGCTGGTACCGAGCGGCACGCAAGGCCGCTCGGTCGCGCACCTCCTCGAGAAGGTTGACTTCTTCTCCGCGGTAGTCCTCTTGTCCTTCCTCGCTAAATGCCGAGACGCGTGGAGAGCCGAGCGACAACTCGGATGGAAGGATAGCTTCTGCGCCGTAGACAAGGAAGAAAGGTGTTTCTCCAGTCGCTCGACTGTGTGTGGTTTGAAGCAACCACAGCACAGCCGGGAGTTCTTTCGTCCACCGCGCCCCTCGCTTATGGAGCCGATCGAATGCTCTGGTCTTGAGGCCCCTCAACACCAGCGCGTTGGCGCGCTCTACTTGGCCATTACTCCTTGGATGGGCCACCGAAGCAAAGCATACCTTGGTGTCCATCTCGTCGCAAAACTCCAGGAATGCCGCGCTGGTGAATTGAGTGCCATTGTTCGTGATGATACGATTAGCGACTCCAAAGCGGGTGAAGATTCCTTGTATGAACTTGATAGCAGCGGAAGCTGTGATGGCGTGTACGGCTTCGTCTTCAACCCACTTGGTAAACTTGTCGATGGCGACAAACAAATGGGTGAAGCCCCCTGTGGCCCGCGGGAACGGGCCCAGGATATCCAGCCCCCAAATTGCCAACGACCAAGAGAGCGGGATGGTTTGCAAAGCTTGGGCTAGTCGATGGATTTTCCTGGCAAAGAATTGGCATGCTTCGCATTTCCTCACCAGCTCGCAAGCATCCTAGAGGGCAGTAGGCCAATGAAATACTTGGCGGAACGCTTTGTCGACCAGCGTCCGACTGGACATATGGCTCCCGCACATGCCTCCATGGATATCAGAGAGCAAATTGCTCCCCTCTTCCCGAGTGATGCACTTCAGTAGAATTCCGTTTCTACTCCGGCACTACAGGTTCCCACCTACCAGAGTATAGCATTTGGCCTTGCGTGCAATTTTCTCAGCTGACGCATCATCGTCGGGAATCACTTGGTCTCGCAGGAAGGCTAGGATAGGATCCATCCACTGACCTTCCCGGCCAAGTGTGGCGATCACGTGGTGATCGCCGGGCACTCCCGGCCAAGCTTTTCCGGTGCCGCGGCTGACACCGCCTTCCCTCCGGACACAGGGGTTGAGGCGGCGCCCGCCTCCCTCGAATCGAGGCCGCGGCGACCGGCGCCGCCTCCCCACTTTGAGTCGGAGCGCGGCAGGCTGCCGCCGTCCCCCACCTTGAGCGGGGTAGCGACAGACGATCGCGATAGTTTTCTTCAAGGTCCCGACCGAGATAGAGGTTCTTGAGGCCGCGAAATGTGAAAGCCCGTCCACCATATGGTTGTCGACCGTGGATATGGATATATCCCGGTCCTTCAAGTGGCGTTCCATCTTTCGACCTCCGCCAAGCTGCGGCCATGGTGAAAGTCGAACATTGAAATTCCTTCGCGCTGATTGATGACAGTGATTAGTCGCCTTTGACTTGGAGGCGGCGCCCTAACGCCGAGGCGGTAGCGTAGCCTCGCGATGAAGCTCTCATATTCGGCTATGTTGTTGGTGGCCTTGAAGTCCAAGGCGACCACATACTATAGGATGTCACTGTCGGGGACACCAGATAACTCCGGCCCAGCGCCGAGCTGAAGGGCCGTCAAAGAACAAGGTTCAGGGGAAGCGCGAGTATCTCTTCAGCTTTAGGAGCGACGGGAGTCTATTCGGCAACAAACTCCGCTAGCTTCTGGCTTATGATGGCGGTGTGGGGTACAAATTTGAGATAGAATTCCCCCAGTTCCACCGACCACTTGATGTCGACGTTTGTTGACGGCAATAATGAAAACGGGGCTAGACGTCAAATCCAAACTCGATGGTAGCACAAGACGCAAGAATTATACAGGTTCGGGCTCTCACGGAGGAGATAATACCCTAGTCCTGTGCTATGGAATTATATGTGTTTAACTTATTTGCTGATGAGATGATCTGATGTTCCCCCGCACCCCCCTTTATACAGCAGAGAGGCACAGGTTACATACGGGAGTAAGCTTTTGCTTTCGCTTGGACTCATAAGCAGTCGAGCCCTCGAATATGTAGTTAAGTTCACGCTTTGTCTTCTGATAGTCGCCCTAGTCATCTTCAGGTGGATCTTGCTTTTTCTTTGCTTCATCCTTTGCTTTACCCTTGGCCGGCCGCTTGTTGCTCTCCTTTGCGAACCTTCTCAGAGTGAAGCAACCCTTTGCAGCATGTTTTCCCTTGGGATGGAAAGGGCAAGTTGCATCTATTACCATGTCATAAGTAAATGCATCGCGGTGCAGGGTCGCATGCTCTAAGCCACCATGACTAGCTCCTCGGGCTTATGCTTCCTGTTCGGCTGTCTGGAGGACTCGGCGTGATCCTTCTTGTCCTTTTGTCGTGGACGATCATCTTGATGCTCGGCTAGGGCATCCGAGGCCATTCCATAACTATCTGCTAATTCAAACATCTCTCTTACCATGGTTGGCAGTTTCCGGGACATCTTCTTAATCAAGTCAGGGTCGTTGACACCCTTCTGGAATGCCGTAATGATCGCAGCTTTCGAGATATCCCGGATCGTATTCTTCTTCTGCATGAAGTGGCGAATAAATCCCCGGAGGGTTTCGTCCTTCCTTTGGTGAAGTTGATACAAGTCCCATTGAGTCCCAGGTCTTTCGTAGGTGCCCTGGAAGATGGTAATGAACTGCTCGCAAAGATCTCCCCAGGAATCTTTGGAGTTCGCTGGAAGTCCTGTGAGCCAAGCCTGAGCCGAAGGGGCAAGCGTGACTGGCAGATAATTTGCCATTACATTGTGGTCGCCCCCAGCCGCCATGATTGCAAGGGCGTAAACCTACAACCACGCTTCTTGGATCTCTTTCTCCATCGAATTTGGTGATGCCTTTCAGATTGAAACCTTCAGGCCAAACCACTCAGCGAAGCAGGGGAGTGAATGCATGGATGTCATCGATAGGCCCGTCTTCGAGCCGACGTGGGGAGTGCTGAGGTGGAGACCTGGCTCAACAATCTTCGTTCTCAACCCTATCGCACCGGTGTGGATTTCTGTGTTCGTCCCGGCCATCATGATTGATGTCGAAACGCTCGTAATCATCTTTGCGCCGGTGACACTCATCATCTTCACGCTCTCGTTGCCTAGCGTCTAGATCCAAGCGAAGGTCTCGGCTAATGCTTCGGCGGGCGTCCTCGCCCTGACAAGGTTCGAGTCGGCCGCGCATGGACCGACTGCGAGCTGTGTGGCTGCTTGCAGTCTGAGTGATTGCGTGGGTACGAGAGTACTCCTTCTCCCCTAGTTCTACCTGATGTTGTTGAATTGCCGCCGCCGTCATCATGGCTTTAACTTGGGCCACGATCGGGGCAGCAGGACTATCAAGACTGAGCATTGGTCCTAGGGTATCGAGCAGAGTTTTTGAGGCGACGATATTTTGTTGAGGGTAATGAAAAACCGATTGATTCCCCACCCTTGTCTGCAAGATGTCCTCATTAACATTGCACCCTCTGGCCTGGAGAGACTTCGCACGTGCCTCCTGCGCTTCACGACGTAGGCGCTCTGCTTCTGCGGCATCATTCTATTGTTGGGACTTAGTCCTTGGATCTTCGATCATGAAGACGTCGCGAAAGCTTTGAAAGCGTCTTGCCCTGTTCTCTGATTCAGAAGAAGAATAAGACAGATTGGGCTGACCTTTGGATCCGAGTGGTTTGCTGAAGCTTTTCACCACTCGGGACTCATTCTTGACCGAATCCCGCCGTCGAAGGCGGGCTCTGGCTTCTTGTCGAGGATAGATGGCCTGACCTTCCTTGATCCGAGTGGCTGCCCAGCTGGGAGAGCAACGGGATCTCCTCCAGATTGGATCTGGTCCGAATCCGAAAGGATAAGCTTGCCAAGATTGTCGGCGATGAAGTCCAGACTTCCGAATCGAAAAGCCTGGCCGGGAGCGAAGGTGATGACGATTCTGTTGAAGGAGGCCATCGAGCTTGCTGAGATTGATCTTAACGCACCCCTACCTGGTGCACCAACTGTCGACATTTGTTGTCGACAATAATGAAAACGGGGCTAGACGTCAGATCCAAACTCGATGGTAGCACAAGACGCAAGAATTATACAGGTTCTGGTTCTCACGGAGGAGATAATACCCTAGTCCTGTGCTCTGGAATTATATGTGTCTAACTTTTTTACTGATGAGATGATCTGATATTCCCCCGCACCCCCCTTTATATAGCAAAGAGGCGCGGGTTCCATAGGAGAGTCCTGATCGGATACAGAGTAGGAATCATATCTTTTGTATATATCTGTTTGGTAACGGCCTGGATCACGATTGTATCCTATACCTAATCAGGATCAGTTGCTATCTTCAGGACTTACTTGTTTTGAACGTCTGGCGCACCCCTGGTAGCTTCAATTTCCATGCGATCAGCTGGGCCCGGCCTTATCCAGTTGGGCCTCGCAGGCCTGCCTTGTGGATACCTATGATCTATATACTCCACACTTGGCGAGGCGGCCTTCAACTTCCTGGTTGTGGAGGATCTCTCGCAGAGGATAGGCAGTGACCACTGTGATCTCTCGCTCCTGGAAGTAGTGCCACAGCTTCCTGAAAGCCACCAGGACAGCGTACAGCATCTTCTGTGCTTGAGGGTACCTGGTCTCTGCCTCGTGTAGCACCTTGCTAACGTAGTAGACCGGCTTCTAGACACCCCCCTCTTCGCCATCAGTACCGCCCTCACCACCGCAAGGGTAGCAGCAATGTACAAGAGCAATGGTTCGCCAGGCTTGGGGGCGACCAATACTGGTGGGGAGGAGAGGTACTGCTTCAAGTCTTCAAACGCTCGTTGAGCCTCTTCGGTCCACTCGAAGTGGTTGGTCTTCTTCAGCAGCTTGAATAGGGGCAGGCTTCTTTCTCCCAGCCGGTCGATAAATCGCCCGTGGGAGGCCAGGCGACCAGCCAGGCACTGCACCTGCTTGAGCTGAACCGGCGACTTCATGTGATCGATGGCCTCTATCTTGTCAGGATTGGCTTCAATGCCCCGACTGGATACGAGGAATCCTAACAGCTTCCCAGAGGCTACGCCGAACACACATTTCTCGGGGTTGAGCTTTAAGCAATTCATCCAGAGGTTGGAAAAGGTTTCCTCCAGGTCTTCGATCAGTTCTTCGCTCTTCTTAACTTTCACAACCAAGTCATCAACGTACACCTCAAGATTTTGCCCTATCTGTGGACGGAAAGAAATGTGCATGGCGCGTTGATAAGTAGAACCAGCATTTGTTAACCCAAAAGCCATTCTGATATAACAATAAACACCCATTAGGGTTACAAAAGCGGGTTTTTCTTCGTCTTCCGCCACCATGCTAATCTGGTGGTACCCGGAGTACGCGTCCAGAAAGCACAGTAGCTCGCACCCTGCCATCGAGTCGATGATGAGATCGATGCGCGGCAGGGGGTAAGGATCCTTCGGGCAGGCCTTGTTGAGGTCGGTGAAGTCGACGCACATCCGCCACTTCCCGTTGGATTTCTTGACAAGCACAGGGTTGGCAAGCCACTCGGGGTGAGAGACTTCCCGAACAATCCCTGCGCGTAGTAGCTTCTCTACCTCCTACCGAATGGCATCTTGCCGCTCGGGTGCCTATCTCCGGACCTTTTGTCGGACCAGGTGCACTCCTGGGAGTGTTGCCAATCGGTGATCGATCACCTCCCTGGGGACCCCAGTCATATCGGACGGTTGCCAGGCGAACACGTTGGAGTTAGACTGAAGGAAGGTGACGAGCGCGTCTTCCTTTTTGGTGCTGAGGTTGGCGCCAACGTAAACGGTCTTCCCGGGCTCGCCCTCACTCAAGGAGACCACCTTAACCTCACCGGCCGAGCCAGGCGAGGCACGGGTCTTCGCTAGAGGGGCTCCCGGATAGGCGGCATCAGCCGGCCTCACGCAAGTGGCACCGGCCAAGTCCAATGCGTGCTTGTGCCAATGCAAGGCTTCCAGCCTGTCCACCCAATTATGGGGCCACCAGGCCCTGGTATCTTCACCACCATGTATCCATAGTGGGTCGCCGCCATGAACTTGGCCAATGCCGGTCGGCCAAGCAGGGCGTTGTACGGGAGGTCGAAGTTGGCGACTTTGAAATCAACCATTTTCGTACGGTAGTTGCTTTCCTCCCCGAAGGTGACGGGGAGACACACCTGGCCTAGGGGCACCGAGCCAGCCCCTGGGGCGATTCCATTGAAGGGCAAGGCCAGGCGCAGCTCCTGTCGAGATATCTGGAGCGCCCAAAATGCCTTGGAGGATATGAGGTTGATGGAGCTCCCTCCGTCCACTAGCACCCGCCCAAGCTTCACGTTTCGGATCGTGGGCGAAACCACGATCAGAAGGTGACCTAGGCCGGCAGTGCTCTCAGGGTGGTCGGCCCGACTGAAAGTGATCGGCTCCTCTGACCACTTCAGCATCCAACCCGCCCCTGAGCTCGATGCCTTAGCGCAGACCTCCCTCCTCAACCGCTTGTACGTCGTGTTGGAGGGGTAGGTGGCTGAGCCACCATGAATGTATGCTACAGTTTGATCCGCCTGCTTGAAGGCCAGCGGGGCAGGGTCTTCGTCCTAGTCATCATCGCGGGGGCAGCGCTCCTTAAGCCGCTGCTCCACCATATTATTCACAACCTGGCAATTGGCCAGGTCGTGGGTGTTGGACCTGTGGATCGGGCAGAAGGGGATGCCCTCCTTCTCCTTGCGACGGTCATCCCTTCGACCACGGGCGATCACTCAGATCCTCAGTGCAAGGCTTCGTGTTAGGACCCGCCTTGTCTCAACTGCCTCATGCCTCCTCGCCTTCTTGCTCGCAGGGCCGGGACCCCTCGAAGTCCCGGCTTCGTCTTCGCCGCGTCTGCGCGCGGGGCCAGACACCGGCCCCCGGGCTTCCGCCGCCCGTGCATAGTTGTGCGCTAGGGAGAAAAGCTCAGAGGTAGTGGTGATGTTGCGAGTGGCCATCTTCTCCCGTATCTTGTGGTCTCGAACGCCCCTTCGAAAGATGATGACAACCGACTGCTCGAAAATCCGGGGGATCATGTTGCGACAATGACTGAATCGTCGGATGAAGTCACGCAACGATTCCCCTCTTTCCTGTTCGAGGGCATGGAAATCATCCTCCATGCCCGGTTGTGTGTAAGAGCCCTGAAAATTGGGGACGAAAAGGCCACACAACTCCTCCCACGAGTGTACTGATCCTCACGGGAGGTTCAACAGCCAGGATCGGGCGGACCCCGTCAAGGCCGTTGGGAAGTAATTGGCCATGGCCTTTTCGGACCCGCCAGCAGCCCGCACCACTGTGGTGTAGATTTGCAGGAATTCTTTCGGGTTGGTGGTGCTATCGTACTTTTTGATGGATGCCGGGCGGAACCTTTCGGGTCATGCCACATGGTGCAGTCGTCGGGAAAACGCCTAGCACCCGACGCCGTAGGGGGAGTCATGCTGTCCACCTGAACCCCGGCCCAGAGACCCTGCCGGGGAGTGCGGATCTCGACTCCCCAAAGAATCGGACGAGTGGACCTCCTCCTTGCTCCAAAGGTGAGTCACGGGAGGAGCCTTCATCCCCAGGAGCCATCCGCCTGTTGTGGCCTTGCCCCTGGGCGCGACGGCGCTGCAGGTTATTACGTAAATCATCGCCGCGCCATCGGTGATGCTTCTCCAGATGAACCCTCAGGTCCTCGCAGCTCCATGCGGAGCCGGGACCCTTGTCTTATACGCCCTTTCCTTTACTCTGGCCCTCCTGGCCAGAGCGCTTCCCGCTTGGACGGCTGGAAGCTTGGGTGCAGTCAGCACGCACCCTTGATCGAGGAGCACCGATGGTACCTGACCGGTCGGGCATCCCCACATGGAGCTGGGCCGCATCCACGAGGCCATCAATGTCCCGAAGCCACGGCGTGGCCGGGGTGTCTCCTGTGAGTTCCACAGGAGGGTGGTCCTGGAGGAGACAGACTGCATGCAGGTTCTGGGCCGGGGTGGCTGCCTCCATGGCCAGTCGTCGCCGAACCGGATGTTCTGCCGTCGCTAGGGGGGCACCACCGCCTCCTTGGAGGGGCGGCGTGAGATGATCCCTTGTCCGGCGGGAGTGTCGGGACGTGTCCTGGGCGCTGCTAGCCTCCACCGCCTCATTCTTTGTGTGTGCGAACACTGCCATCACCGAATCGCAGATCCTTAAACAGAAGACCGGATCACCGGAGAGATGGCTGGGTGAGCCAACCACTAGCCCCTACCTGGCACGCCCCAGTTGTTGTATTTCGCCGGACAGGACCCTGTCAGCGGACAAGGTGTCTTCTCCAAAGGTGGAGGTTAAGGTTCAGTAGAGGGTGTCTTTGCGGTTGGAAACCCTAATGGCTCACGCGAGGGATCCCGGGGATCAACAGATCAAAGAACACAATGACGTACCCAGGTTCAGGCCTCTAGTGTGGGTAACAGCCCTACGTCCTGCTAGATCTTTGTTGATGTCTATTGAGTGGGTTACAATGTTTTTTTCAGTTCGTTCTCCTTCTCTTTTCTCTCTCTAAGTCTTGGCTCACTCGGATCGGATCGACACTACTACAGAACGACACATCACTATCACTGTATCTGTGTCGGTTCTTAAGTTTTTCGAAAAAAATGATTGTGATAAGTAACTTCGGAGGGGTGTTAGTAATAATCACTATCGGTTCTGAGAGTTGAAGTGATTGTGATGTAGCACTGTACACATCCGAATCGGTTCTCTACTAAAAAGTGATAGTGATGTGCACAGTCATCACTATCGGTTCTTTTATAGAAGTGATAGTGATGTGCGTGATCATCACTATCACTTCTATGAAAAGAACCGATAGTGATGACCTAACATCACTATCACTTTTAGTAGAGAATCGATTTCGATGACAGTACATGGTCATCACTATCGGTTCTTTTTATAGAAGCGATAGTGATGACCGCACACATCACTATCGCTTGTTGAAAAGAACCGATTACGATGTGCTCGTGCTTCGACTAAGTGATGGTCATGCACATCACTATCGCTTTTGAAAAGAACCGATTACGATGTGCCTCGGTAGGTTATATATACCACTCAAGACTTGAACTCTTCTTTGTTGTTGCTCCGGAGGAGATTTCTCACCGCCACCCGAGAAAATAGCTCATATTGTGTGGTTGGAAGCAATACTTGGGTGAGAAAATTTAAAGTCCTCATGGGTGGGTATTAAGAGGGCAAAATTGAAACCCTATCTTGAGGAGATTCCCTCTTTTTGCCCTCTTTTTGGGTTTCTTCAAAATGTGAGATCAGCAATTTTTAAACCCTTCAATTTTGCCTTTCGTAATTTCGATATGTCGTCAATAAAGTTTAGGTTGTAATCGAATTGTGTACGTGCTTTCAGATTTCACACTCTTTATTTGACAAGCACATATCTATTTAATTTTGTAGTGCGATCTCCTGTTTATATGGAATTATTATTTCTATCATGTGGTAACTGTTATTAGAGTTTAGGCGGCATAACCTACGTCTCCCGTTCGAGGGTGCTTATTTATAAATATGCTGAACGAAAGGGCATATTTATAAGCGAGAAGTCTCGAATTGTCCACGTTTTTTGGACAGTTCGAGGATATATGGTTCGAGCAAGTTCTGGAAGTGTTGTACAACTTGAGTAGATTTGGTAGCGTCTCTCGGTGTTCTCCGGATACACACCCTCTTGACTGTTGTCGAGGCGTGTATCCGGAGAAGATGAGATGTCTTTAAATTTTCTCTGGAGTTGTACAACGGCTTAGGAACTTGCCCGAACCATATATCCTCGAATGGGATTAGGACCTAACCTATTTAGAGATTAGGAGTCATCGTTGGTACCCTTGTTTTGTTTCGTTGTAGTAGAAAGATTTGCAAGCTACTGCACTAGCTATATAATTAGATTATTTGATATCATTGTTAATGTTAAAAATTTATGTCTCTTATGTAGGGAATTGGAAGCTTTAAACCAGGGAAGAAGCTAGGTATCGATCGGAGTACATTTATATATCTTGGAACATGTCCACTATTTTGCAAAGGTAATATTAATTGAAATGATGTCTCAATATTTAAAATAGCTATAGCTAATTGTCGCTCCAGCTTTTTCCTTAATTTATTGTGCGTAAATTTAATTGCAGATGGACCGTGAGGAATGGATGTATCAGAAAAGCCGTGTGAGTGCTGAATTTCAGAGGGTGTTAAGGAGTTCAAAAAAATTGCAGAAGACGACATGGTGAGGAGGGGTGTAAACTTCATATATTGTCCTTGCATTGATTGCACCAATCGAGGAGATTTAACAACTCATCTCAAATTGAGGACCACCGATTCGACGTGGCCGTGAGGAATTACATGTTGGATCCATCATGGGGAGGCGGTAGTACCTTCCGATATGCAACGAAGATACGGTGGAACCGGATGACGAGTTGCGACCGATATGTTTGAGGAGGATAATTTGGAGCAAATGTTGCGGGATGTGGAAGGTAATTACACGGAAAGAGAGTTTGAAAAGTTTAAAAGCTTGATAGAAGATTTATGCCAAACCGCTGCTCACAAAGTTGCAAAGCGGAATACACCAAGTTGGGTTCGGTCCTTGCATTGTTCGAATCAAGGCAAAACACCGTTGGACGGATACAAGTTTCAATGCACTACTAGTTCTTCTATCGGATCTGCTCCGAGGGAAACGAGTTGCCAACAAGCATTTATGAAGCGAAGAAGCTACTATGTCCCATGGGAATGGAAATAGAAAGGATACATGCATGTCCGAATGATTGCATCTTGTACCGTAACGCACATCGAGCTGCACGCTTGTCCGGTTTGCGGTGTGCCCGGTACAAACAAAAGGAGAAGCGTAACGACAAGAAGCGTAGAGCGGGCAACGACGGTGAAGAGGTCACTAAAGGTGCACCGCCAAGATATTGTGGTACTTGCCCATCATTCCCGTCTGGAGCGGTTGTTTGCAAATCCGAGAGAGGCAAAATTGTTGCGCTGGCATTACGAGTCTCGAAGGAAGATGGCAAGTCGAGACACCTGCCGATTCGGCTCAATGGAGAAACATCGATTGAAAACATGAGGAGTTTGGTGCGAAATGAGGAACATAAGATTTGGGTTGAGTAAGCGGAATGAATCCGTTTGGTAACATGAGCGATCGTCCACAAAGACTGCCGATTCATTGTGTATCTACAACCTTCCTCCTTGGTCAGTGCATAAAGCGGAAGTATATCATGATGTCATTACTAATCTCGGGACCCAAACGGTAGGAAATGATATTGATATGTACCTTGCACCATTGATCGAGGATTTGGTAAAATTGTGGAATGAGGGGTCGTCGTGTGGGATGCGTACAAAGAGAGCATTTCACCCTCACTGCTATGGTATTTTGCACCATAAATGATTTCCGACCCTTGGTAATTTGGCGTTACAAGATCTGAAAGGAGCCAAAGCGTGTCCTATTTGTGAAGAGGAGACCGAGAGTCTATGGTCGCGAATTCCAAGAAAATCGTGTATATGGGTCACCGAGGTTTCTACCTCGAAGTCATCAATACCGTAACATGGATGACAAATTTGATGGGAAGAGGAAGTCCGTTCGCACCTGACCTATGAGTGGAAGCCAAGTATATTCACGTAGAGGATATCGATGTTCAAGACGGAAAGAGTCGTAAATCTGTTCGCCCTAGGACCATTTGGAAGAAGAGGTCAATATTCGGGACTTCTCAGTCTTTGGAAGGAGTTAGATGTCCAGATTGTATTGATGTCATGTATGTTAAGAAGAATGTCTACGACAACTTGGTTGGCATCTGCTTGAACATACAGGAAGACCAATGATGGTGTCAATGCTCGTCGCGACATGGCCTACATGGGAATCAGGCCCAGACTTGCAGTGATAGAGGAGGATCCCTGCGGCATACTACACCCTGTCCAAGAAGGAGAAAGAAGATCTCTGCAAATGTCTCCAAAGTATTAAAGTTCCATCTGGCTACTTCGCGAACATTAAGAAGCTTGTGTCTATGGATGATTTGAAGTTGTTGGGCATGAAGTCCCATGACTGCCATGTCTTAATGACCCAAATGCTCCTAGTTGCAATCCAAAATATTCTCCCAGAGGATGTCAGGTTGGCAATCATAAAGTTGTGTTATTTCTTCAATGCGATCTCCTGCAAAGTTATTGACCCCGATGTACTAGACAACTTACAGAGTGAGGTGGTGCAGACTCTGTGTCACCTCGAGATGCATTTCCCACCGTCGTTCTTTGATGTAATGGTCCACCTTGTTGTTCACCTTGTCAGAGAGATTAAGATATGTGGACCCGCTTTCCTACGTTACATGTATCCGTTCGAGAGGTACATGGGTATATTAAAGTCGTACGTGAGGAATTGGTCGAAGCTTGAGGGTAGTATTGTTAAAGGTTATGGGACTGAAGAGGTTATTGAGTTTTGCGTGGACTACCTGGGTAAAAGACAAGCAATCGGTGTTCCTATATCTCGTCATGAGGGCAGACTTGCTGGGAAAGGAACCGTTGGGTCCAAACTAATGAGTCCGAGGTTTGATATGTATTGCAAGGCGATTTCACAGCCTTGCGAGAATAGCGCAGGTTTGTCCATACATCGCAAAGCATAAGTTGATATTACGGAAGAGAATCCACAAATGGATGAGCTTTCCATCGCACAAGAACACAATGATCGATTCCTTACATGGTTCAAAGAAAAGCGGAGGTCTCCTTTAGTGAGAATGTAAAATGGTTGGTGACGGACCAAGATTTAATGTACTGAGACATGGCAGGGTACGATATTAATGGTTACACCTTTTACTTCGAGAGTCAAGATGCCAAGAGTCTTGTCCAAAACAATGGTGTGAGTATCAATGCTTTCTCGATGATCATCACTGAAAAAATCTCCCAACCACAATGAACTCCTACTATGGGATGATCAAGAAATTTGAGAGCTCGATTCGGAATATACCAAGCTCCATTGTTCGATGTAAGTGGGTACGACTTCCACATGGAGTGAAGGTCAACAAGAGAGGCTTTACTATTGTGGATCTCAGAGACTCGCCTACAAAGATGATTCGTTTGTCCTTGCGAAGCAAGCAACTCAAGTCTTTTACGCGGCGCGATCCGCCAATCCGAGGTTGCACGCCGTTCTTCATGGCAAGAGACGGATCGTAGGAGTTGAAGATGTTGTAGATGAAGAAGAGTATAACCAATTCGATGAGATACCTTCATTTGCGATGGGGCTTGTCTTAGCGGGGATGACGACACACATGGAGCCAATTACATGCGAGTAGATCATCATGAAGGGCGTGATTGTAAATAAATGGACTATTATAATGTATGTAAAATAGTTTGCACTTTCAAAGTAAAAATCCAAGGTGATGAATTGTTGTTTGGAGGCTTCATGGAAATGCATGCAATTTTCTTTATGCTCGCACTTTGTGCCATATGTTGTGAAAGAAAATTCTATTTGACAAAATTACTTTTGGGAAAGCTTGTAAATAGTCGAAAGCTCATTTCGGAAATTTTCGCACAATTCCATGTAAATTTGAAAAAGTTTTGACTTTTCTACGCTTTACGCACAAATCATGTCTACGAAATGAATTTTAGCATATTTCTTGAAAGAAGTCGCTTTTTCCAAAAATTCTTTTATGGAAAGTTTTGCAGTATCCTAAAATATGTTTTTGCATAATTTCAAATAATTCCAATGATATTTGCAAAAGTTTTACACTCTTTGATCTAATTCTGAAAATGTACTGCATGCATGGTTTGTGTGGAAAGGCAATAGTGCAATCTGCACTTTGTGCCATATGTTGTGAAAGAAAATTCCATTTGACAAAATTACTTTTGGGAAAGCTTGTAAATAGTCGAAAGCTCATTTCTGGAAATTTTCGTACAATTCCAGATTAATTTGAAAAAGTTTTGACTTTTCTACGCTTTACCCACAAATCATGTCTACAAAATGAATTTTAGCATATTTCTTGAATGAAGTCGCTTTTTCCAAAAATTCTTTTATGGAAAGTTTTGCAGTATCCTGAAATATGTTTTTGCATAATTTCAAATAATTCCAATGATATTTGCAAAAGTTTTACACTCTTTGATCTAATTCTGAAGATGTACTGCATGCATGGTTTGTCTGGAAAGGCAATAGTGCAATGAACTACATCAGTGTCGGTTTTCATTATAAAAGTGATACTAATAATAAAGCATCAGTATCGGTTTTCTTAAAAAAGTGATACTAATGATAAAGCATCAGTATCACTTTTTCTTAAAAGAGTGATACTAATGATGAAGCATCAGTATCGGTTTTCTTAAAAGAGTGATACTAATGATGAAGCATCAGTATCGGTTTTCTTAAAAGAGTGATACTAATGATAAAGCATGATACTAATGATAAAGCAATCATCGGTTTTCTTAAAACCCGGCCCATTCTCGACCATAGCCATTAAGCGCTGCAGCACCGCTTCCACGCTTAACCCTAGCCGCCGAAAGCGGCCAGCCACCCTTGGTGCCCGCCTCGCCTCCCCTTGCGTCGCCGACGCCGACACCGAGGACGCCCCACACCACCCCACACCCCCGACGCCGACGCCGCCCCACTCCCGGTGCCCTTCAACGCCGACAAGCACGCCACGCCACCCCACATTAGCCGACGCCGACGCCGAGGACGACACGATCCCTCCGCCGACACCGCCCCGCCGACGCAGACTTGCGCATGCCCTGATCGATAATGCAAAATCTCGTCACTTGTGTGTACGAATATGATTTTAGTACATGTTCACAAAGTGAAAATCTTTTATGCCTTGGCTTACTATCAAATGTATATTCATGTGATTCCGTAGTGCCAAATAATTGGATCTGTTTGGTTGGAAATAAAAACATGGTTAATGTGATTCTAGAAACTCTAAAATAAAAACATGGTTAATTTTTTTAGACTTCTCATATTGGTTGGAAATATAAAATGTTGGAGCTAAGTCACGCATGTAAGTCACAGAAAGTGAATTTACTTCATGGTTTACTATTTGATGTAAAGTTGTATTTACGGTGATTGAATGCCAATTGTGAGCCTTGCATGAACTAGGTTGGTATTTCGCCTTTTGTTTTATGTGAAGCGATTCAACGATCGATAATATAGATGGTGAACTTATTCAATGGTATAAAAAACCAAGGTTCTGTGATGCATAGTCAGAGGTCATATTGGCAAGAGGAATTCTTATGTATGGATAGTATGTCGCCTTTTTTTTTTTTGGCATTTGTCACAGATATGATCAATCTTCACAATGTCCTTCCCTCAAATTAATTTCATGATCTTAAGTGGTGCATAAGCTGTGCAAATCAAGTAGGAAGATAAGTTCAAGATAATTTATTGTCATTCATCATGTTTGTGAGGTCCTATATTTTACAAGTCTTTGTTAAGTTCCATTTTGTTATATGTAGATATATGAATCACAGTTTTGCTAATGGCTTATTTTCGGCATATTAATTTTGTTTAGACGTGTTTACTTTTAGCATATTACTTTTGTTTAGACATGTGTTTACTTTCAGCATATTACTTTTGTTTTTATCTCAACATATGTTAGAGTTTAGGTTGTGTAACCTACGTCTCCTGTTCGAGAGTGCTTATTTATAAATATGCTGGAATAGCATATTCATAAGCAAGCAGTCTCGAATTGTCCACGTTTTTTGGATAGTTCGAGGATATGTGGTTCGGGCAAGTTCCTGAGCTATGTTGTACAACTTCAGAGTTGATTTCGGTAGCGTTTCCCTGGTGTTCTCCGGATACACACCCCTCTTGACCTGTTGTCGAGACGTGTATCTGGAGAACAAATGAGATGTCGCCAAATTTTCTCCGGGTTATACAACGGCTTAGGAACTTGCTCGAACCACATATCCTCGAATGGGATTAGGACCAAACCTATTTAGAGATTAGGGTTATCGCTGGTACGATTTAGTTGGTCAGAGATATTGCATGTTATGTAAACACTAACTTGACCTTCTTGTGTTGCTATTCTTGCAAGTATCGAAAACAAACCTATTGTTCCCATTGTCTTGCAAGTATTATTGCCATTGCATTAGTACATTAATGCTCAAATTCTCTGTTGATGTTGTGAAATCTGAAACTAGTTGGTATAAGTAAACATCTGCTAGTGCTAAATTCACTTGTCATATGGAATGGGCTTTTGTTTTTTTATCTAAGCATAGGTTAGAGTTTAAGTTGCGTAACCCACATGTATCCGTTTGAATTTAGAGATTAGGAGTTATCATTCGAACTTATTTAGTTGGTCAATAGATAGACTTTTGTTCGGAACAATTGCATACTATGAATTATCTGTTGATCCTTTACAAGATTTATTGTCAAGTGCATATAGTAGCTTCAAATTGCTTTCTCTCATGTCACACATATGACCTTATCAGATAAGAAAACTCAAAATGTCGCAACTAGAGAGCGTCGGCTCATCACCAAACAGAGTAGAAGGTGCAACTAAGGGGCCGAGCATGGTTCCAATTACTAAAGGGCCGAGTAAGGTGAGGAAGACCCGAGGACCAAACAAAGGGGCTACAGGGAGAATGCCGCAGGTTCTCTGCTTCAATGCCACGGGGGTCTACACAGGCCCTCCTAAGTAAATGGGGCGTCTGGTCATTTCTTGGCCAATTGGTGAGGAGAGAGTGCCCATAACAATTAAGGATTGGAGAAAGGAAATCAAGACCGAAAGCGAAGAATCGGTTGTGGGACGAGGTTCAGGGTGAATGAATTATAGAGGAGGAAGATGAACCCAAAGCGAGACGGTATGCCTTGAAGAGGATGGGTGTGGCCTTGAGGCACTTCAAGGCCCTTATGCACGCCGAGTACGTCTTTGAAAGGCCGTACACCATTCGAGAGGTATCCATTTGTGACCCCTGATGTTTGGGCGGAGTTCACGAGGATGAAGGGTACGCCCGAGGCAGAGCAACTGAGAGAGAGGAACACCGCTGTCCGGAGGCATAACACGCACCCGCACCACCTCAGACAAAGCGGTTATGAGGGAAGAAAGGCGAGTGGGCGCGACTAGCCGAGGAGTGCGCTCACTCGGGACGGTGATGCCTTACTCCCACATATCGAGGAGCGAGCACGCAATCGGGTATTAGCGAGGACAAAGAAAACTCCCCGACGGGCAGCTTGTAGTTGCAAACCCTCGCTACCGCTCAAGTCGTCTCTACCATCATAAGACATCTAACTTAGTACAATACAATTGACCCAACTTGTTGTATTTCAAATCTAATTAGACTCGCTTATTACAGAAGAGGTAAGCCAAATAAAAGAACAGGGACCTTCTGAGCTAAGGGTGAAGGACATCCCGTCGTTTATGATCGGGAAGTCCGACCATAAGGGGCGGTGCTTGCCGAGGGGCGGGACACACGAAGAAGTCCTACTTTCAAGATGACGCTGCGAGTGCCAGTATCAAGGTCATGGCGAGCGCGTGGAGCGCCTCAACGCACTAAGGGAGCGGTGAGGAGGAGATTAAGGAGGAGATGAGGGGGGAGATGATGGCACGTGAGGAGGAGATAAGAGGGGAGATGATGGCACGTGAGAAGGAGATAAGAGGGGAGATGATGGCACGTGAGGTTCGCCTGAGGGTCGAGATGATGGCGATGATTTCCCAGAGTCAGAGCCAGATGCCCTCGACCTAGCAATTGCGGTTCCAAAATGATAAGACCGGTCCCGGTGAAGGTAATAATTAATTTTTCCCGAGTTAAAGCTACGAGTGTAACTCCCGCAATGTTTTTCTCTCGTTGTACACTTCTTGCGTGTGCTGTGAAGTGCCACTCACCATCATGACAGAGGATGGATTTCCGTCGAGGTGCACGCTGGGTTGCATTTCCTGCAACGAGACCGACCTTGTGCATGGTCACTGGGGAAGGGCTACATGAGGGTGTAGGTGGACTACGCCCACGAAGACTTCTTATCACATGTGCTCGATTTCCAACGAAGATATCACCACTCTCGGGCAAGCACGCATGTCGCTCATCAAGTGGCCCACGACGGGTGTCGTCTTGGTCAAGGTAAAAAGTCCCTCCACGTCTTCTCTACCATTCCAAGATCTGCTGCGAGAAGTTAAATATATCGTGCCGTGAGTTCCTCCTGCGCCTACTCCTGCTCCTGCTCCTGCCTTGATTCGACTCCGCCTCCTCACTTTGCCTCCTGCCTCCCGCTCTTGTGCTCGATCCGCCTCTGCCTCCTCCTTTGCTCTTGCTCCCGCTCCTGCGCTTGCGCCTCCTCCGCCTCTCGCCTCCTGCTCCCACTGCCTCCAACATGAGTGATGACATAGAGTACTGACTGGCGTGTAAAAGGACAAACACGACACAGAGAACCACAGGAGGCCTCCAAGACTCCTTCCGCCAAGAGAGCAAAGGCGACAGAGGCCACAACGCCTTAAGGTACCGAAAAGCCCACTACCCCGATCTTGGAGACTCCTTCGCCCAGAAGAAAAGTCAAGACAGCCACAGGCACCTCAGATGATTATAAGGCCTACGAGCATGGAAAGCCCCGATTGCATCGCCTAACTGAATGATCTAGGCGGTGGACTCGCATCCTCCATGGATGGTACCTTGATAAGGTGAAGGGGAAGAGCGTCGAGTCGACTTCAACGTGAAGTATAAAATGGTACATTTTCACCGTGGCGAGAATGGAACATTCCCGTCGCTTTTGAGGATCTATTCGTGTGTACCAAATGAAAGCCGCCGATATTTCTACTTTACGATCATGGACGCTGTGAGTATCACACCATATAGCTTGCGCTCATGACTTTTATAGTATTTTGCATTATGTTTTCACATTCAACACGAGTTGCGGGATAATGAGACAACGAGCGTGGACGATCTACACGAAGTTGGGTTTGTCGACCCCGAGCTTGTGTCTGCGACCATGGCTAGGCTTCAACCGGTGTTCATTGCTAGCTACATCAAGGGGGTATTGCATGCTGAGTCGAATAAGGACTTCATTGTATTGCCATACCACGAGGAGTAAGTAGTACTTTTCGATTCAATTACTTGTACGCACTTAAAACCGTATGTGAACTTATTTCCTTGCACTACATTTTATTTAATAAGCAACCTTTGGGTTCTACTCGTCCTCGTTCCGAGTGAAAACATGATCTACATATTTAACTCGACGAGAAGAGACCGATGGCATACGCGATCAAGCCTCCTTTGCGTAATAAGCACATTATTGTAACCTAACACATCCGAGGAATTTAACTACATTTATTTTTTGACTCAATGGTGCTCTCCAATGTATGTAGGGTTTCTCGGACTATGTTGATGAAGGAGGGCCGCACGACGATAAAAAGGGCAAGACAACTGCAAAGATAAGCGATTTAAGGTACAAGTGCCTAGCATATATATGATTAATTTTTTGACATCTAATCTTCATGGGCTGAATTTTTTTCTCTCTTCACAGTGCCATCAACAGGCAGCGGTGACCATTCTTGCTTCTATGTCATGCAAGACATGCTCATCGTGGTGACAACTCACAACTTTTCCCTAAGATATATGTCGTGCATAATAATATACTTAGCCTTTTACATAGAAATTTTGAAACTAAAATTAATAGTCATTTCTGTTTTGCAGAAGATCAATATCCCCGTAAGAGTTTAGACAAGAAAGCACTCAACAATTTCTGAGACCACTTATGCGAGTGGTACTGGTTAGAAGTTATATCAGAGGATGGCAGGTTTAGAGATCCTGAAGCATCCTACTAGTCCATATGTAAATAATATTAATAATATATGTCAATGTGATATGTATCAGAGGAAGTCCATGTACTGATTGTCAAGCATGCTTGTGTTGTATATTGTGAACGACTATGATACATATGTGTTGTAATTAAAACGTTTCTGTTCTGTGAATGTCATATATGCATCCTGTGTTCTGTATTGCGAATGTGATGATATATATTGTGCATACTATTTTAATCTATGCTTTTTTTTGGAGAATTTGCAAAAATGGCACACCCCAATGGGTCATCAGAATCGGTTCTTTAAGGGAAGTGATTGTGATGACCCCCTCATCAGAATCGGTTCTTTAAGGGAAGTGATTCTGATAAGCCCCTCATCAGAATCAATTCTTTAAGAAAAGTGATTCTGATGACCACCTCATCAGAATCAGTTCTTTAAGAAAAGTGATTCTGATGACACCCTCATCAGAATCGGTTCTTTTGTGGATCCGATTTTGATGAGGGTGTCATCGTAATCACTTTTCTTAAAGAACCGATCTCGATGAGGGTCATCAATCACTTCCTTAAAGAACCGATTACGATGAGGGGGTCATCACAATCACTTCGCTTAAAGAACCGATTCTGATGACGTTTTATCACGATCGGGTCAAAACCGATTCTGATAGCTCCACCTCATCACTATCTAAAGACATCGTATCGCCACTAGAACCGATTCTAATGCTAGAAAAGAACCGATTCTGATGTGCCGTTCTGTAGTAGTGCGAGGATTCCTTCTTCCATGCACCAGAGCTCCCTTATATAACTGGGCTGGCTCGAGCAGGTGAGAAGGTGACATCATATTGATCTACGACTCATTAATTACACCCATCACTGTAGACCTGTCCCTCAAGCTTCATTTAATGTCACTGTATGGCTTCGCCCGGTCCGCCCGGGATGTGATATTCCTGCGACGAGTTAGGTGTGAGGCATCAGAGGGATGGGTCATCGTCGTGTCGACAGTAGAACTCCTCACAATCAATAGCCCTGACATTGCGTGTCAGGGGAAGGAGACTTCGAGGCGAAGCCTCCCTCTCATTCTTTTGGTTGCCCATGTGGCCTGGCGAGTAGGGCCTGATTCACCCACCAGACGCCAGTCGCCGCGTGGGCGGTGCTTTCGAGAGGGCCCGAGTGCCCTCCGCCTCAGCCGCCACGTGGGCGACGACGGCGAAAGCAGCGATCGAGCGCCCACCTGCCGCTAGGCTCCACGGGCCGACGCGCATGAAAGGTGACTCGATCGCATGCCTTCTTGTCGAGCCGCCTCAGGCCGACGTCATGAGCCGAGCTTGATCGCCCTTTGCTCGCTAGACCGCCACGTGGTACGACGCTTGGGAGCCGGGCTCGATCGCCGCCTACTCACCATCGCCACGTGGCGGACGCCGACGAGCAGGCTCGATCGCTTCGCCTACTCGCCAGTACCACTTGGGCCGCTCGCTCGGCGAGTGGGGCCTGATTCGCCCGACTGCTTGCCAGGCCGCCACGTGGGCCGCTCGTCCAGCGAGAGGGGCCTGATTCGCCCGCCTGCTCGTCAGGCCGCCACGTGGTCTTACTTGTCTGCGGCGGAGAGGGTACCCTAGCGTAAAGTACGTCGATAGCCATTTTGGGTAGGCCTTCACTAACAAAATTTATGACAGCTACTCATCATGCCTACTAGATCATAAAGATACCTAGTCCAAAAGGTGTCATTAGTATACAAGGTAACTAAGTTGCTGCACTTAATTATGACCGCAACTTGTTTGAGATTGTTGATCAATTACCATTAATCGATACTAATGATGTAAAAAAATCTTGCAAGACTAAAAAATCTAATAAGATATAGAGGCTGAAAGTAACTCCTCAACCCAACGAACAAGTAAAAGAAATTTCCATTAATCCTATCGACCAATCAAAAACTGTTCGAATAGGATCAGCAATGAATGCCAAATAGGAAGACACACTCATTGCTTTCCTTTAGGCTAACGTAGATGTGTTTGCGTGGAAACCATTCGACATGCCTAGGGTCTCAAGGGAATTGATAGAGCATAGGTTAGCCATATGGCCTGACATACGGCCAGTGAAGCAGAAGCTACAGTGATTCACTCCTAATAAACAAGAATCCATCCAACAAGAGTTGGATAAACTCTTAGAAGCTGGATTCATTTGTGAAGTTGGTCATCCTAATTGACTTACAAATCCGTTTATGATCTAGAAAGCAAACAATAAGTGGTGCTTATGTGTTGATTTTATGAATTTAAATAAAGCTCGTCCAAACGATGATATTCCTTGACCCTGAATTAACAAACTGGTTGACTTAATATCGTGTTGTGAACTAATGAGTTTCCTGGATGCATACTTAGGTTATCATCAAATAATCGTGGCAAGTGAAGATGAAGAGAAGACTTCTTATCTCCATCGTCTATATTGGCTTCTGCCAATATCTAATTATGTCTGGCATTACCATCAAGTAGACTAATAATCTTGTTTCTTGACGCAGCATCGATAAGCATATCAGCTATTGGCATTGGATATTCATCTTTTGACGTAGCTTTGTTTAAGTCCTTGAAATCAACGCACACTCTCAGCCTACCATTTTTCTTAATAACAAGAACGATATTAGAAACCCACTCAGCATGTCGGTAAGGCCTGATAAACTTAGTCTCTAATAATCGCTCTATTTCTTCTTTTACAACATTATACAGGGCCGGATTAAATCTTCTACAAGACTGTTTAAATGACCAATAGCCTGGCTTTATAGATAGCCGATGTTCGACAAGCTGTCGGCTTAAACTAGGCATTTCAAGGTATTCCCAAGCAAAACAATTTTGATAATTCCTAAGAATTTCGATCAACTTTTTCTTATAATCTACACTAACTTTACACTAATAAAAGTTGGTCCTTCCTATCTCCATCGCCTATATCGACTTCTTCAAGCAAATCAGTCAACTTAAAACCTTAGCCTAACTTTTTGATTTCTTGAAAATCTTCAATGGACTCATAGCTATTCATTTCTTGCCGATAGCTTTGCATTTTATCTTGTAAGGTCTTCACTGTTGGCTTGGACTCCATCAGGACAAACTTCGCTTGTCCGATGAAAGGTATTTGGCCTCACATTGATCGGAATAAGTTTCATCTTATTAATGCAGATGAAATCACAATTGTCCAGAGCTTTTCTAGATATACGTTCAGCTTCTTCATGCTACCAATTTGCATTTGAACTGGCCATAACAATATGAGCCAATACATTGGCTTGAAGACCTCAACTTTGTCCCTGTTCCATTGAATGAGTAACTGATGAATAGTCGATGGTATGCAACAATTGGCATGAATCCAATCCTGCCTAAGCAAGACACTGTAATTTCCCTTGGTGTCGACTATAAAAAAAGCCAGTCGTCAATGTTTTACTGTGGATAGTCAAATCTGTCACCATAAGTCTCCTTGCCTCAGTGGGATCGCCTGTGAAATCGTTTAAAACCATGTTAGTTTTAATTAGATCTTTATCGGACTTATTCAGTTTCTTACAGGTGATGTATGTCATCAAAATTGTTGCTCCATCGCCAATAAGAATTCTTGACATCAGCTTGTTGTTAATATGCCCTTTTAAATACAATGGCTTAAGATGCCGATGAGCGTCTTAGGGCTTTTCAAAGACTTCATCTTGAGTTCCCAAATATAGTTGAGCGAATATTTCCTTAGCCGATTCAGTCTTTATTTTGAATTCGATGGTAAGGTGAACATTATGTTGATGTCCATTGGAGGAGTGCCGTCTCGAATCATAGGTGAATCTAGGTCATCGCTGAATCCAGTTCTTCTTCAATCGGCTCTTTCTTTCTCCACTCTTGTTAAACAGTTTTAATCAGCCAAAGGTCATTGAAAACTTGATCTCTCTGTTTCTCTTGCTCAGCCTCTTTGAGCTCCTGAGTCCTCAATCTTTGAAGTCATCTATGTATGATCGACTAAGGCTAGGAGAACACCATCTTAGCTTAGGTTCAATCGGTTTTCATATTTTGCAGCCAGATTTTCCTGGGTCATAGAACTCGTTCCTTTTGCTTTCTGCTTTGACCTGATTTGGCACATAAATTCTTTCTTGAATTAGCTTTTTGTAACTTCTGTTGGGGTAATCTCGCACTAGTCTAGATAACCTATCTTTAGCCGATTGCCTTGGCCTTTCATCCTGAGGATAATGCTCCAGTGGGCAAGTTTAAGGTGATGGCAAATATGTTCCACTTTCCCAATAGAATTGCTAGAAGGGGCATTGTTGGTGAGCCCTCTCCAAATTCTCAGGCCAATACAAATTATCTGGTCGACGCACAGGATAGTGTGGTCTGTTGCTTCTCCTCTCATACTTTTCAAGCAGTTGGGAGGCTTGTTCATTGACCGTTGTGGTGGTTTATCTGCGTTATACCACTTGTTGATATGAATCTCCCCTGAGTTTAATTGTTCTAGAGTTTTTTTTTCACGGTCGGTTTCTATCTGTAACGAGTTGACCATAATTTTTAGGGTCTCCTTGCCGCTAGAGGTTGACTGGATGTCAATATGTCGAGCCATTTTTTATTTTTCATCTTGCATCGGTACTTTTCCTTTTTTAGAGCATTGCACCATGGGGTATGTGTACGTGTAGGATACGTGAAGGGTATGTTCTAACGACATATAGAGATTTTGAATATCACGGGTCCAATTCTATAGGATAAGATATACACGAAGAAGATAATTCCATATTAGGAAGGACTCGGTTGTTTTCTCGTTATGAGGAAACCAACTCAAGTACACCTGATATCCATAGAAGTTTGGATATGCTACGAAGATCATACGACGATGGATTCCTCATCGGCTACGATCTGGTATCCTAAACCGACTACAACTCAACTTGAGACAGGGCTATCCCGACTATATAAGGCCGGGAGTAGGTGTCCTCAGGGGGACAAGACATCTAGAGTTAGACAGACAGAAGAAGAAGACTTTTAGAGCTTTCACCAGATGCAGAGCACCCAGGAGCCGACGGACCATATTTCGTCAACCTCCAACCATAGTTTAGTTATTGCCTAGATCCAATCTTCATTGTAACTAGGGCTAGATACATCGCTCTATACTCCATACATCAAGTTCAGTAGATCATCCGCACAAGACGTAGAGTGTTACTCCATCCGGGGGCCTAAACCTGTATGCATCGTGTGCCACCGTCTTCGTGCTTGACTTTGCTAATCCGAAGGTACACGTGACTCTAAGTTTGTTATCGATATCTAACCTTTGACAGTTGGCGCACTAGGTAGGGGTTTTCAGCTATTTTTGTAGATCAAGGATGTTTTCGGTGCGCGCTCACATCGAAGTCTCCGACGTCAACTCCTGCATCAACTTCTGCTCGATCACCATCATCGACCAAGCCTCGGTGGTTGGATCTAAAATCGCCTTCGGAACCATGCTCTATCGATGGCGGCCAGGCGGAGACCTAATGCACATCGGCTTTACCGAGTCCCCCTCTTGGGATCCACATCAAGAGGTGTGCTTTATAGACTTCGACCCTATGAAGCCCAACATACTCATATACGTCGAAACGGAGAGCGATAGCGAAAGCGACAACCACAATAGCTAGTGCAGCAGCCAGAACAGTAGCTAGATAGATTGATGCGTGTTCGTGGCTGGAGCCAGCAACGGTGCTACTGGCGGCAATTCCCAAGAAAGAAATCCAAGGGAAGACGCCACAGATGGTCAGGGACACTAGGTCCCTCCATACATGCCTCAAGATCCTACAATGGTGATAGATGCAGTTCGGGTGGCTGCAAACGCTGTTGCTCCTAATACTACAGACCATCGGTGAGATACTACAGAAGTAGAATACCGATATAAGAGTTTGTGCTTGCTTATCGTTTTTTCTTTTTATGATTATAAGTCTTGATTTGTGTTCCATCTGAACGGTTGCAATCTATATATCAAGAGGAACAAAACAAAACCTATATTAAATATGTTTTTGTGATATATTTATAATTATTTTTATTATCTAGCAACTCTAGGAATTGGCTTCTAGTAACTCTAGAGTTTGCTAGTAAAATTAGTTGCTAGTAAGGTAAAGTCAAGTTTTCAGTGAGTTGTTGCTTTTTTTTATTTTTCCAATGAAGTTTGATATTTCCTTGGCAAGTAACTATATTTCTAGCGAGCTACTATCCTATTCTTAGTGAGTCGTGACTGCATAGTCCTAACGAAGTTGCCACCCTCTTAGTAAGTTGCTATTTTATTTCTATTATAGTCAGGGGCAGAGCTGGGCCTTGGGCCACTAGGGCCTGGGCTTGAGTGAAGGGACCGAGATGTCGCCTAGAGGGGGGTGAATAGGAGTTTATAAAATTTAATTCGCAGTGGAAACAATCTACTTCGAATAGTCTGAAACTTCCTTCGGACTGTCCGAGTGGTTCGGATAGTCCGAGTGAATTTTCGGATAGTCCGAACTGCTCTGAGCGCAAAAACCCTAGAAAGTAGATCTGAGCTATCTAGAGAGTGAAACTAGCACCAAAATGAAATCTAAGAGTTTAGAATACCTCTAGTCGTCGAGAACTTACCAAACCCTTCCGCAATAGCAAACCACCACTTGAAACCCTAGATCTCAAGAAGCCACAAAAGGGGAAAACAAAGTAATCCAAGAAATAACAACGAAATGCACAAATATTTTTCTCCGAAGTTTGGATCCTTGAGGGGATCCTACGTCTCCGTTGAGGCGGCACCAAGCTGGGGTCTCTTTCAACCTAATCCTCTAGGTGTTGCACCAAGCACTCACCTACTTCCTTCTTGAATCCTTCCCTTGCGGAGGTGGATTTGACCTTCACAAACTTCCAGCGGCGTCCCACACAAAGTTTAGGAGCTCACCGGCGACTCCTAGCCGTCTAGGAGTCCTCAACCTCCAAGAGTAATAGATGTGCCAAGAAATCATGAGAGAATGATTTTTGTGCTCAAGATGAATCAACTTCACTAGATCTTTCAATCTCTCTATTCACTCAACCTCCAAAGATTCACAAATCAAAGGATTGAGAGGGAGTGAGGGCTTGAGCTCTTGAGGTGAGGAATGGCAGCAAATGAATGGAGTTAATGCTCTAGATGCTGTTAGGTGAGTGTTTGAGGCTTTTATAGCCACTCAAAAACTAGCCGTTTTGAGTTGTGCCCGAGACTGTTCGGATAGTCCGAACAGCTTGAATTCTGGGCAACCGAGCAATACAGTTCGGATAGTCCGAATATTTCTTCGGACAGCCCAAACGCTTCGGATACTCCGAACCCAACTAAACCTGACCTAACCGAGGGGGTGCACTTGGATACTCCGAAGGTGACTTCGGACATTCCGAACCCAAATTTTCCTAGACCAACAGAGGGGGTCAGTTCGGACATTCCGAACTAGGGTTCGGATACTCTGAACTGTTTTGAGCAAAATGCCCCCAAGACTTTACATGTTGACTTATTTTGTGACTAAGATTCATCATTGAGCACATTAAATCATTCTAAAACTATTTCTCGTCATATCCCTCTTTATATTACGGCGATCCTTAAACTCAATAAAAAAATAAACTTATTTCACGATAATTAAGTCTAACCGATGCCTTTTTCTCCTTCGATTTTGAGGGTGCTCTTTTTGCTTCGTAGCTTTCTCATGAATGCGATAACCTGCTTCACAAAGCTTATAAAGCTCATTAGTCACTTAATCTTGTTGTCATTAATCACCAAAATCATTAAGGGGTCTAGATGCACTTTCATTGAGGCCTAGCTTAAAAAATAATGCAAAATACTTATATACTCTATTTGGGTCCGAGGCCTAGTCTTGCCCTGCCCAGGCTTGCTTGACGTCGTGGTCACTGAAAAGCTAAGCCGAGAAAAAGCTGCAAATTGCAAACTATAAACCCTACCCAGTACCACGCCACTGCGCTCTCAGCCTCCCGCTTGAGCCAAGGCCACGCCACCGCCACTCTTGGCCTCTCGGGTGAGCCTTGGCCATGTCGCCGCCGCTCCGGCCTCCTGCCCAGGCCCCTGAGCCAAGGCGCCGCCACCGCTTCCGGCCTCCCACAGGCCATGGTCCTCATAGATATTAGACACCACCGCTCCCTCGGCCGCTGGCTTGCTGCCCCCAACTCTGGCCAAGCCTCGACCACGATCCTCATGTTGGTTAGCCCAGCAGCCACACCCATTATGGTCTGTCGACTTCACCCAACATGAGCCACGCTTGCACCTTCTCGGCCGCTCCAGACTCCTAGATCCGACGCCATCGCTCCCTCGACCACCGACCAGCATCCCTAACTCAGGCCAAGCCCGACTTTGTTCTTCGCCAGCAGCGGCCACGCCTCTGCCAGGTCTTGACTACAAGCCCGTGCCTACTCGGCCTGCACCTACTCCGGACTCACAGATCTGGAGTTTGGACACCGCCACTGCCTCGGGTATCGGCCTACCGCCCCCAACTTCGCCCTTCGCCCCATGTGGCCACGCCCTCTGCCTGACTCTGCGCATTGCTGCCCGCAAGTGTTGAACGCATATCAAATTGCTATGGTATTTGGACGAATCGGGGCTTCATGACCGAAAGTGATCTCCTTCTTAAGGTAAGAAAGTGGGATCTAAGCTACTAATTAGTATCTGATGTTGTTTGATTACCAATCATGGCACTATGCTAAACTAACTGGAAATGATTGATTGCTAGTTGCTTTTCCAATTATTGGTGTTCGATTTGAAATGTTGTAGTTCATCAATGGACTGCTAAATCCGAAATAGTGAAAATGTGAAATGTCATGTGATTCACCAATGCAGGAGTGGAAGATGCTAGCGCGAACTTCTGTTTGTTTGTTGTCTTGTTTCTGTAGGGAACAATGGTGATCTCTCTAAGAAGTTTTGGAGCTAAGAAATGAATCTTTTTTTTTGTGCTACTTGGAGCTAAGCATAATTGCAGTAAATGTTGTGTATAATTCAGAACTTCTTTGCCATATCTTGTGTACAAATTGTTCATTGGGAGGACATTTATTGTTATACCTCGTAGATCAAAACCTGTGGATACAACTCTTTCCACAAATATTAACATAGCTAGAAATTCCACCTGATGATGTTATGTCATTTGTTTGTTTCAGTACCAAGGACCCTAGGCAGCAGCCATTCGGTTGCAATATTGGGCTGGCCTCAGTGATCAAAGATAATCTCGTATCAATGAGCTATTCAATTCATGCACAATCATTTGAGCCGTTGTTATTGGCACATGTGTTATTAGTTGCTATTGCTATCTTCTAGAAAGGAATATTTTTCCCCATCACCTCTAAAGGTCAATTGTTTGCTTGATTAGAAGATGCGATGAGGAATAATTATGTAGCGTGCTTGATTTCACATTTCGATTTCATATGTCATATTCTTCCATCAAAATAGTTCTTTGGATGTTTTTGATGCCTCAGAACATGAGCTTACTGATTTTAGTGATGCTTTTCTATTGTGCACTTGAGAGTATATGTGAAATTCATGATATGGCTATAAATACGCACTCCTCATTTTGTTAACCAATAGTTTATTGACAGGATTTAAGTTACTCCTATGTTTGTCACATTGTGGATGTTTTTCGAATTGAGTTTAATTGATTGGACTCAATTTGGTTTGAATGTTTTGAAGATTACAAGATTTTACAGTGTTTTCAAAATATAATGTTAAATTCTTGTTTTTGCAATTGGCATCAATAATTAACTTGTAATTTTGTGTCCCTAATTTATATATACAATTTCATTTTTTCAGATTTGGGTTCTTGTACTATTGTTGATGACGATATGATTTGACTCGGATGCACCAAACCTTCATCGGTTAGGTATTAATTTTTGTACCGCTCCACTACGTTATGTTGTTTTTTTACATGTTTTACCTATTTTGTTGAATCGTTAAGCATGAAGTTCAAATTTATTTTTAATTGTGTATTTGTGTAGTATTTTTGTTGTACCTCGGTGTGGGTAGTATTTGGCGTTAGTTATTGCCGCTTAGTTTTTGGCCCGATGCTTGATAGAATCCTGGCTCGTCACTGATTATAGTTGCTGGACCCTTCTTAGTGAATTGTTAGAAGATTTCTAGCTTGCTAGTCAATTTTTAATGAGTTGCAGGTAACATATAGAGCTAGCAAATAATATAAAATTGCTAGCTACTAATGTAAAACCACCACTAATAGTTGATTGCACAAATTATTGATAAGTATCATCAAGTATAGAAAGATACTAACTAGTAACATATATACATGCTCTATTGTTTGTATATTAGAGAGAGAAAAAAAACACGCTAGCAACCATCATAGAGAAAAGCCAGCAAAACATAGCTAAAGAGGAACTTTATCGTTGTATCCTTAAAACATATCCAATATAGATCTTGTTTTGTTACATTCATGTATAGATAGAACATAATAGTACACTATAACTAAAACCTCATGTAGAGGCATTTTTCTATAGGTATTTTTTATATGTGTCTATAAATTACCATAATATATTGTAAAGGCATTTTTTTGCAACATTTTAGAAGGTGTCTTAAATGTAGGGACACTATTCTAAGACATTTTAGATAAAGAACATAGAATCTGGATGGCAGTGGTGTTTTTGAGACATTTTTAAATTGTCAAATAAAAAAACGTATATAGATTTTTTTTTTGAGACACTTCTTAAATCGACCTTATATTGTAGAGACTTCTTAAATCGACCTTACATTGTAGAGACATTATCTGATCCATTTTTTATTTTTTAGAGATATTCTTTTAGATGTGTAAGATATGTTCTGTACTACTCATAATAATTACAATATGAATATAATTAAATTGTGATGTGAGAATGAGATGGTTAGTTGGGCTAGTTGTTTACCCACAAGATCTTGAGATTGAGTATTGATTCGCTATATTTTTAGAATATATTTTTCACTATACAGAGTGCTAGATACACAGCACAATGGCTTTATAAAATATCGTATATAGAATGTAAATATATTTTAGTATCTTTTCGGCAGTAGCAACATGGCTTCATTTTAATATTTTAAAAGATGTATTTAAAATTATATAGAGACTTAAAAGTATGAGTCTTCTATAAAATAAAAACGTCTTATTTCTCCGACAGTGATACACACTAAATGCAAATCTGTCGCTTAATCTGAAGTGAAAACATCCGACTATTAGCTATCCACGCCAACTTTATACAACTCCCTACGTGAAAGTGTCGCACGGCGTGGAAGCAAGGAGAAAATAAAAAAGAGAGATGGTTGTACAACTCTCTACGTAAAAGTATCGCACTCAGGGTTTAAAATCTCGCCGAAATTTCGCGAGATTTCGCCGAGATCTCGGATTCCGGACTGTGACGGTTTGTAGGACTACCGGCCGGATTTGAAAATTTAAAAAAATTTGAAATGCTACAGTAATCTCGTTTTTCTCGGCGAGATCTCGGGAAATCCGGGCGAGATCTCGGTCATTTTGTCCGAAATTTGCATTTTTTAGGCCGGAATTGACCGGAGGCAGGTTAATAACCCTTAGTGAAGTGATCTTGCATGATAATTTGTTGAAAAACTATTTTTTGAGATATTTTTAAAAACTTCAGAAACACTGTCAGATTTGTATAAAATTTTACATACTTTATATTGACATAAAAATTTATCATACCATCCTAAGAAGTGTAGGATCATACATAAAAATTTCAAAATAATTTAACTTCATTTGATATCTTTAAAAAATCAAAAACAGAATGAATATAATTGGGATAGTAACATTTTTAGAATTTTATAAATTTTATCATGTGTGATCATAATCCAAAATTTTTATGAGAGCTTAATAATTTACTCATTAACATTCCTAAAAATTTTAAGAAAATTTAAAATTTTTTGTTTGCTCAATCAAATCTATGTATGTAACTTCATTTGTTATATTTCAAAAATAAAAAACAGAAAGAACATAAATGATATACTGTGCTTTTAAGAATTTTATAAATTCACTGGTGTGTGATAATCATTCAAAATTTTCATGACATATTAAGAATTTCATTGTCACACTTATGTAAAATTTTGAAAATATTTAAACTTTTATTATTGCTAAAGTAAATTTATTATCGATCATCGGCCTTTTAACAGGTCAGTATCACTGTTCGAATTTTTGAAAATTCACGACACCTGATCATCATATGAAAATTTTATGAGAATGTTATGGATGTCTCAGGACCATCCAGAAAAAATTTCAAAATTTTACAAGCTCGTTTGTTCTCCCAAATTTTCCTAGACCAACGAGAGGGGTCGGTTCGGACATTCGAACTAGGGTTGGATACTCTGAACTGTTTTGAGCAAAATGCCCCAAGACTTTACATGTTGACTTATTTTGTGACTAAGATTCATCATTGAGCACATTAAATCATTCTAAAACTATTTCTCGTCATATCCTCTTTATATTACTGGCGATCCTTAAACTCAATAAAAAAATAAACTTATTTCACGATAATTAAGTCTAACGATGCCTTTTTCTCCTTCGATTTTGAGGGTGCTCTTTTTGCTTCGTAGCTTTCTCATGAATCGATAACTCTGCTTCTAAAGCTTATAAAGCTCATTAGTCACTTAATCTTGTTGTCATTAATCACCAAAATCATTAAGGGGTCTAGATGCACTTTCATTGAGGCCTAGCTTAAAAATAATGCAAAATACTTATATACTCTATTTGGGTCCGAGGCCTAGTCTTGCCTCCTGGGCTTGCTTGACGTCGTGTCCTTTGAAAAGCTAAGCAGAAAAAGCGCAAATTGCAAACTATAAACCCTACCCAGTACCACGCCACTGTGCTCTCAGCCTCCCGCTTGAGCCAAGGCCACGCCACCGCCACTCTTGGCCTCTCGGGTGAGCCTTGGCCATGTCGCCGCCGCTCCGGCCTCCTGCCCAGGCCCCTGAGCCAAGGCGCCGCCACCGCTTCCGGCCTCCCACAGGCCATGGTCCTCATAGATATTAGACACCACCGCTCCCTCGGCCGCTGGCTTGCTGCCCCCAACTCTGGCCAAGCCTCGACTCGATCCTATTTGGTTAGCCTGCAGCCACACCCATTATGGTGTGTCGCTTCACCTTGTGCCACGCCTGCACCTTCTCGGCTGCTCCAGACTCCTAGATCTGGACGCCACTGCTCCCTCGACCACCGACCTGGCATCCCCAACTCAGGCCAAGCCTCCGACTTTGCCCTTGCCAGCAGGACCACGCCTCTGCATTGTCTTGACTAAGCCGTGCCTACTCGGCTGCACCTACTCCGGACTCACAGATCTGGAGTTTGGACACCGCCACTGCCTCGGGTATCGGCCTACCGCCCCCAACTTCGCCCTTCGCCCCATGTGGCACGCCTCTGTGACTCTCTTGCTGCCGTAGAGTGTTGAGCATATCGAAATTGCTATGGTATTTGGACAGAATCAGGGCTTCATGACCGAAAGTGATCTCCTTCTTAAGGTAAGAAAGTGGGATCTAAGCTACTAATTAGTATACAGTGTTGTTTGATTACCAATCATGGCACTATGCTAAACTAACTGGAAATGATTGATTGCTAGTTGCTTTTCCAATTATTGGTGTTCTGATTTGAAATGTTGTAGTTCATCAATGGACCTGCTAAATCCGAAATAGTGAAAATGTGAAATGTCATGTGATTCACCAATGCAGGAGTGGAAGATGCTAGCGCGAACTTCTGTTTGTTTGTTGTCTTGTTTCTGTAGGGAACAATGGTGATCTCTCTAAGAAGTTTTGGAGCTAAGAAATGAATCTTTTTTTTTGTGCTACTTGGAGCTAAGCATAATTGCAGTAAATGTTGTGTATAATTCAGAACTTCTTTGCCATATCTTGTGTACAAATTGTTCATTGGGAGGACATTTATTGTTATACCTCGTAGATCAAAACCATGGGATACAACTCTTTCCACAAATATTAACATAGCTAGAAATTCCACCGATGATGTTATGTCATTTGTTTGTTTCAGTACCAAGGACCCTAAGCGTACCATTCGGTTTGCAATATTGGGTCGGCCTCAGTGATCAAAGATAATCTCGTATCAATGAGCTATTCAATTCATGCACAATCATTTGAGCCGTTGTTATTGGCACATGTGTTATTAGTTGCTATTGCTATCTTCTAGAAAGGAATATTTTTCCCCATCACCTCTAAAGGTCAATTGTTTGCTTGATTAGAAGATGCAGTGAGGGAATAATTATGTAGCAGGCTTGATTTCACATTTCGATTTCATATGTCATATTCTTCCATCAAAATAGTTCTTTGGATGTTTTTGATGCCTCAGAACATGAGCTTACTGATTTTAGTGATGCTTTTCTATTGTGCACTTGAGAGTATATGTGAAATTCATGATATGGCTATAAATCGCACTCCTCATTTTGTTAACCAATAGTTTATTGATGGATTTAAGTTACTCCTATGTTTGTCACATTGTGGATGTTTTTGAATTGAGTTTAATTGATTGGACTCAATTTGGTTTGAATGTTTTGAAGATTACAAGATTTTCAGTGTTTTCAAAATATAATGTTAAATTCTTGTTTTTGCAATTGGCATCAATAATTAACTTGTAATTTTGTGTCCCTAATTTATATATACAATTTCATTTTTTCAGATTTGGGTTCTTGTACTATTGTTGATGACGATATGATTTGACTTCGGATGCACCAAACCTTCATCGGTTAGGTATTAATTTTTGTACCGCTCCACTACGTTATGTTGTTTTTTACATGTTTTACCTATTTTGTTGAATCGTTAAGCATGAAGTTCAAATTTATTTTTAATTGTGTATTTGTGTAGTATTTTTGTTGTACCTCGGTGTGGGTAGTATTTGGCGTTAGTTATTGCCGCTTAGTTTTTGGCCCGATGCTTGATAGAATCTGGCTCAATCTGATTATAGTTGCTGGACCCTTCTTAGTGAATTGTTAGAAGATTTCTAGCTTGCTAGTCAATTTTAATGAGTTGCAGGTAAATATAGAGCTAGCAAATAATATAAAATT